>NQII01000002.1:2435579-2744269 GCA_002778355.1 Clitarchus hookeri
CTGCACCACACCCTCAGCCACAAACGATTGACCCTCGACCATAAAGTAGCCAATCAAGAGTCGTTTATGTCTGACTGTGACATTGTGACTGTCACAGGTGCACTTCACAAAATTAGTTCAAAATAAACAAATCATTCGCAGATAGTATTGTTATTAAATATAATTGAAGATGAATTTACATGAAGAGCAAGGTGTGCGTGGTGCATGGCTCAGTATAATCGTTGGACGGACTTATATAAACATAGATTCTGAACTCCGCCAAACTGCACTCAGAGTTGCTGCATTGTTGTCATAAAATAATCATGAAATTAATGTTTTAAACAGATATAACAATTTTATATTTGCACTACTGTTACAGAAGATATTATTTATTGTTTTATAGGTCTAACAAAATATATACATTTAATTTTCAACGATGGAATGCATGCATTGAGTTTGAAACGTGAAATTCAAATTGCATTGAAGGAAGGGAAAGTCAATAACTAGAAACAGATTTTAATCAGAGTTTTCATAATTATTTTACTAATAAAATCATTTTTTTATTTTATTACTTACATTGAAGGTTAACCCAATATTTCTGCAGCTCTTCAAAATTTAAAATAAATAAAGTATCAGAAAAGTTGACTTACTCCCTATTTTGCAGTTTTGTCTACAGCGGCCATCAGCCAAATAACATTTCGGGACAGTTATCAGCTCTCCCAGCATATTGTGCATGCGTGAAAGCTGGAGCTTCATTATTTATGAAATTGTGTAGGAAATTCTCTATCCTGCAATCATAATTATTGTTCACAAGTATTATAACAGAATTTAATTTAGAATTATGTGTTGTGTGTACTGGGGCTTAAGATCTTTTTTTATTTGTGTGTGTAGGAGCAGTAACATTTCTGCAATGTGTTTTTGGTCAAGGAAAATATAATTTTTTTTATGGCATCCATATTTTCCTACCACAGTGGCAATAAAGTTATATTTTGTTCCAGCAGTGCTGATAATTACATGTTACAGAATGTTAAGCTGTTTTCATGTGGTCGAAAATTGACACTTTTGCACGAACCGTTCAACTACACATGGGTGTAGTCAAATAGAGAAATAAGTTGCCTATGTGCCATAATTTTCGCCCGGCTGCTTGTTTTCAGAATGGCAGCAAATAATGTGATTGTTTATATTTACAGCATTGGCAGGCAGCTTGTCTCTTAATTTGTTTATTGTTGTACATTTGTTGTTTTAAGTATTGGTCATTAATGACCTACTTTGGCAGTGTACTTTTGAGTGAAAATCTCTTTCAAATACTGTTACTTTATAATTTAAGCTGTTTTTGAATTTACAAGCCTATCTCTGTGTGTAAGCTACTTGAAACAACAGGTTTACGAGAATTCCACAAAAGCGTGATCAAATGCAGTGCGATGAGCTGTCGCCAGAGTGAGGGACAGCCAGTTGACTGCAGTAAATATGTATCAGACATTGCTTTTGTCAACATTGTACAATGACGGAGAAGAAAAATGATTTAATACTTTCTTTTGTAAACTGGGAAAAAGCAGGAAATACAATATGTAACACAAGAAAAACACTTGTTACAATTATTTGCCTCTACAATGAAAGTAAACTTGAATTAGTTGAACGGTTTGATATTAATAATATATTTGCAAAATGTTTGCATTTATAATTTCTGTTGCATCATTTGTGCTTTTTGTTAATTTTAAATGCAGTTATGCCATTATTCCGTGGGTATGGTCTACAAGTGTAGTCTCCTTACCGGTAGTAACTTATTCGCTCTTAAATATGACGTTCTGAGATAACCTTGATCAACGATTAAGTGTCACTTTATAGTGAAATCATATTTAATATTGTCTTCTCTTGGAATTGGTTTTTTTGCATCCCATCGTGTCGGTATATCGTGAAATCAGTTTTATTTCCATTATAAAGTTTATAGATAAGCTACATGGCTTATTGTACTTATAGTTTCTCAGATAATTTTTTGGTGCACAAGAATTCAGAGGAAAAAGTAGGAAATGTACAAGGAATTGAATTTACAATATTGCTAGACAATAGATCAGCCCATAACCTAACACCCATTCAATTTGCTCCACTGATCAACACCACATATATGCATCACCCATACCACCAACCATAACTCAAGCATACCTCAACTATTCAGTACACAGAGGCCTCACCAAAATAAACATTATTGCCCATACCATCTGCTCTACCAAAAGACACCAGAAAAATATACTTCGCTATGTACTACCCAACATACCATACATTTCACAAAAACTAAAATATACAAAAATAACTCTTACATGTCTGTCATAGCATCATTACCAGCACACCTGCCAAATATTCTAGGCATAATACCAACCAAACATAACAACCAAAGCCAGTCAAACAAACCAGATGACTATACCAAGCAACTATACCAATAACCATGCTGAACATTGTGCATCCATTTTACCAAACAAAAATACCAATGACCCTACCCACCAGCAGTACTACACTGAAGACCCAAAAAAACTGGTACACCTGCCTAATATTGTATAAGCCCCCCGCAAGCATTCAGAAGTGCCGCAAAACGGCGTGGCATGGACTCGACTTATGTCTGAAGGTATGCAGGAGGCAATTTACACCATGAATCCTGCAGGGCAGTTCACAAATCCATAGGAGTGCCAGGCGGTGGAGATCTCTTCTGAACAGCACGTTGCAAGGCATCCCAGATATGCCTAATAATGTTCATGTCTGGTGATTTAGGTGGCCAATGGAAGTGTCTAAAGTAAGAAGAGTGTTCTTGGAGCTCCTCAGTAGCAACTCTCTACGTGTGGGGTGTCACATTTTCCTGCTGTAATTGTCCACGTCCATCGGAATTTACAATGGACATGAATGGGTGCAGGTGATCGGGCAGGATGCTTACGTATGTNGAATGGGTGCAGGTGATCGGGCAGGATGCTTACGTATGTGTCACCTGTCAGAGTCGTATCTAGACCTATCAGGGGTCCCATTTCACGCCAACTGCACATGCCCCATACCATGACAGAGCCTCCACCAGCTTGAACAGTCTTCTGTTGACATGTAGGGTCCATGGATTCATGAGGATGTCTCCATACTCGTACACGTCCATCCGCCCGATACAATTGGAAACGAGACTCGTCAGACAAGGCAACGTGTTTCCAGTCATCAACAGTCCAATGGCGGTGTTGGCGGGCCCGGGCGAGGCGTAAAGCTTTGTGTCATGCAGTCAACAACGATACACGAGTGGGCCTTCGGCTCCGAAAGCCCATATCAATGATGGTCCGTTGAATAGTTGGCACGCTGGCACTTGTTGATGCCCCAGCATTGAAATATGCACCAATTTGAGAAAGGGTTGCACGTCTTTCACGTTTAAATGATTTTTGTCAGCCGTTGTTTGTCCTGTTCATTCACTATCTTTTTCCCGCCGCAGCAATGTCAAAGATTTGATGTTTTACCGGATTCCCGATATTCACGGTACACTCGTGAAGTGGTCGTACGCGAAAATCCAAATTTTATTGCTACCTCGGAGATGCTATGTCCCATCTCTCATGTGCCGACTATAACACCATGTTCAAACTCACTTAAATCTTTATAACCTGCCATTGTAGCAGCAGTAACTGATCTAACAACTTTGCCAGACGGTTTTTGTCTTATATAGGCACTGCCGACCGCATCACGTTACTCTGATTGGTTCCATACCTCTGTTATTTGCAAATGCACGCCTATACCATTTTTTTTTTGCTCACCAGTGTATACCAACCACAACCCAGCATACTTCAGTCACACTACCCACACATACAACATTATAAGCAATACAGCATACCAGACCAACATCTCATTTCATATTCTCATTTCATATTGCTCATAACCAACCGACGAACAATACCAACCATATACCAAGAGACCAATCCAAACATATCAATACCAACAAAGCAGTGGACTATACCAGCCATCCATACTATTGACCACACCAACCAAAACATAGTAGGTGACATTTCTCCAGCATATCAAACAACCACATCAACCAAAAAACCATTCAGTAATACCAACCATTCATACCAATAACTTCATTGACAAAATCCACCATTTATCATACTTGTAGCCCTTACCAAACAAATCAATATGAAGTCAAGTGTAAACACTAATACAGAAAAAATCAATAGCATCCAAACCAATCATATCGTCTGCTCTAATATAAGCTTACCTCAATCATACTATTAATGATACAGACCAAAACAAACACTAACCTCATACATACAGATCAATCATAAAAGTCAAATATATTGACTACCATATCGACTGCCATTCCATTTAACTTCACCATTTATACATATAAATAAACCATGCTATCTGTCCAACCAACCAAACAGTCCAATTATAAATTCCAACGAAGCTATTATAACTTCTGTACCATTAATTTAACCATCTACAACACCCATACAGACTTAGTTCTAAGGTACCATACCAACTTATCATAACATCCAATCATACTAAACAGCTATACCAGGCAAGAATTCTGTCCGTCTCATACTAACTAAACATGCCATTAAATCATTCTGCTCATACAAACTAATCAAACAGTTAAACCATTCTGGCCACACCATCAAAGCTACACTTTTGTCATACCATCAAACTAACTCAACATGTGATCAGGTCATACCATATTAACATAACAGATGTACCTTTTAAATATAATCAAAATTACAGTATATATTAACCATACAGCAGGGAAGAACAAAAAAACATTCTAAATAACTCTACAGTCGAACCAACAATACTATCATTTAACACTGATAGAACACTCCAACAAGTCTTAACAGCTATACAAGAAAAACCAACTGTACAACATACACATTCCATTAGGTTATGCCATCAAGATCTACTATCCATAAAAGCAATCCAACCATACAGACAAGTCATACCAGCAGGCAATGTCATTACTCAATATTATCATTTTAACCATTCCACGAGACAATCAACTATGGAGACATTATTTAGAGACCTTGCCAACCAAAGATATATAATCACACTAGTCAATCATACCAACCAAACATTTCATCAAAAAAGTTTGCCCTTAACAACAACAAAGATACAATCCCTTCATAACATTGAGCCAATTAAACATGTGTGGACATACCAAACATATCACCAAACAAACTACCTATGAAAACAGTGCAGATAGTCCATACAGTATAATTCATATTGTTGAACTGACCAACCTAATATTCAAGCCATACTTTCTAATAATTAATTCCCCTAGACCATATCATCACACCATCCATTTGCACAGACCTTATCATTAGACAATACCAGCAAAACCACCGACCATAGAAATGTAGCAAATCTTTATAAAAATCTTTCAGTCTTTAAATTAATTCTTCAATCTTTCAATCAATCTTTCAACCAATTCGGTCCATAACAGCACATTTTGGTGCAAAGCAGCACATTTCAGTGTGGCACTTTGCATTACATGAGGACCATCGCATTAGCATACAACTTATACTGTACAATTTTAGAATGTCCCTTAAAAAAAAGTCACCCCAAATAAACTGAGAGCGACAAGGTTATGCATAGTATCTAGGGTTGCTACCCGTACTTTATAATAAAGTATTGTACTCTATTTCGGTTAAACGTACTTTATACTTTATGAGGACAATAAAGTACGTGAAAATACTTTATTTTACCTATTTCGACGTTTGAAGGTTTTATTTAATTGTTTACGAAAAAAAAATAAAAAGGTAAAGCGAATATTGCGTGGAACAGAACGCATCGCGTCGATAAAATTAAATGCAAAGCAGCACTGTCGCTTTTGAACGTAACCTAAAATGTCAATGTCAAATAACATTATCATGTCAACTTGTCCACTTGTGTGTGTAACTTGTGTTGCTGTTGGTTTTGGAAAATTTCGAAGTTCAAATTATTGTTTTCCGTTTTTGCTTGGTGTGTAGTGTTGTACGTATAAATTGTGTGTGATAATTCTTCAGTTATGGATGCAGATAACTGTATATCTCTAAGTACACCTAAAAAACGATTACTGGAATCGGATCATACAAAGCAAACAAAACGAAGGCAAAAGTACAAAAGCCTGTGGGAAAAATGAATTATTTATATATTTAAATATGATCATAGATTGTAAAGACGCCGTGAAAACGTTCTTTGAAAATAAATATTTGTTAGATGTTGCCAGAAGCAACAAAAAATATATATGGAAAAAAAATGGTAGGTTAAATAAATAATACTCTATTTTAAGATGTTGTACTTTTTTTTTACCTTAGAAAGGAAATGTACTCTATTTGCTTGAAAAAAAAGGTGGCAACCCTAATAGTATCCCCTGTATATAAATTTTCAGTACTGTTATAACGTTACCGCGATGCAAAAAACATTACCAATTAAAAATAATTTTTTTAAAGTTTCTGCACCTTGTTAAGACAATTTTTCATTTGCTAGAAACAGGTCCCTCATCCCTATCACCATATTATTAATTAAATTTATCAACCAGCATTCCCACCAATCAACCATATTAATACAATATCATCCAACCATATGGCCAGATCCCACTAACCACCCAACCAGATATTTCAACCATCACACAATATACACTGCCATAACATCTGTCAAAGAAATAAACCATATAGCCATCCCTACAAAATATTGCAGCCAAAATATTCTGTCATGTGATACCTCGACTATATGGACAGATCATAACTTCAGTTGTTACTTCAGCCCATATCATTAGAAGAGAACAAGCCATACAAAAATGTCATGTCAACAGGTTTTATCAACAATTCATACCAGCCATATCACCGGACCAGCAATACCCATTGGTCATAGTGTCAGAAAACTCAAATCGGCCATTCTTACGAAAATATTTGAACCACACACTTGACAATATAATCATGTCATACTTTTCACATATATAGATCATACCATCATTCCATACAAAATAAATATCCTCACAGATGAACTAATCATACTAAAATGTCATATCAACAGGTCATACCACCAGATCAACAAATCTAATTTTCCAGTCAAAACATTCCAACCTTCAATACTCGCACACTATATAACACCACACAGCCCATTTGGATAGACCATAACTTCAGCCAAGAAAGCCGTCCCTACACGATACCCAATTTTTGCTACCTGCTACATGGGCACAACAAAAGTCATAAAAGTTTATATAGCTGCATAGAAGAAAGAATGCCTCAGTTGATACACACATGTTACCTAAAGTGCTAACAAAAAATTGTAAATGGCAGGCAGAAACAACTTGCAAATGGCAGACATTCAGCAGTTGGCAGAGGTATAAATGCTATCAAATATTATATGCAGGTGCTTTGTGGTACATCCAAAAAGTACAAAGATTATTTTTTTTCCCCAGAAGACTGCATTTATTTAAGTTTCCAATTACTAGACTATTAATCTATCAAAAAGGATTTTAGTAACGGCACTGCTTATGTATAAAAAACAAGGCACTGAATTCACATTTATATACAACAGACATTTACGCAACTAATTAAAATAATATTAAATTATTTAAATATTAATTTTTAACATGCACGGTAATAAATACTGTGGTTTCCGTAATCAAAAAAGCTTTTATGGTTAGGAGGCTAAAATATCACAATACTAAAAATAAGGCCATTATGTGTGTGTGTTAGCATTACTCTTGCTACACAGCTCAAATTATCTACTTTGGAACCCAATTGATGTGATTAGCAAACAACCACAAGCAGCCAACTGCACTGTACAGTTACTTGCATATTATTTCTTTTATACAAAGATATTCTAGAAATAAACTTTTTCTAACAATAACATAAATCATAAACAGTAATAATGTATCACATAAAATAAACAAAAAAATTTTGTTACCAGACGAAGATTTAAACTCTAAAGCCTAAAAGTATGCAGCACAGACCTGCGCACCAACACACTGAGCTACACACACAACTTCCAAAGTGGGTGTGTAAATTGATATATACAGGACAAAAATCCATGGTAATAATTTTTTTAAAGTTGTGTTTATTGTTTTATTATGGCCATGGGAGTAAATCTAAGTGTTTCCCATTACTTACCCTTACATTAAGTTTTGTTTTGTACATAACTATGTATTATATAACCCGTAATCTTTTCGTAAACTGACATATACGGCTAGAGGTTGTTACTCTGTTGTCCGCCTACTTGTATGTTGCAGCTCTGTAGGCATAACAAAAATTTAGAACACGTTCTATTATCGTTTCGGGTATGCCCATGGGTACAAAAACTGTTGTACCCAGAGCGAGACCCCTCCGGAAGGGGCTGGATTTTAACCTACATGGGAGCAGAAACGCTAGCAGAAAATGAGTAGGAAAACTGCTACGGAAATGGGTATCATGTGGGGCCGGCTTAACAAACTTACTGGCAATCTATACTGCCAGAACACACCAACGACCCAACCAAATACTCCAACCAATAATTGTGACTAACCATATTATCACACAATACCATCCATTTGTAAAGTCTTTGCCATAAAACAATACCAGCAAACCAACCATACAAACAAACTATACCAACCACCGAACCAAAATATTTCAACCAATCATTCTGGCCAATTATACTAGCAGGGCATTCCATGTGGCAATTACCCAAAGTACATACTGTCAGAACATATCAACTAGCCATTCCTCCAAAAATACTCTAAATCAAATACTTATCAACCATACCATCTTCTTAAATTGGTCATATAGATCACACAAACAGACACAACCCTGTGATATCTACCAAACATCCCAATCATACCTTCCAGATGATATAACATTAGGTTTACATGTTATGTAAAGCATATTCTAATTATTGCTTATATTATATGGCATACCTCACCCATCATGTAGCAGTTCGGAGGTCAGTCCTTTCGAACATTTGCTCTTTAACACACCATCAGTTATTATCAAAAGTTATGTCATAAAAGCAACAAATGTCATAAAAGCAACAAAGCTCCCTTTCCCTGGCCCAGCTTGACCTCCACTGCATGAGGGATGAACCGGAAACAGCCCTTTTGTCAAGGATGAGGCGTGACTAATTTGTCGCTTTCACACAGCGTTTTCAGAATGTTGGATGTATCTAGAGAAGCAGCATCGTCCTATACTCAAGGAGGCCAAGCCAGAGGCTGATTACTTCTATAGTTGTGTGATCATATTACCAAAAGTAGGTGGTGTTTCCAACATTTAATTTTAGTTTCTACTGTACAATAAACTTGTTATTTAACTTCATGAGTTTTTATTTTATTTATGTTAATTCTAATCGTTTTGCTCAAAATTTGGCTGTACACCGAACTAAGATTTTAGTGTTTCCCAACATGATGAACTGTATTGACCACCGAATACAGAATTCCCATAGTATTACTTCAAGTCAGTTCAATATATCATTACAGACATTCTTGCCATTTTAGAATAAAAGATAGTACACCTGGGCTTCTGCCCCCCTCCACCCTTTTTTCCCTTCCAATTGTTGCTGCGCTCTAGATTATATCGTTTACAAAAATACTAACTACAGCAATATTTTATTGCAGTTTTGTGTGCTTTGTGGCTATTAACCAGTAAAATAAATTAATATACATACTTTCATAATGTTATAAAAGTGAAATAACAAGGGAAGATAAAGCATCAATACTGATATCTCTCGAAATAAATACCACGCATAGCAATTAACTTGTAGACTAATACTTTCATCATATTGTGTTACAAAAATGCATAAATAATTGAAGCTAGTACACCAATATTGTTTTCTCACTAAATAAATACCACATGTTGCAATTAAATTGTAATACTGTTCTCATATCTGCAAATATGAATTTATAATTTTCAACATGAAAATTAATTAAAATTTATATATAATACAACATTATAGTCATGTATCTATCACATAGTTGGTTAAGCAAAGAGTGTGGTGGAGGTAGGTAGAACTTAGTGTCTCATTGACAGCAAGGTCATTAAAGACAGAGCATGTTGCTTAGGGAAGCACTAATGTGAAGGAATGGACATGTACACAGAAAAACTAATGTGGTGACAACAGCAATTTTTTGTAAGGAGGGGAACCGTACCCGCTCCTCATGTATTTGACGTTCTCCACTTTATGGAACCTGATGCCATACCAACTGCTCTCTCTTAACATGTATGGTTGCATTTCATATTGTGTGTATTCAGAACAACGTTACAACAAATTGCAGTTCTCTTTCGTTACGAGGAAATACTTTATGCTCTATAAGTATATGCACAATTGGCAAACGTAAGCTGCTATGCAAGGCTTAAGAACTTGTCTAAGCTACATTTAGTTCTCGTACTATGCTTTAAAATTTAAATATAGTGGTTTCATTTTTTGAAGTTATTGCTGTTTACTACTATCCACCATTTTACAATGCCAAGTCAATGTAAACTTGTATCCATATTCCTGTTATTTTTAGCGTAATGCAACTTTTGGTTGCGGCAACATTGCTTAGAGGCTTTATTAACATTAACACTTCAACAGTATATTTGCATTATAATAATATAAGACTGTAAATGTTTAACATTGTTAACATTTACACATTATTAATTTAACAACAACATAAATGTTTAAAAAATGCCTCAATAGTAATTTTTTTGTTGCAACAACATTAGACCTTTTTCGTGTAGCAAGGAAACATATTCCAGAATTTGGCTGTAGTGATTTAGGGAAACCAATAAAAATTGGAATCAGGAGGGTTGTACCGGGATTCAAAGGTTTACCAATGTGCCACCTCGTTTGGTGCATCTGTGGAGTGCTCAGCATAGTTAAATTTTATTCTTGCGGAAACAACATTGTTGTACAGTAATTGTACTTGCTAAGATACTGTTACAGTTAGCTAGTATCTAAATAAGTTAAAATAATCAAGTATTCCTTTGTGAAGTAACAAGTGCCTAATAAGATAATATAACAAGGTTACGTGGCCCTATGCCCAAGTTCAAACCAAATACAATAAAATAGTATATTTTACAGCCTTTCATTTTTGCAAAACAAGTTAACGGTGCTGCTTTCATGCGTTGTAGTGTTATGAAAGTATTATTTGCATTAAAGTCAATATGTAAAGCGTAAAGATTTAAATTTAACATTTTTGTAAAGTTACATTGAATATTATTTTTTAAGCAAATTATGGCACGTGCAAAATATCATGTACTTAATAGCTTCAAGGACACATTAAAAACTGTATGAAACAATATAATTGGTTTTTCATGAAACAGCTATATAGAGATACAACTTCATTATTTTGACATTTATACTTGTCTTAAAAGTGTAAGGGTTGGATATAAAATGAAAAATGTTAATATTTATTATTGTTCAAGAGGGCACATGCATTTCAGCACAAGGAATTGAACAAGTTATATAATAATAAATCTATTGCATGAAATAAGAATGTCACTTAATGGTTATGCGTGGAAAATGTTTTGTCGGCCTATACCAAGAATAATTTTTACAAATACCAACAAATAAAGTCATGTTAATCCAGCCCAAATAATATATTGAGATAAGGCAAGTTACTGGACATAATTAAGTAGAGTGGAGAGGATTTGGGTGGCTGTTACCATCGGGGACTTGAGCACCGATGAGGGTGAAGCGATGTGAGTATGGAGCAGCACCGGAATGCAAGGGTGGGGAAAACGGGAGATGCTAGAGAAAACCCGCTGACCAGTGGCATCATATGGCACAATTCCCAAGTACGAAAATCCGAGAGTGACCTTGCCGGGAATCGAACCAGGTTCGCCTGGTGGGAGTCAATCGCTCTAGCCACTGCACCACCATGGCCTCAAATATAACAAAGAATTAATTGTGCAAGACTCAATTTTTTAATGAATTTAATGCACTCAATATTTATTTCTCAGCCTAATTTTAGTTTAAATTGGCATAATGGTAACAAAAATATGCCTTTGTTCACTTGTGACTGCTGAAATTATTCTTACTTGCCAAATGTGTTGAGACTCTATAAGAGCTAACTGATATTATGATATTTAAGTTAAATGTTTACGATTTTATTTTCCAGCATGGTGGATAAAGGAGGTTTTCAATGTGTGCGCATATTTAATGCAAATAATAAGTTGCTCCAGCATTCCATGATGGGTACAAATAGGTTAGTAGTTCCTGAGATGTACTGTAAAAGGTTTTTTTTTCTTTCCAATTTGAACAATGGTTAAAAAAGATGGCCTGATCAGAGAGAGACTGTTATTTAACATATTTTATTTTCGGGGTTGCCATTGCCAGTGTACCAAATTTTGTTTGAATAGTGTCTAATGGGTTGACAGTTATGGCATACTAACATAAAATATTCATAAAACTTTCAATTGAAAATGTGTCTTATTTTCTCTAATTGTGTACTCTCCTATCATGTTAGGTGACCTATCACTGAAAGTATTTATATGTCGAAGTTGGCGGGAATCGGTTGAGCATCCAGAGATATAATGTAATTTATTGTTTCAGGCAACACTATCTTACAAGATAGTCGACATAAAGATATGTTGTAGCATAATTAATGTTAGCTTTAGGTATTATCAGCATACCAGTTTTGGTTTCAATAGTTAGTTTGGCAAATGTGGCACACTTGTCATAAATATTTATAACAAAGTAATTTTGAAAAGGTTCCTAATAAAACTAAATCACGTAATTTTAAATTATCTATAACATCACTACTTATATATGGCAAATTTGACAGTAACTGACTGAGTAATTCTATAAATATTATCTAAAAGCATTATTTTTAAAGTTGCGATGTCCCAAAATGGAATGGGAGGCAATTGGAGATTAAAGTTAACAAATTCCACCCTGACATTGTGAATATTGAACATACAATATTAGGTTCAAATCTGGATGAACAGTTCATGAGAAATAGCATAGCACCAATAATTAATAGCTGCCAATTTCAAAAAGAAATTATCCGGTACGGAATCACCTATAAAAGTAAGCTATCATTACTGCATTTTATAAGTTGATCGAGTCAGGTATAATTAAGTGAATAGTTTAAAATTTTACCTAAGTACGCACACACATACACCACTCACAAACATACGCACATACCTACCCTTAGTGAAGACATGCACACACAGGCTGTAAGGTTATCACATAAGCGTATCTTTCGCCGACCTCCGTAGCGTAGTTGGCTACACATCGACCTCTGTAGCATAGTTGGCTACGACTTACGGGGCGAGGAATTTTGTGTGAATCTTGGGTAAGGCACCAGTGTCTTTGTGTTTGCTATGAATTTTAAATGAATTACTCAGAATATTCAACACTTCCTGAATTGGATGTTATACTGAAATCACATTCTGGCTATATGTTTCTCAAGACTATTTGTACCAGAGTAGTAGTAATAATAATAAAAGCCTATCTTTCCTTGGGAAGGTGGGATAAAAATGAAGGGACTGTGTTACACAACAATTTTTTTTCACGTTTACAATTTTGCGAAATTCTATCTACATGGTTTTGTTAGAGTAATAGAATTGTATTATGTTTTGCAATATTTCAAGTTTCTTACGAATCTTAATTTTTTGTTAATAACTTAAATCAATTTTTTTTAGGAATCATGGCTAGTTTTAGTTTTTTTCAATTTTCAGTTTTTCTGTAGAATTTTTGAGATTTCTAACGATTACCCACTGTTCCCAGGAATATTCTGAAATACTTTTGTTATTTAGCAGAATTTTCTGCGATTTGTAGGGATTTTCTAAGATTTTTGGTGATTTTCTGTGATTTTCAGGAATTTCAAGTAATTTTTTAATATTTTCTGAGGTTTTTAAGGATTCTTAGTGAATTTTGACTGATTTTTTCCAGCGCGTACACTGATTTTCTTAGGTGGTTGCCCTCTCGAGGCTGACTTGGAAGTCTTTGTTGCTCATTGGACTGAGTGCAAGTTTTGTGACAAGGTGTTTATATGAAGCGATAATGCCCAACTTCATGATGCTAGTAAATGCTTATTCGGCATTTAATACAAGATTATTGATGTGATAAATGTGATGAGGTGTTTACCCGCAGTGATAGCTTGAATAGACATAGCAAGATATGCAAGGGTACTGTTTATTGCTCATTGGGAAGCAAGTGCAACTATTGTGGCAAAACATTTACTAGCAACTCTAATGTCAGACAACATGAAGATTATAACTGTCCACTCGCCATCGCTTACAACACTTACCCATGTGATAACTGTGGTGTGGTACTTGGGAATAAGTGTAGCTTGAATGCTAACGGCAGGAATTGTTTCGTCAAATGAATTAAAAGTTAAGTATGTAACTATTTTTATGTATATTTTTTGGCAAGTCTGTAAAATAAAGTTAAAATATTCAAATTACTTCTCTGTTATTCATTTTAATTTAACCATTGCTGGTATTAAGCTTTTAGGGAAAAACTAATAAAACTTGTGATGGATATGTATACATTAACTATGCTATTCATATTATGGTTGACTGATGATCTATATGTACCTGACTTGGAAATACAATCTATTATCCATGAGATGCCTTGCCAACAAGGGTATCAATACTGAATTTTATAGAAATTGTGCTGCGGGTGAAGACAGAAGAAAGAGCAAGTGTCTTTTCTGCAAAGGAAAATGGTAGAGTTTACTTACTTGAGATTTTTAACAAGCTCGAACCAAGAAGTGTGGTGGCAGCAAAGGAGCAGCAATGGATGCAAGAAGTAACCGACGCAGTTGCACTATGAGTAGTCACCATGTGGCACAAGAGACTTGGTCATCTGCATGAAGCAGCACTTGTAAAAATTCCAGGATTAACTGATCTTAGTTCAACTAAGGTAGGTGAAAATATTAAATGTGAAGTGTGCAGCAAGGGTAAGATGACGAAGGTTCCTTTCTTGAGGAAAGGCAACAAGTGCACTATAAACCCACTAGAATTGGTTCACAGTGATTTGATGGAAGAGTTTTGCCCATGTTTGGTTGGAGGTGCAAGGATGTTTTAACCCTCATAGACGATTTTTCCAGGTTTGTTACAGTAAAATTTTTGCACTGTTAGAGTGACACTATGAATGAGTTTGTTTTGTTTAAGGCTGAGGTGGAGAATGCCCAGACTGTAAAGATAAAGGCTTTGCTATCTGAAGGGGGGGGGGATATTGTAGTAATGATTTTTGGAGGTTTTTTGAGAGTTAATGGAATTGTGCACAGGATAACTGTGCCTAGGTGCCCTCAACAAAATGGTGTGGCAGAAAGACAGAATAGGGCACTAATGGAAATGGCAAGGTGTATGTTGATACAATCTGGTGTTCCCAAATACTTGTGGGCAGAGGCTGTAAACGCTGCAAGTTTCATATGTAATCTGTGTCCCAATAAGGCTATTGCAGACAAGATCCCATATGAATTGTGGTCAGGTAAAAGGGTCACTGAGGAAGTGCTGCAAAGACTGAAGGTATTTGGGTGTAGGGCTTAGATTAGAGTCAAGCCATCTAGCAAGTTTGACCCAAGGGTTGTTGAATGCGTGTTTGTAGAGTATGCAGATCACAGAAAGGGTTATAGAGTCTGGTATGGAAGTGAGAGGAAGGTTAAGATTGTGCATCATGTAGCATTTGAAGAAAGTGTCTTTCCTTTCAGACAATTTGAGGTGAGTGACATGAAGGAACCAAATCCAGAAATTTTTCAGTTAGATTATTAGGAGGTTGCAAGTGATGATGAACCTATTGTGATACCAAACAATGAAGATGGGAAAAATGACGTGAATGAATGTGAAACCTCAGAGGTAGACAATGTTGAATTATTAGTAGGCAGTGATGACCCTTTTGTAAATACAGATGAGTATGTTAATGACATGTTAGAGAGAGAAGTTGAAAATGCTGTGACCCTCAATAATATGATTCTGAGCTATGAAATTAAAATGATGCTGCTAATAATGTTGAAAACATAGTAGATATTGAGAATGAAGCAATTGGTCAGTCAAGGCAATCCACAAGGGCTCCAAAACCCATTAAGTGTGCTTGTTGTAATGTTTCCAAGTGTCTTGTAAGGGGAGTTTGCTACCATTATTAGAGTTTTCAAAATCTCTAAACTTACTAGATGTATCTGTTGTAATGCAGTTAAATGTGAATTGTTAGATATAGGTGATCCTGTAGATGTTCATGATGCTCTTAGTAGTAGGTACAAAGACATATGGTTACAGGCAATGGAGTCAGATATTCAGAATCTAAAACTGCAAAATGTGTGGATCGTAGTTGAAAGACCTAATTACAAAAATGTTATTGGTTGTAAATGGGTTTTGAAAATGAAATACAATTCTGATGGGATAGAGGAAAGGCTGAAGGCCAGGCTTGTGGGCAGAGGTTTTGCTCAAGTTCCAGGTGTTGATTTCTATGAAACTTTCAGTCCTGTTGTCAAACGTAGGACAATTCTAATTCTCATGGCCCTAGGTGTGGAGAATAATTGGGAACATGCATTTGTAGACGTACATTGTGCATACTTAAATAGTTATACGCATGAGGAAATTTACATGGAACAGCCTTTGTATTTCGAAGAAAGTAATAGAGGTATATGAAGCTATGTTTGTAAACTTAAAAAAAGTTTGTATGGGTTAAAGCGAGCAGGTAGAGAGTGGTTCCAGTACATTAACAGTCTGTTGTGTGACCTAGGTTTGAAGCCTTGTATAAGTGACCCTTGTGTCTACATTGATGTAATTAAAAGAACTTTTTGTAGCATTGTATGTCGAAGATATTAGTGTATGAGGAAGTAGAAACAAAATTAATTGACTGAAGTGTGAAATGTCAAACTTTCTAATCATAAGGATATAAATTGATGCCTCACAATTTCTTTCTACTAGTGAGAGCAAGCCGAACAGTGATATGGTCACTTTGGACCAAAGTCACTACATAGAACAGGTATTAGAGCAGTTTGGTATGAACAACGTAAAGGGCCTCTCAGCACCCCTATAAGTGAATAAGTCTGGGGGCGTGCCAGTGGAGGATTTAGATTTTGATGAAAAGTTTTATAGAGGAGCAATTGGTTGCTTATTGTATATTTCAGGTGTTACAAACCGGATATAACATTTGCTGTAAGCAAACTCAGTCGTATGTGTAATAAACCAAGGTTGAGTGACTGGCGTGATGTTCAGCACGACTTTAGGTACTTAAGAAAAACTAATGATTTGAAATTGTGCTATTACAAAACTGACAGCCAAGTAAATGTCTTTTGTGATGCTGACTTCACCAATGACAAAGTTGACCAAAAATCATGCAGTGGGTATGTAATTTTATTAGCAGGAGGAGCAGTATCATGGTGTTCCAGGAAACAAGGAGTTGTTGCACAATCCACTGTTGAAGCAGAGTTTGTGTGTCTATGGCAGAGGTTACAAAGGAGATGGCATGGATGAAAGGTTTGTTTGGCGAGCTAGGTTAGACACAATTCATTGACACGCCATGTACTGTACAATGTGACAACCGAATGGGCTATCAGTCAAACACTAAATTATGTAATGTCAGAAAGGGTTAAACATGTTGATGTAAAGTTCAACTGTGTGAGAGAATGTGTAATGCAAAATCTGATTAAATTTTATTATTTTTCTACTAAGCTCAACCTAGCAGACATGTTCACTAAGACGATGAATGGTGTTAAAACATAAGATATGTCTCGTAAGATAGGACTAACTTCTCTGTCATGATTGTGCAAACAAAATTCAACAAGGGGAGGTGTTATTAGTTGGCAACAGTTTTTTTGTGTTAAAATTTTGTTGTCTATGTTTTGTTGGTTGGCACCATGTTTCATCTTGTATCCTGTTATAAAAAAATTGGCGGTGTGTCGTAGTGGCAAATGGTACGGTGTTTTTCAAATAAACGAGGAAAGTAAACTTTGGTGTTTTAATTTACTTCACCCATAACTGCATGAACTGAATAACAATGATGACTGTATTGAAAACTTCTCAGGAATATTTACATAACTGGGTTGGAATTCATAAGGAAAAACAGCAGGAATATTTCTGTTCTGATGAAAGATAACTTATAAGCAACAAGATTCATCCATGGCCTACTTGAAACTCCAAGGAAATTAAGATGCCTTGTTATTACAAGTGAGGGTGTATGTAACAACCCATTTTGAGTCATGGCAAAATTTAGTAAAGGGAATACATAATATAAATATAATTTTAAATAGAATTGTCATAGTAACTTGGCTCAAATTTACACTTATTTGTATTGCTATGTATTGATTAGCATAAGGTAAACACACCAGTAGTCCTCATAGCATGGTTAAAATCACAAAAAAAATATTCACATCACACTTTTTTAATTATGAAATCAAAACCTTGAATGGAAGTTTTTAATTTTAATTCATTTTTAAAAGACACAAATCTATAGGTATGGTTATGTTCATATTAAATCGGAGGTTTTCTTTTTATTAAGTAAGAGGACAGAATTCAATTTCACATCTCAACGCACTCCAGGGGGTGAACCACAGTCTTGCATTTTCACTTGGGAGCATCCCAAAAGTACTCCTCACAGATGCGCTGCACTCACTATCTGCTAGTTCCACATAATAATGTACCATCCATTAAACAATGTCTGAACACATTCTATCACTGCAGTGTCTTTCAGAACTCGGTGATTATGTAACAAACACCAGTTTCAAACAATGTTGCAGTCTGTGTACTCAAAACTCTCATTTCTCCAATCAGTTGTTCATTCAATCTTTCACATAATCATGCTCTTACTTACATTCACTCAAATCTTTCATTAGCTCTAACTGAAGCCTTTGTGTCACAATGGAAGTTTCCTTGGAAGATTCCATGCAAGATTGCATGATCACTGGCATAGATTGTTCTATGGAATATTTAGTTGACTGCTAGCTATTTCCATGAACTTTTCATAATTGGTTGTGTGAATATTTAGTGGACAGGTTTCCTACAAGGTTGAAATTTTAGCCGATCGGAGAGAGGGTGACAGATTGAGGTATTGATTATAGTTGTAATTTTGTTTATTTTGTTTTGAGAAGCATGAAAAATTGTTAAGTAAGAGAATAGAAAATAAATAAATATGAAAATGTGGTTTACTGATATGCTGTAACAACATTATGTAAAATGTATGGTAAACATTTGTGTATTTTTTAACATAGAAGTTCTAGACTCTGATAGCGGGTCTTATAGAAGTTTCTGCCAGAGCTTGTATAGAACATTGTACTGTGGCGCACTGGCTTTAGTCATATTCTCTCACTCTTTCTCACTTGCCCATGTACCCTCCACAATCAGACACAATTCACCTGATTTGGAGGTGCAAAGCTTGATATTTATAGGTCTGTCAGGCCCAGTGCTGGATGAACATAAGGTCAGACACAGCGGCAACCGAGGGGCCTAGCATGGAAGGGGACCTCACATATACCTTCTGAGTAAACATTTTATTACACTGTGTAACAACACATAACATGAGGGAAAACTCTTTCCTGCAATTGTTAACATTAGTTTATTTCCTCTTTGGCTTGTGGAATGAAAAATAATTGTCTGATGACAGTTATTTTCAACTGAAATTTTCTTTATTTTAATTAAGTTTTACTGTTGAGAGAATTTAAAATGACAACTTTTCTAAATAATTTTTAGTAAGGAGGAAAAGCTACAATACTGTAACATAACCAGGGCCGTGGTGGCTGCGTGGTTAGCCAGCTCGCCTCCCACCAAGGCTAACCAGGCTCAGTCCCCAGCCCTGGATTTTCGCAAGTGGGAATCGTGCTGGATGGTGCCGATGGTCGGCGGATTTTCTCTGGGACCTTCCGTTTTCCCCGCCCTTGCATTCTGGCACTGCTCCATTCTCACCTCATTTCACCCTCATCGGCTCTCAAGACCTCATTAATAGCCGCCCAAATCTTTCAACTAAACTGTAACATAACCAAAAAAATAACAGTTTTCACTATTAGAACAGTGAAACTATAGGTAATCTTCCATTCTTCTTCTTCCTTATACCTTCTAAAATCAATTTCTGCATCTTACACATTAATCAAATTACATATATGTAAATAAACAAAACGCTGAAATCTGGAATCAGACGGAATGAAGCTTTGTTGTCAGTGTGTTTATTATTTAGTTATATAAAATGAGTGTACATGATTTCTTTCTCTAGATTTAGCACGAGAATTAAAATAAGTTGTGTAGTCTATTTTCATTTTTAATGTATAATATGTTCATCTCACCTCGTAAACCGTGTCAATGTGATAGCAGCAGAAAGCAATCAGGTCAACACGGTCTTGTAAAAACCTATTTTAACCTTGTTGGTGTCTGTAATAATCCTTGCCTTTCTAAAATCACACAATGACTAGAAAAGGGATAGCTTTGACAGGTGCGGAAGTTCTGCATTGGAGATAACTGGAAACATTACTTGTGAAAATTCTGTGAAGAGAACTTCAATATGCAGCTCTCAACTTAAATTTTTCAATGAAAATAGAAAACGAGAAACTTTTGCAAAGGAAGAGATAAACTGAGAGTTCAGAATTACCTTCTAAGTATTTTCATTTTGATTTTGAATCTGAAACATGCACAGAAGCATATGAAAGAGTTTTAAGGAAATGTGGATTTCTGGAAGATTTAATCAGTCTTCAAGAAAACCAACTGAGAATTTGTTGTGAATTTTCACCTGTGTTTACGAAAAAGATTTTAGTAAGTCATAGTTAACCAAAGAATACTTTCATGTGAAGAGTTATCTCGAAGAAAACAAAGACAATTTGGAGCTTCTTCATGTTCATAATGATTCTGATTATGAAAATTATGTTGAAGCAGAAGTTAAATCAAAGTTGAAGTTAATTGTAGATCTACTTCTACAAACAAGTTGAATTTAAGAATCATGTACCACCATCTTTTTGAAAATGGATTGTTGCCAGCATTTCGGATTATGGAAATCTCTCTTGAGAATGTTTATATCATGGTGTCAAATGCTTCAGATGAACAATCATTTTCCAAACTACAGATCATCAAAAGTGTTAAAAGAAGTTTTATGCAAAAGGAACACTTAAATACTTTTAAGCATTCTTAGTATTGAACATGGTTTGCTGAGAACAATGAACTTAAATTATGTGATTGAAAACGTGGACTCAGGAAAATGTAGAAAGAAACTTGTGCAACTTTTACTTTTCCATATTAGAGACATACGGTTTCTACCAGCATTGCCAGATTTTTTTTTTAGGTCAAAGCGGGATTTTGAAACCTTTTGAGTAAAAAAAGCGAGATTCTTTCGTCAAAAGCGGGACATAATAAAAAAACGTATAATCAGTAATTTTTTTATTACTTATCCTTATAGTTGAGTTTCAAATTAAGTTACAATGATGAAAGATAGCCATAGAAAAAGTTTTTTAATGAAAATACGTTACTATACTAATAACAATAACTGTAAGGTAGTAAAGTCTTAGGAATATAAATGAGTAATACATTACTTACGAATTACTTATTTATATTTCTCTGAAGATTTAACTTCTTTTAAAGTTTTCTTTTTTTCTTTAATATAGTTGAATAACTCTTCACAGGTTAGCTCCAGATTGAATTGGATGAGTAATTCTGCTTTCATTAAAGGACGGAGCATTTATTTCTGGCATCCGACCATTTAAAATTAATTTGGTAAAAAACGCGTTTGGGAAAGCAGTTTGAAGTTGGGACACTTAATATGAAGGAAACTAGTTTAAACATATTCTTGGTATCATTTTTTGGAAACTGTTTAAAGAGCTGGCGCCATTTCTGTGCAGTGGTGTCTTTACACTTTTCCACTATTACGTCCAAGGACGATTTCAACAAGTTAAATTCTTCATATAAGTTATTTACTGAAACATCGCCTGTCAAGTTTAATAAAGATACAGCATTCTCAACCATTTCAAAACTAACTTCATTTTTCAGGTTTATGAATTCTAGTATAGCAAAAATATTTTCATCTAAAAAATTATAACGTTCGTCTATATACGTTTGAAAATTTGTGTAAAAATTGTTGAAATTTTCGATGGCTTTGGGTCTTTTCAGATTCAACCAATTTATTTAAAGTCTGTTTCATCTGGTAGCCAAAAAAAACAATCCTTTTGCCTTTGAGTCAACCTTGAGTGGAAGAGGCATAATGACTCATGCATTTCTGTTTTGGCAATATCATTTCCCTGAGACACTTTAATTAATGTACCAAAAGCACTCATCACATTATGAATGAAATGCAAGTAGGCTAGAGTTTTTGTCTCCTCTTCTTCCGAGTGAAAAATATTTTCAATGGCTTTCGCACATAATCCTGGCTTATCAAAGTAACGTTTCAAAGCAGGCCAGACCTTGATTACTCTCTCAACAGCAGGACAGAGAGACAGAAATCTTGTATGAATGTGATGCAATAATTTGACCCACTCTATTTCCGTAGTTTCAAATATTTCCATCAATTCCGCAGAACGTTTAGCTGAATGTGAGAAATGGCCGTATATTTTTCAGGTGATAGCTTCTACGTCGATTTCTAATCTATCACTTGCAAATTTGCTCATGTTATGTAAGATGTGAACTGAACAGTTAGCTTTTAATATTTTTTCATTCTTGACAACGATATTCATGTAAACAGAATGATTTGACCAAAGTTTACATTTGCATTGTCAGCGCCATATGAAGTTACTTGTGATAATTTTAAGTTATGTTTATCCAATGTTTCACAAAGTACCTTTGTTATTTGGTCTGCTGTTTCATCATTACTCTCCACAAAATCTATTAATTTGTTTTGTATGCCTTTGCCAAAACTGAAATATTGCACACATATCGGAAACATTTTCCGGTTTCCATTATTGATGGCATCCGTAGAAATCTAAAAAAATAAATCGTCTTTTAAATTTTATATTGCATCTTTCAAAGTTTCTTTCACCAATACTTCACAAACTATTGCTTCACTCTTTGCCCTACCACATTTAACATTCTTAGCGATCTTGGAATCGGCGTACTTTTGAAAACAATCCATACTATTGTAGCTTAACGAATGTTTAACAGTGCAATATATTGAAGTAATTTCTGCGGCTGACGTTTTATACATAATATCGTCGAGATCACGATCAGAAGTGGAAGTACCTGGTGCCTGGAAATAGCTGGTTATATTTCTTGCAGCGCGAGACCTCGCGATTTTTGAGTGAGTACTTGTTTTTGAGTTCTTCACCACATCATTTAGTCCACCATGAGAAATACTAAACTCTTTTTTACACAGTCTACAGTAAGCTTTATACTCATTTGACTCCGCAATACACAGCCAATTATAATCATCCTCCCAATTTTTACTGTATTTTGTTAGGCGATGTTTTACTAATTTGGCTTTCTTCTTGGGTGTGATGTTTTCCGGCTCCGAGCAATCCGAAACAACACTATCTGCTTCTTCATTCATCTTTAAACGATTCTAATATGTATAGTTTAATTAACTCCAGTATTTTAAGAAAAACCACGGAAGAAAAGCTGACTTTTGTTTGTTTAATGTAATTAAATTATGCAACTCACTGCTCAGTGCTTGCGCATTCAAACAAAACTAATAAAGAAATGCAATATTTAGGTACCTTTGTATTCTTTCATACGTAATCGTGAAATGGATAAAAACAAACGAATGATTGATTAATAGCAAAGGAGTGAAAGAGAAAGAGAAGAAATGTCGCGCCCTCGCGCGTACTTGCTTTTCTTTCTCTTCGCACCTGGCAGCCAGCCAGTTAACACATTTGCCTGTGTCGCCCACGCCTCCACGCCGCACCGTTGAGTAATCCTCGAAAAGCGGGGCTGAGCCTGTCCCGCACGGGACATTTAATTTTGGGCTAAAAATCGGGACATCCCGCCAAAATCTGGACGTCTGGCAATGCTGGTTTCTACCTACAAAATTTGAATTTCATCAAAAAGTTTTAAATAAGTGTTATGTAACACAAGCATTTAAATATTTTAACTAGTCTCAGTTTTTAATGTAACTTACTGAGAGCACTGGACTTCAGTGGTGATATCACAGACTTTGTCTCCAGAAATCGTAAAAATAAACTTATTGAACTATATTTTTTTAATACCCAAGACATATCTAACAGTGCAACTGTTTCTACCTATAAATTTTATAAAAATGATGCAAAATAATACTCCTTCCCTATTTTGTGTCATAGGAACAAAATTAATTTTGTAATGTAGTGGAAAATATGTGGGATGTTTTTATAAAACAATTTAAAGGTTGCGCACAACATAAAAATTAATTCACTTACAATTAAACTAAAAGCAACAGCAACAGCATGTGTGTCCTGTTTTGTTTTCATGCTAACTACAACTCTCAGGAAAAGTAGGGAGGGGGCCTCACCTCAGGATAGAGCAGGGGCCTCACAGCTGTTAAATACGGGTCTGGTCAGACCCCAAATTATTTATTACCTTTCCTTGCACTCATTACAAACCACCCTTACATTTTTCTTCACTTACCTCAAAATAACACAAGGTACAGCTAAGCTCTTTCTGGCTACTAGGTTGAACCATCATGTCTCTAAAGTCATCATATTGTCTCACCCCAATAGTTATGTCCCATCCCCACCCAGCTCTATTATACTGCCCAATTCTGTTTCTCTCACTGTCTCAGCAAGTACAAATCAGTGTAGGGAATGGGGAGGTACTTCATGAAAGCACAATAAACATTTAAGAATAATAATTTTATTGTTGCAATAATTGCTTGTTCTAATGTTTCTTTATGATGGAATTAAGTTCATCCATACTCAATATGTAGTAATAAACATGTTGTATTAAATGGATTGTATTGGTATGCTGCATTTTATCCTGAAAATTGAAAATATTATCTCAAAGAAGTATTTTTGGCTCTTTGGATCTTCATCAATACAAACACTTAAAATTATTATCTTCAATTACATAAAATTACTGCGTATTCATAATGAAATGGTGTATATTTCTTTATTGCACAAAGATTTTCAGTTATTTAGAGACTTATCCCAACATAAATACAAGTGTTTGCATTATTTTACATTTTCAAAAACTTTCTATTTTTAGCTTTCTTCATCAGACTTCTCTTATAAGATCCACATATAGAGAAAGTTCTCAAAATCTGAATATGTGGCAGTAGTGATGAGACTGTCATGAGTATGAAGTTTGTGTGTTGACAGCCATCAACCTTACTTTGTTGGTTGAATATGCAAGTTGAAAGTTTTGAGTGTATGATATCGTCTTAAGTAAAAAATGCCATAAGTTTATGAATTTTGTTTATTAATTATAACCCAAAAACCAAAACGTTTGCAAAGAGGCATCAATTATTTTTAAACTGTCACAGCGGTAACATAGTTAGGTGTACAGAACTGTAAATATGCATTCTGCGAAAAACATGAGTGTCCCTGTGCCATGACTAACAAAAAAAAATAAGTATCCAGAAGGTATGGTCCAAATGGGAAATAATTTGCTACATGTACATACCATCACTGGTTGTGCGAATTATAAGATTTTCAATAATGTAGAATGTCAAGAAAACATTAGTTTACTTCTGCCAAGGGACTCTGACAGCACAGCGGTATGTCAGTGACATCTTGCATCCATATTTGCTAATCCATCATGAGACATCACCCTGATAAAGTCTTTCAACAGGACAGTGTTTCACTTATGATGTGTATATCTGTGGAATGTCTGCATCATGATGAGGTACTCTTGTGGCCAGTAAAGTCCCCCCAGTCCGTCCTTGATTTTGTGTGGGATCATCTCAGACGTGAATTCCAAACTGGTGTGCCAATCTGCAGAATATTGAGGGCCATTTACAACAGCTCTGAGCCAACTTTCTTCAGGAGAAGATAAAATTGTTTTAGGACTCTTTTTAAATCCAGGCTCAAGGGGGACATTACACCTGTACTGCCAACTCTCGTCTTTGTAATATGGTATTGTAATCATTGCAATAAAGTTATATAACCTTTTAGTGTAGTTTCATTTCATCTCCAGGACTCCTTTGAGGTGCTTAATTTTTTTGTCTATAAATGTAATTCTTCATTTATTTTAAGACTTATCTTTAATATATCCCACTATATAGCCACCTATGTATGAAATATCCCCATCACTGTGCCAAATCTATTTATCACACTTAATTTATATATTATATTGTAATTTTAGTCAGTGACCTGAAGAAAATGATTTGGTTATTTTACTAAGCAATAATTCAGAATATCTCAATTTAGTATGAAATTTAGCAAGAAAGATAAGAATTGTGTTATGTTCAAATTACATCAATGATAAAATAAGAAACAAAGAGTTATATATATGCAAAAATTGTAAATTTTGTGTTCATTGAAAATTGTTTCTGTTAAATAATAGGTTCATGTTGTGTCAGTAGTAGTATAATTTTTTTTTTTCTGTTTGTCTATACTTTACAAAATGCTTATTTTTCAGTTGTTGAAATAATTTTAAAGTAACATCCTTTAATAACTTTTTTAAAATTTTTATTGTGCATTGAAATGGAAAATTGTGTATACATTGCAGCTATTTGATGATTGAATTATTTTGAGTGTTAAATTTTTATATGTTGCCTTTGGTGCTCTTGGCAGCATCCCTATCCTACTGAGGACGAGAAACGCCAGATTGCAGCCCAGACCAATCTAACTTTGTTGCAAGTTAATAACTGGTTTATTAATGCCAGGCGTCGTATTTTGCAACCCATGCTAGATGCATCGAATCCTGGCACCGAACAGCCTGGAAATAACCTACACAACAAAAATGGCAGTGGAAAGAAAAGTAAAAGTTCAGGAACAGGAAGTAGTAAACAAGCAGCACAGCGGTTCTGGCCTGAGAACATTGCATCTCTGCAACCCCAACTAAGTTTGTCAGAATCAAATGGAACTCATGGTACACACACTGGTAAGCATTACTGTTTGTTTTCAAATTTATCCTATTCCAAATGTATAGGCAATAGACTGCATAATCTATGTAATTGCATAGACCATATTTCAAACTTTTTTTCATTTGGATGTGTGTTTAAACTTTTTGTTTTGATATAATTGTTTCATATCTGTTTCACTTTTATCAACACCTTATTTACATAGCACTAATAATGCTGCAAATTAACTACTGTTTCTTTGTGTTTTAATTACTGCACAAACTAATGTGCAGATTATACAATTATAAAATTGGCTGGCCTTGAATCTGCCTGCTTTTCAGCATTTATAGTACATTGTTATTGCCATGTTTTTAATTAATTATTTTATATTTACTTAATTAATTTGTTTAGTTGCTTTCTTAATGTAATATGTTAATATATAGGAACTGTTTATTGTTTAGTCTAGTATTCTTGTCTATATTTTGAAAAAAGTCAAAGTATTGCAGGTTTCATAATAAATTTGTTAAACTAATTATCAGAAAAAGAGGATTCTGAAGGAAGAAACATTGAAATAGTATCCACAATCATCCACAAGCATGACATTGTCTCAAGTCCTAGGAACCAGAAGTATGTGAACACTCCTTTATTGTGCACTATGTCTGATTGCATTTTGTTTAGTTTAAGATAATTGTCATGGTACTGAAATTTTAAACTTGTGACTTTGGATAGTTTAGGTAAAATTTGTATTAAGCTGGTCAAAGGTAGCATTGTCTTTCGTCACCAAGCATGGCTGTATCATGACAATTAGTGCAGGGGGGGGGGGGAGATTGGTCTCAACATTTTTTATTACATGAACTGTAGTATGGTATAGGTTAACCGAGTCTTACCATCTGTTTTATATTTAGTGTATTAGTATACATTTAATGCCACCAGTGGGTTGCAGAGCTGGATGATCTGCCAAACGAGCTGGTAACTCCACCCAGGATGTTACTGGAGATGTACCGAGATTGTGCAGTATGGTAATGATCATGGTGATATCCATAAAGGCATCAGCTAATCAGCTCGGATTAGCATGAGACTCTTTCAGGGCATGTTTGGTGGCCGAGCAAAACCCTGCACCCTGGCATGAAATGTGGTTGGATGCTAGTCTATTCCAGCTGACCATATGCAGCTATGGTACACTCAAACTATATACGGAATAACCCCAAGAACACTCGTGGGATTGTAACACCTGTTACGCTTAATCATGCAGTGATGCGGCTATATGTGCATGATGCATCCTGATTGTCATGACGTCCTTGTATGAATATGTTAATAAGCAGGATAACCCCAAGAAAACACTTGCATATGACAGAATAGGGCCATCCCCCAAAGTTCACCGTGAACCGGCTACAAAGGTGCACTTGGTACCATGTGTGGAAATATTATACACAAGTAATTCACTTGTTCAAAGTTCTGGTAATTTAAATGTTAACTATGGCGATCAATGACTGTTCACAAAAGATGAAGGCTGCAAAATGCATGCATCCTCTTGTCCCTGCTAATACCAACTGGCTGAAGCCTTGACGCCACTGTGTGGACCTTCATCAATGCAGTGTGCCAAAAACAAAATCCCTTGATGCAAACATAAATTATGTGAATTTTACAGTAAGGATGATGACATAGTTACATTTACGGGTACCCTTCGAGGGTTGTCATCATAAGATGGCCATTTGCACATGTGACAACACATCCCCACCGCATCAGGAAACCTACCCTAACGTTCCCTACGTGTGCATGACAATTAACTCACAGACTTGATTTAATACAACTGCTAACTCAGCTCACTACACTGCATTTATGATGCCGCCCCGTGTTCACAACTGGTAGAGTGTGCAGGGCTGCTGCACTGACTGTCAGCATGCAGGGTTCATTGGTGCAATGCACGTAGTCCGTGATGCCTTGGTACATGGTGGAGTGCGCAGGGCTGCTGCGCAGGGAGTGTGTCAACGGGTGTTCAAAAGGGATAAGAGGTACGGCTGATGTCACATTGATATTAATGGCAGTTATTATTTCAAGATATAATAACATACAGTTTTATTTTTGTAACACTTTGGCTGTTATAATAAATTATAAATATTATCAAATAATTTTCAAGCATGTATTTTTGTTGTATTATTATTGAATTTAAAACATAACTTCACAAATTGTTGCACTATTTGTCCTACCAGTTTATTGTTAACATCACAGTACTTACATCAAACAAAGTCACTCTCTTAATCTTATTATTTTACTATCATCTTGCTGTAGTCCTTTTATAACATTATTTTCATCAAACAGTGTCACTCACGCTCATTATTATTTCACTAACATCTAGCTCTGGCTCTTTGTTGTATACATCAGTGTCACTTTTATTATTTTAATATAATCTAGCTCTACCTCTCTTATAATCACATTATATACATCAGAGTCACTCTCATAATCTTACTGTTTCACTATCATCCAGTTCTAACTCTCCTATCATAGTACAAAATGATGGCATTCCTTAGAGAACTGATCCACCACATCTTCTGGAACTATAAGAATATCACGGTGCACTGACATAAGAGCAAGTCCATTGAGATGGGTTTCGCCAGTGGAGTTGCCTGGATACTTTTTCAACCTTCTATGCAATTAAAATGCCCTCTCTGATGTTGCTGTTGAAAGTGGTAAAATTACTAGTATTTGTAAAAGTTTATTTATGTTGTGGAAAAATAGGTAAGGTTGCAGTTTAGAAATCCTTCCATAATACAGTTGGGTGTCAAATTTCGTTATTCCAGTTTATATTTCCAGATAGCAAACTCTGCTTCAGAAGTGCTTGCAGCAGGAAGAAAATTCCTGTAAAATGTCAGCACATTCGTTTTTTCTCTCACGTGTAACAGTCCCAGATTTACTTGGAATAAGACACTAGAGATGACACTAGTAACCTGTGCCTATGAAATCTGTAATTTAATTTAGTTCCATTATGGTCTTTGAATGGCAGGAATATATTCAATCTGTAATACTCCTCACAAGTTGCAGCTAATATATTTTCACAATGTACTTGCTGCCCCACAGATCATGGAATGGGAAAATTCATGTTGATTTTTCTTTAATTATACTTATAGCTGCAGCAAAAATACTTGTGAACTGGTTTTGAGAATCCAGGCAAATAGTGTCAATAACATCAAACATGCTGGACATGGTCGCACACTGTTGCTAAATCTAAATTTACAATCTGCAGCTCCTTGCAAAAAGGAAGTGTATGCCAATACCTTTTCAATAATAAGAGTACAATTAATTTCTGAATACCTTACAGCACTTAGCAATTGATATGCCTGTTGGGCAGTGTCTTATTCTACAGATCTCTCTCATTCTTCCAGTGCATTTATTGTAGATGGATACAACTCTTTAAAACATAGCACGCTTTCATGTTTATACACCCAGCATATTTCACATAAAGCCACCAGTGTTCTATGACGAGATTCTGGAATGTGTTCAGTTATAGCATTTTTCAAAATCTGACTTCACTGAGCTGATGACCAAAAAAAGTTTCCAACTGTCTGAATGGTGCCTAGACAGTAGCGTACAGATGGTAGAGCACAAGAATGTACACGTGCAAGATTTAGCAAGTGTGCACTGCAGTACATATAAAGTGTCATTAGATAATCTTTCATGATATATTCTTGAACACCATGTAAATGACTACTCATGGCAGCTACGCCAGCGTAACCTTGTCCAACCAATAAATCACATTTCACAGTATTCTTTTGAAGTTATTCTTGTTTTGGCGCGTTGAGGGTAAAAGTTTAGTGTGCAACGGAAGTTGCGCATGCACAGTGTAACGAAATTCGACAGTGAACATGGTAGGGGTATGACCCAACGTTCATGCGTGTATAGTTACACATGCACAACAGTGAATGTGGTAGGGGTATGACCCAACGTGCATGTGCATATCACCTAGCTATATACAAACGCAAGGTACACAACATAGCACGTGGTTACATTTAAAACTGACAGAAAATCAGTTCATGTAATAAGCAAATTGAAAAACATTTCATTTATATTAGTAATTCATTGTGAATATATATATATATATATATATCTTATTAATTAATTTTACTTACATTGTGCAGTGAAAAATTTGTTAGTGACAAATATTGTATAATAAAATGTTGAAAGTTTTTCAAGTATTTAAGGTTAATTTTTGTATTAATTTAATTATGTTCTTTAATAAAACCTTTATTAATTGTATTTAATGTCTTTCTTCGGTCATTTTATTATTTTCCTCCTTACATAAATTATTTGCATACGTAATAAAATTTTATTTTAGTCACACCAAAGAAGTATACATAAGTACACACACCCATGTTTTTTAGATGGGTTATAATGAGTGTGGCTAAGCATTTTCTGATTAGGTCAATAGTAGGCATTTTTTCCAAAAATTCTTCACTTATTTTGTCTTCTTCCCTAACTGCTCTGTCTTCGCAATATCTGTATTTTCATCTGCCTTTATAGCAAAACTCTCAGCAGCATTAACTTTATGCACTATTTCACTTGCTATAATAGACCCACAAATATTTGAGTTCATTTTTTATATTGAGGATTGTGTACTGAGCATTTATGGCACTCAAGTCAAGATGCTTTTGAAGTGCATGGTCGCCTGTGTCTACCCTGAATCTCAAAAATGCTTGGAAGTTACTATTGTGTGATGTAGATTCTTCCATTACTCTACCAAAATCATCTGTTCCAAGAAAAGCAATTTCTTGGCAACCACAAAACATAATAGTTTTTTTATGATAGAAACTACTTGGACTCTATTTTCTGCCACTTGATGGGCTATTCCTCTATCTATCTGAAAAGCCATGTTCTGAATGTTATTATCAGCTACCTTCAAATAGTTTTTTATGTGTGTTCTATCATTAAATTATGGTGCTTAAAAATTGTAACACTTATTCCTATCATTATTAACATTTACATATTTCTAAGGTTTTGGGACCAGGCAGAAATTCACAATGTTTTTTTTATTACAACAAATGAATGTAAATGTTTTTATTGTAGATTTTTCAACTTTCCATACCTGTATTTCTTATTTAGATACATTGTTTTTAAATATGTATTTTACCAGTTTTTTTTACATTACCTACAGTGATTTTTTTGTATTATTCATGAGTTGTGTGTTTAATGTGTAATGAAAACTCCAGTCTCACAAATCCTACTAATATTACAAATGCAAAAGTCTGTGTGTGTGTGTGTTTGTTACCACTCAGCTCCACAACGGCTGAACGGAATATGTATAAATTTGGTATGTAGGTACTTTAGGTCCTGGAATAGGACATAGGATACTTTTTATCCTGGAAAATTGTACAGTACCTGTGGAATAACAACAAAACGTAATTCTGAAATGGCTGGGAACGTGACCGAACTCAGCTCCATAACGGCTGAACGGATTTTGATGAAATTTGGTGTGTAGATACTTTAGGTCCTGGAATAGGACATAGGATACTTTTTATCCTGGTAAATTGTACGGGTCCTGTGGAGTAACATTAAAACGTAATTCTGCAACGGCTGGGAACATGACCAAGATATTTTTTTCCTCAGGTTTCAGAGTTTATCAGGCCGCCCAAGGACCTCTGAAATGGCTTAATGACTGCTATCAATCCATAACAACCGGGACCGAATATTAAACATGCTAAGCCCGGAAGCGCTCAGATGTTATGCCACTAAACTGTCACCCATCCAAATGTGTGCCGCTGGGAACTTTGCTTAACTTTGGTGATCGATTAAGATCCCTCAGCCAAGCGCAAAAAGCAGTACCTAGGTACACGTATTTCTAAAGATACAACTTGATGAAACTCACGTTTTGATTTTCATACATTGATGCTGGAAAGCGGAAATGTGGTAACTATGCCATAGTTGCACAGATACACTCCAAAAACAATACCCTACTTTTTGGCTATCGGGTAAAAAATATTTCCTTTCTTTTGGGTTGCCATAATCAGTTAAAAACGTAGGCCAACATAGTATAATTTTATAATTCTGTTTTCACATAAATGAATTAATCCTCTTTTCCCCAAAGCTGGGCCGGTTCACTAGTGTAAAATAAAAAGTGAGAAAGTTGTTGAATTTCTAAGCAAAAACATTTGTAAGTTAATATTTTGGATTCATGGTCACACTTATTCAGCTTTGCTCCTGTGTTTTCAGGTACCTAAATCTTTTTTATAAAGAAATGGCTAATAAGCATCTAAAAAAACTGTTAAGTTGTCCATTAATCTGTTCCTAACAGCACTGTTTATATTGAATTGGTTTCCTATAATTTGCGAATAATTTTAGCACAAAATTATGCAGAGTACTTGAGATCTCTTGTATTAACCTAAATATTTATAAAATTAATTTTTTGAGCAGTAATTGTAGGACTGTAGCCTACTCGTGAGTGTAAAAAAATTATAATATAAGAATTATTTGACGCGTGCCGCATGGTTAGTATTTAGAAGCGCCGCAGTCACCCCCCCCCCCCCCACAATCTTACCAGCCGCTAGCGCCCACAGTAGACACGTGCCGCGAGACACGTGCTGCTAGGCCAGGTCGGCCTGAGAGGGCGGACAAGCAATTAACACGTGCCAAGGTTATGCTGAATTAAACCAGCAAATCGCTGACTCACCGAGGAACACGAGAGAACATGGACACGTGTCAAGGTTATGCCGAGTTAAGAACTGCCGAGAAAATGCAGAGGTCAGCTAGAGATTTGCCGATGCACCTCTAGTTAGATAAGTAAGAAGGGCTGACAGTGTTTGGACATAGGGCCGCAAGCCACCTCTCCTCCCCCCCCTCTTGCAGGACACATGTGAGGAGCTGGGGAGGGGCATCAAGAAATCTTAAAAGCCAACTTGCTGGACAAGGGGGGATCAGTCGGATCAGTCGTCACGCCGAGAGGAGAGAGGATCAGTCGGATTGAGAAGTCGCGGGAGTGAGTCGTGTTGTGGATTCGGCGAGAAGAGAACCCGGAACAGCAGTCATGGTGACCAACGTACTGGACCTCAACCTACCGCCGGTACACCCAGAACTACAAGTGCAGCTAAGTATCAGTATCGTCGCTCAAAGAACAGATGCCTAGCGTCCCCCCCCCCCTCATGACGTCAGCAGCAGTTAGCAAGAGTACTTTAATTCGCCCTTAAGGCCGCCAACTTGCAGGGACACCGTCTCGGAGTTTAGTATCTGTTTGTTTGTTTTCTCGCAAAATATAAACATTTTAAAACATTTACTGAGAGACTGTTATTGTTCTGCCCCTAGTCAACACCCAAGGCACCTATAGTCTGTGCCTGGAAAATTTAACTCTTACCCTATGACCCTCCCTGTATATAATATCACAGGGAGGCAAATAGTGTCATATTATAAAAAATTTCACAAAAATTGAGTAGGTATTTGTCAATTTTATTCAGAATAAGCAAGAGAATATTCAGAATTATTTTAACCAAAAGAAGATACACTGCTGGACAGCAAAAATAGCACACACATAAGAATGCATTGAATGGTACTGAAACTTTATAGAGGTAGTGACACAGTTGAGTTATACATGCTCACACAAACTGAGCAGCATGACAATTACATTTGAATCTGTGGTACACTGTCCAGGCATCTTTAAAACTGAATTGCATTTCCTCGCACTGTGATACACGCTGCAGCACAGTGTGGCTTGGTGTCCAGTAGATGCCGGATGTGCCCAGATGGGCCCATAATAGTTGGATGGTGTGTTCCAAAGCTATGATACTGTGGCACAATGTCGGCTGATATTTCAACTGGTCCCACACATGCTTGATTGAGGATATGTCAGGAGAACAGGCAGGCCATGGTAGTTTGTGGACATTATGGAGGCAGTTCTGGGTTAACCTAGCTATATGTGGTCTGGCATTATCCTGCTGAAATATAGCACCTGGAATGCTGTCCAGAAATGGGAGCAGATTGGGTGTAGGGTCTTATCGACATACCACTGGGCCATATTGGTACGAAAATGATACCGCACTAGAAGATATCCTCGGAAAGTTAATTGAAAAACCCTAAGTTATAAATTATGATGTAGATAAAGATGATATGTGGTGTACTAGTAAAGCAGTTAGTGTAGAAGAGAGTTATATTATTTTGAGTTATTTATATAGATTTGGTCTGCCACTTAACGTTATGAGAGCTGATTGGCTATTTTATGCTATGGCTCTCCAGACCATAATGCCCGTTGTGGGAGAAGTGTTCCGCTTGGCAGTGAGATTGGGATTATGATNAAACTAGGCGCAATGATCATCAGTCCCCATAATGAAGCAGAACTATCACTAAACACCACACATTGCCAGTCTGTGGCATTCCACATTGCTATATAACGGCACCACTGCAAACAGAGCCAATGCTGTTACAGAGTTCATGAGAATACACGTAATGGGCCCTGGAATTGCAGATTTGCCTCTGCATGGTGTTGGGAAATGGTTCGTGGACACACAGGAGCCCCAACACTGGCCAATATCATGGACCAGGTCGTCATGAGATCCCTCCATGCCTGACGCACAATCCGTCAATCATCTCAACTGGTAGTCAACCTCATGTCATGAGCTGGTCCTCTGTATGTGGATGCCTTAACATATCCACTGTGCCCAAAAGCATCTGACATTATGGTCCAAAATATTTACGTGGTGCTCTATACTGCACGACCACCCTGCAGTTTTCAACCTGATTATGAGTCCTCTCTCAAAGTCGTATCAATTGCGTAAAGTGACATCTTTGGCATGTTTCTGGCATTCTTCTTCACAATGTATAGTTGCCTGGTATCGTCTGGTGTTTCTCGCGTTAATGCAGCTTCAACTACACACCATTTTTCTATGACCGCTCGTTGGTGCTTGCAGAGCCACTGCTGGGTGTGCAGTCACATGCAAACCCACCAACATGGGATCATGTGCATATAGGTTGTTCACGATAAAGTGAACACTCTTGAAATAAACCTTTGAAAAAAATAGCTGTCTGTAACAGCATACATTTTAACATAAGCATTGACTGCGATAATCACAGTTAAGTTGGCAGCGAATTAGAAGAAATATTTCCGGGTCATGGCATCTCACTAGACACAATATTAAACATTGATGGCGCCTGAAATTCATCACTTTGTTTTTGTTTTGCACACATACAAATAAAAATAGCTTAATAATAACAAGACATTTATACATATTTCTAACAATTTCATATCACTTTTCTCGTAAGAAATGTTAGGCCTAACTTTTATGTTATTAGACCCCATAAAAACAAAATTCATTTTAACAAATTTTTATGAAACTTGTATTTAGTGATAAATATCGCAACGGTAGTGTGCTGTTAAAATCTAGATCAATTTGGTTCAGTCACCGAGGTTTTATGACAACTAATTTCTGCATTTATAACGTCATACAAAATCGGCCATTTGGTTACGCATAATGCATGTCTCTTTATACAATTATTCATTTGAGAGCTATTTGTGCTTAAGTCACACTCTGTTATCAGTAGGAATTTTGATACGTCTGCAAATATTGTCACAATTATAATGATGCATCAGGAGAATATTATTTTCTAATATTCTACTTAAATAAAATAACATATTTTAAAAGCGTTTAAGCACGCCGTTTTACTTGGTTCTGCCCATAAAATTTAGTTTTAGTAGTTCTTGTGTAATTTTACAATGATTTAACAATATTGTTTGCTGTAGATGATTAACTAAATACTCAGTATTATCTCAGAGGTTTCATTCCTATGATAGACAAACATTTGAACCTTGCAAAATAGTCAAAATCACATCAAGGTTCTCAAAGAGATATTATTCACTGTGATTAATTAGTACGTATTTACAGTGTACACTATAATAGATAATAACATGCTGCACTGTTATGTAAAAAAATATAGCAGACTTCTGAACAGCTGATTAAACATACTCCATATGGCAGTGTTTATATTGAGATACGGCAGAAGGATATGCAACGGGCTGAAAGTAAAAAATAAGCAGGGCTTTCAAAAGTGCTCACTATATCGTGAACAGCCCTTACCAGCCCGTACTCCCATTATTTACATAGGTTTTTCGTGGTGCACTATTTGTATTGTCCTACAGAGTATGTATTGGTGCCAAAAATATATTTTATGGTTCCCATTAACTCACTAACACTTTCTTCCTTTCAGCTAGATGAGTCAAATACTTGCATCTCAAAATTTAATATGACTATGAGTTTAATTTCATTTAAATATCATTTCTTCTAGTAAAATTAATTATTTATGCCATTCAATTTGTGCATCACATTTGTAAATACTGGGAATTTCAAAAGCAGGGGACAATAGGTCGTGTCTATGGTGCATCTCATTTTTATTATTCTAGCATACAGTGAGTATGTCATGGAAAATACATTTCTATATTCTGCTTTTAATTATTTAAAAATTACCAATACTTATAATGTATATTGTGTCATGTTCATGTTGTACCCATGGTGCTGCATGGCTGTTAATAATGTGTTTGATTAATAGTGTAATAGCAAACAGCTTGACAAGTATGCATTATTATATTTTTATAACCTTAAATAATCAGCTATGTCCAATGTGGCAGAAATTACGTACATATCTGGTAAATAAACAATCAAATAAAGTGTCCATAAAAATAATATAAAATTAATAATCACTTGGAACAACAATTTATTATACTGCAGACACTGATATACAAAGTTTGGTTATTATACTATACAGCTAAAGCCACTTTGTATTGAAATTAACAGGAAGCGGTACTGAAATGCATCATGTATATGTGACCTCGAAATAAACCCAGTAATATTTATTAATTAGTTAATGTCCAGAGGTAGACATTTATAAAAGAAATTAAAACAAAAAAAATGCAGTTTCAGAATGAATCTTTTAACTCATTAATACAATTTTGGTAATCAAAAAAATTTATCTTGCAGCTGAATTACTTGAGCTATAAATCTAACTCATAAATAAAAGTACCAAACAAGAAAATTTAGGGCCCTGAATTGCACTCCCACAACCTAAGTGAATTGATATTACATAACAAAATTAATATTTTGTTAGTAAATTACATGGTTACTACGTGCCTTAGCTGTGATTTGAAGCAAAAAGACGTCTTCAGGTGAGAGGCATGAAGCTAGAAACTATTCCTTGCTCTGGACGGCAAAATAAGTGACTTCATAAACAGAAGCCAGCCAATTAGTCATCAGAATGAGAGGATAACTTGAATTTACTAATCTGATTAGGATAGGAGTAAACTGAAACCTGAGCTCTTAAAGAGGAGCTCTTAAACCTTCTACAACAAACAAAATGAAACACAAAAAAATAATAAACAACTTACGATTGCGATAACAAACACACACGGCTTGTACAACCGGAGAACTGAACTGTGATGTTCTGTACTAACCATCTTGGAGGGTAGAGAAGAAACTGCTTGTAGGATCACAACTTGAAAAATTACAGAAAAACACTAATTTCTGAATCTACTACTATCTTTGCACTTTTCTAGACTACATGGCATGCAATTAAATCAAATAACCACAGGGAAGTCAGGTTTCCAAAAAAATCTCCCCAAACATAGGAGCACACGGCAAACACATCATGATGCAACCAAAAGTCTGTGCAGAGAGTCCCCAAAAAGGAGGTTACCACGGCAGAAGGATATCAAACTTGCGCGTTACGCCGGGTACAAAATAACAATAAATTTAGTTCAAACTTTGCTCATTGAGAGTGCTGGGGGCACCAAAACTGCCCAGAGTCATAACACAAGTGTTCTGCAGCTAGAAACACACACGTTAAACTTTTGGCAACAGTTACAAACAAGTTATGGTGAAAAGCGTCCCATCCCACGGGAATGCAAGCTCTGCAATGCACATTCTGTGCTATCTGAACTGTCTGGAGCTGCCAGCGGGCCTGCAGTAAGACTGGGAAATGAAGTAACTCTGTACTAACTTCCAAAACATGAATATCTGACTGGAATTAATTCCAAAATAATGTAATCACCCTAAAACTGGAATTAAATCACAATTACCCTAACATGACAAAAATACTGACACAACTAATTAGGTCTAAAAATTTTAATATATGAAGTTAGGTAAAATTTTAAAAATAATGTGCCCCAAAATTTTAGAAAAATTTTACAACAGCACAACATGGCAAGGAGGTTGAAGTGGTAATGGTTTGAGACTTGTCCATAGCAAAATTCACAATTTGAGTGCTGAGTTGGTACGTATGATGTTCGGAGACAACTTCTACCATGATAACTGATGTCCTTTACTCTATGTAAAATCATGATATAAAATATAGATCCGTTATTTCTTCAACGTGCTTCTTTTCTCGTAGGGTGTAACTAAATAATACAGATTACCTGTTGTGGCAGGTTTGTTACTAACATCAAACTGAAAACAAAAGTAGCTGTCTCTGAAGCTAGAAATAAATTACTAGTTTTTTGTAAATATTATAAAAAGTATGCTTGGAATAACTATATCATGATAATGTGGACTCAAACTAAAAACTTAAACCACCACGAAAGCTGCAGTTTTCTTAAAATTGTTTTACTGATATTATTATGGTTGTCACCCTTGATTTTGTTAAATTTCATGATGCAAAAGCATAAATGGTTTTTCATTAATGACATATTAAGCAGCATTTAAATTTTTACAGCTCAGTTAGTGGAATGCCTGCAGGTAAGCAACTCTCATTTCACTTTAGGCCCTGCAATATCATAAAACAGGCGCTCATTTAAGTCACCCCCAGAAGGAAGGAACCCTTTAGTGTAACAAGTGTTGTACACCTGCAAGCATTCCACTCATTTCAATTTTTTCTATAGCATCATTCCTCCACCATGTTTGAAATTTAATATGTTTGAGAACTGAAAATCACAAAGTGTATATATTATGTTTTTTGGAGTACTTTCAAAATAAATGCCTCATAGACCAAAACTTTCTCTAACATTTGGATTTCTGCCAGTAGCTAACTATTTTCCTTTCTGCTTGTCACTCAAATTCAGAACCTCATCTCATTAGTTGAGCACCAAACTGACTAAAGTTATGAGAAACTGACAAAAATCAGTGTGCAAGTAGTCATTTGGTGCTAACATACTCAAAAGGAAAATCTATAAAAGTTACTGTAACAGAACCAGACTAAATACTGCTGTATTTATTGATTTTTAGGTAATTGTTTTTCGCAACTATTACAATGAGGAATATTTTCTTTAAAAATAGATAAACTGTGTCTCCTAATATTATCACATTTCTCTTCTGTGACACGGACAGAGTTCTGGCGGAAAAACATTTTACTCAAGATTTTTCATAATATGGCATTTGTGTACCTTGTTAAATTTATCCTTCCATGAAATAATGAAAATTAAATTTTGTAGTCTTATTTGGTGTCTGTTTTGAACCATCACCATCCTTGTTGCCACATCAATGAGCAGACATTAAGTTCATAGCCACCAAAACTTCAGCTTAAAATATTTTTCTAGCTTTTTAAATATTAAAGGCACAATTTTTTTCAAAATTGATAGATCTATGGCTGTGGTTAAAATTAAAAACTAAATAAAGTTAATAATTATGCTTTAAGATAAATTAAGTCAGTACCTCCAACCTTCCATTGTGTTATTTTTGTAAATATGTTCAAATTTTTTATTTATGGGCACCTAAAACAGGAAAATTAGGATTCTAACACGTTATTGCACTGAGAGTCAGAAAAGATCTTTTTAAGGAAAAGGGTAAAACTTAGCTTCTACAATATATAAGATATTTTATGACTTTTGTAACCTTACTTATTTCAGATTCTTGGTAATACAATTGATTGTTGTCTGTTGCAAACCTAATCCCACCAAGTTAAGCAGTTTACATTGCATGTCTTCACATATTGCATTTTCCCCGTCACTCTCACAAATGCCCCCTCCCAAGTCAGTCCTGGATTCACCCTTGATTCAAACTCGAAGGTGTTCCTTCTGAGTGAATGTTCCTTACTGGATCACATAGCAATTTTACTGGCACATGATCATTATTTTGACTTTCTTGGTCTGACTATATTTTAGCCATGGGCCATATAGTTATGGCTAACATTATATTTGAGGCAGAAACCAATGTAAACAATGCCTCTATTTCACACACTTTTTTTCCTTTCTTACAACTGACATATTCAAATTAATTTTACTATACTCCATTTTACATGAATTTTGCATTTCAATGTAAATCTATAAATCAAATACTTAATTTGCAAAGGCACAGGCAAAAATGAATAATCAGATTGTTACAATTTCTCAAAATCAGTGGGCTTAGCCAGGTGCGTTAATGGGATTCTCAATTAAATAAAATAGTTAATTACAATTTTGTTATTTATTTACAATAACTATAAACAAAATACTCTCAAATCAATATCTCACAATAAATTGCTATCACTTCCAATTTACAATTAATAGTTCAGTCAATTCAGTTTACAATTACCTCAAAGAAATTCCTGTAATTATATAACTAAAATCAGTCCCAGTAAACAATGTATCAAAACCTATTGAATTATTTTATAAATTATATGTCCATATTTGACAGTTCCAATATTTACAATAAAGTCTGTATCACATGTTCATACAGTCCCACCTCAGTTTAGTCCAGATCCCACCAGTTCGCAATGTCCTAGAGATCTCAGAGCACCCTCATGCGCAGTAGTTTACAACTCGTTGGTTACCATACTCACTCGTCTGTCAACACCACACAAAACACTCGTCAACTGCCATCTCACAACCTCTGTCATCATCCGTCCTCTCCGCTTATTTCCCTAATTGCAGCAGACTTTGCATGATTACCACACTTCAGAAATAACTTCCAAAAGACTCCCGACCCTCCAGATACGGTGGTATTTATAGTGTCATCGGCAATCGCCCAAAAACTTCTCCAAATGCAACATTGCACAGAGAATCTTGGTTCCCAGAATATTCTTGCACATTCTCCCATTGGCTCCTTTGGCAGGGGGGAGGAGTAGCTGTGACGCCAACCAGGTAGGCTGTCAATCATTCTCCTGGCGGGGCGATGGAGCAGCAGGCAATTCTGCCTGGGAGGAGGGGAGGGTTGAAGTACGTCACCCCTACAGAGCCAGACCATGCTGTAACACTCGGGCTGGCATCCAGTGTGAGGAGATGAAGTTTGTGCATAACACTGCCCCCTCCTTAAGTCTGTTCAGGACAGACTCTCTATCATCCAGACCTTCGTACAGCACCAGTCGGTCGATGTGGAGAATCTTAGGATTCACCCGACAGCTCTGTAGACAAATCTGGTAGACCACATCATTGATCGGTTTCAGGATCCTGTACAGGCCTTCCCAACATTTCTGTAGCTTCGGGCAATATCTCTTCCATCTTTGGGAGTTGTACAACCATATGAGCTGTTCTTCTTGAAAAGTATCTTCAGGCATTCTCCAGTCATATTGTGTTTTCATTCTGTCACAGTTAACTTTAACGTGCCATCTGGCAAACTCATGGATATTAACTAACCTCTGCTGTAGTTTGCTGACATATACTGGGTTGGCTGATTCTTTTTCTACAGGTTGTCTGATCAGCAAGTCGCCAAAGAGGCAGAGCTCTCTCCCAAACAGCATCCTTAAAGGTGCTACCCTTGTTGACTTGTGAACTGCTGAACAATATGCCAGGAGAAATAAGGGTACCTTGGAGTCCCAATCATTCTGGTTGCCTTCCGCTTAAATCGCCAGGTATTGTTCTAGGGAACAATGTAGCGTCTTGACCATTCCATCTGACTGAGGGTGCAATGCTGTGGTACAAGTTATCTTTATTCCTAAAATCCTCATTACTCCTTGGATAAGAGTTGCTTCCAAATTTTTTCCTTGATCAGAATGAAGCTTGAGTGGCACTCCAAATGTGGAGAAATCATGTTTTCCAAGTGCATCAGCTACTATGCCAGCTTCTTGGTTTGGAACTGGTATGACCTCGGGCCACTTCGTGATGCCCCAATGCCTAATTCACTAGCATCAGTATCCAGAGTAAATTCAGTTCCTCTACATGGGAAGCCTAGCATTGTGGGAGATATCACAATTTCCTTTAGTCTAATAAATGCAACTTTGCACTTGGGGGTCGAATAAAATTTTTTTTTTGCTTTAGTAAATTCATGCAGAAGCTTGGCGATCATGGTGAACCCAGGGACAAATTGACGGTAGTAAGCACACAAACCCAGGAAACTTCGCACTTCAGTTTTATCAAGTGGTAAATGCCAATCTCTTATTGCTCTGGTCTTCTGAGGGTCTGTTTCAATCCCACAGGCCCAAAAATTAATTTTCTTTTGGAAAAGGTGGTTTTTCTTAGGGACTAATTTCAGATTGGCTGCAGCTACTTTCTGAAACACAGTGTCTAGCCATGCCAGGTGTTCTTCAAATGTTCTTCTTGTAACCACTATGTTGTCTAGGTACACCTGCTAAATGTCTTAGGGCAGAACTTTCTCCATCAGTGGTTCAAAGGTGGCAGGGACATTGCTTATCCCAAAGGGCATAACCTTGAATTGGCAGGTTGCTTTCCCTTGGACACAGAAGGCTAACTTTTCTTTGTCTTCTGGGGCCACCTAGCATTGCCAATACCCGCTCTTCATGTCCAAAGTAGAAAACCACTGTGAGCCTGCTAGTCTGTTCTGTGTGTCGTCTATTCGTGGGAGTGGATAAGAAGCTTTCTCGGTCACATTATTTAGTTGACGGTAATCAACACAAAATCTCACCGAGATATATATATTTTTTAATAAGAACAATGGGAGAAGACCATGGACTGACTGATGGCTCTATCACATCTAAATCTTTCATCTCTTTCAGAATACCATCAACAACTGTGCCATTCTGTGGCGCAACCAGTGTTTTTCTTATGCTTTTTTTGTGTTTGCCCTGATTCTGGTAATGTTCGCCATTGTTTAGCAAAGTCTTGTTGTCCTTAATTTCCTGCTGTTAACTATCTGCTAGCAAATTATTAATTTTATGTTCAAACTTAAATTAGAATTTTGTAAAAAAAAAAAAATTATAGAAAAACTTTATTTTGGCATTACATTTAAGTTGTTGAAATGGTAATTTTGATATTTATGTGATTTACTGTTTCATGAAATTGTTTTTTTTTTTTTTTCTTTTTTTTTCTTGCTGTATAATAGCTAAGTGTGTTGTCAACTAGTCATTATTAAGTTTTCCGAAACTTGTTTGATAGTTTGAATTATCAGTGTTTTGCCTTTGATGTTTTGTACCTTGTGTGATTGTGTTAAGATGGCAGCATTGTATTGTACTGTGTTGTATAAAATTACCCTTGATTGTTGACATCTTGTGGTATAATGTAATAGTAATTTTTTTTTATCAACATAATTATTACCTAGTATTAGGTGTCCAAAAAAATCATGAATAAATAATTTGTTAAAAACCTCGGATAAAAGTCTAACATTACTGGTCAACCTACTTGTAACTGTGACCACGAGTAACAGTTCTTTTCTCAAACCACTACTCTGTGGATTTATCATTTCCTTTGCGGTGCTCTATGGTGCTGACGTGACCTTCTTCCCTTCTTGACATTCTCGTCATGTAGTTGACTCTGCATTTCTTAAGCACCACTGATTATTAATTTTAAAATGTGGTAGCGAACCTTCCAGCACCGCCGTTGTGCGGTCCAAGTCATGGTCCAACTTTCCAGCATGATGTACTAGCTGACTTTCTGAGCAGACTCTGTATCTGAACAAAATTGACATGTGATGTAACTTTTCTTCCTCCAGCCTGATGACAATGGATCTGGCTTGCGGCAGCACCTATTTTAACAGGAAAGCCTGCATGTTGTAATTTTTAACCTTTTGTCATCCTGACTACAAAGAACTCTTTAAAAAATGCTTTTTTTTTGCTTTGCAGCTGTTATAAGAAGCATGTAATTTTCAGGATATTTGGGTTATCCTGACCACAAAGAACTCTTTTTCAATAGTTATAAAATAAAATTATTTATTAACCTTTTGTGTGGATAATTCCACAGAGATGTAAACAGAAAGAAACAAAATTTAGTGGCTATGTAAAGTATATTTAACGAATGACCACAAGGTGCACCGCTTTAACCAAAATATAAAATGTGTACTTTTTTTATGTCACATGTATTGTTATTAATGTTAATGTTAGTTTTAATCATTTTTACCACAAAAAAAATAAGAAAGTCTGAAAAAAGAATACTTATTCATCTGTACAACTCAGCAACTAAGAAAAATTATAGGGGAGTTCCAAAGCATTTGTTTACTAATTTAATATATTTTTTATTATTAAGAATAAATTCATTGGTTTTTATAAAAATACTTGTGTACAATAATTTAGTATTTTTTTTTATGATGGCTGATGGTTAACAGTTTACCTTTTAAGGATGACTTTCAGACTCGGCCTAGTGTTTAACTTTGTTCACAAATACATACACAAGCACAACTAGATGATCCACTCCCTACGTTGGTCACATTCGGTCGGACAAATTGTTTATTGCTGGGATCATTACGATCCCCAGTATGTGGTTCATGTGACTGAGGGGGGCTCACAACCTCATGTGATGCTAGCTGTATTTGCCATGATGGCTAATTTATGGGCCTGGCACTCCGTGTGTCGATGTGATGGCACTTAACATTAGTTCTGCCATGGTTATTTCACTCGCAGGAGAAAGCATTCTTATTTCTCTGTTTTAATTCTGAGACAGCCTTCTCTTGTCGCCAGTTGAGGTTTTCTCTGGTTTTTGTTAACAGTTCCCCCAGAGTATCTGGTAGAAGACATTCATTATTTTGTGGCATTGAAACTTCAGAAACATTTGGAAGTACCTATGAGCCCTGCCTGCAAACCGCTATAGTCAAGACAGATAGCACACTCAGATAAATTAATCATCCTTACTGAAAAGCTGTCCGAATTTGAAGATAACAAAGTCCTTGCTACAATGGCACCATTTGATAGAATGCCACCATTCTGGATTGGTTCGATAATGCCCAACCGCCTGACAAATTTTCCCTGGTATCTTCCTGGATTAACAATTCCGCTAGAAGCAGGAAGTACAGTCAACTGATTACGCACTACTGGGCAGCTCATTGAAGAAGATAAATCTTGTTGTGATGACACTACCAACTTGGTATTGCCTGCCCGTAACACCCCCAGTTGAGTATCAAAACAGCACCCCAGCTTACGTAACACATCAAGACCCAAAATGTATTCTTCCTCTATTTCTGCTATGTAAATATTGTGCTCTATGCTAAGGTTACCAAGCTTTAAAAGTACCCTTCTCTTACCTCTGACTGGTGTGTTCTCGCCCGTTACTGTAGTTAAATATCAGTGATCCATGCTCTCATCTGACGATCACTGTGGTGAAGGCCCGAGAATGTCTTGTCATACCACCGTTATAGTTGCCCCCATGTCAGCGACCATCTGACAGGAAACATAATCCAGGTCCCCTCCACCAATATGGCATCCAAGTCTTGTTTCACTCAACCCACCTGCAAGAACATTGGGGCCTTCCCTCCAGCAATTACCGACCTTTGCCCCTCAAGATTGGTGCTTACAAGTTTCCCGAGGATCTTGCCCTCTCACCTGCTCCTCGCTGCCTACTTTCTGGTTGCTGCTGCTGGGGACAGTTGGCTTTCAGGTGCCCCAGCTGTTTGAATGGGGGATGGTAAATCTCCGTAGCATGGACCCTGGAAGCGATGTCCCTCATGGTCGTTGCAATTCTTTCAGAGTCCTCTTGATGGTGTCATCCTTTTCTTCATTCAGCATCACTACCCGCACTGGACATTGGGACACTGATGCCTTCCTTGCTGACTCCACCTCCAGTGCTCTGACCAAGGCATCTTGCATGGTATATGAGGCACAGCTAGATGTACAGCTTGCCGCTCTTCAGTGTCTGCGATAGCGTCTATGAAGAAGCGGACTGTGCAATGACATCTCATACCTCCACAGAGCACCCCTCCAGAGACCGGAGACAGGTGTGATAGCCCATGATACCCCCCCTGGTCGCTGGATGCAGCTTCACAGTTGGTAATGGTAGGTGTGTTGGAGGTATCAGTTGCAGAATCACAGCTCCGAGGCCAACTTCAATGTGGAGTACTCCAGTCATGTCTTTCTGGCAGGGACTGCGGTATACTCTGTGCAGGTTCCCTCAGTACAGTCGCCAGGTAGTATGTCTTCTGCTTGTCAGTCCAGCAATTCAGGGTGGCAACGATCTCAAACTGGTGCCAGTATTCACACCAAGGTATCTGTCCATTGTAAGGGGCGGGCTTTATTGTGACACCTTGACTCACCTCTGACTGAGGCATACTCACACTGCAGAACAGCTGGGCCTCTCCTCTGATGGCTGTTTTGGTGGCGACCACTACCTTCTCCTCACTGCCCACATTCTTTGGCTAAGTGGGGGTCGATCTCAGCTCCTCCTCAGCTGCTGCTGCATGTCTTCTCCCCTGCTGCTGCAGGAATTCCTGCCATTTCTTCTTGAGGGCGCTGACCTCCTGTTTTATTTCCTGCTCAACACTGTCCACTCTCTCTTTTATACTGTCCATTCTCTCATTTACACTGTCCATTCTTTCACTAACACGTTCAAGTTTACTGTCTACCATTTCATTAACATTGTCAATCTTCTTATCTAATTTTTCAACCATAGTAGTAACATATTGTATTTTCTTATTTACATTTTCATTTACTCTGTCTCTAACACTGTTTATTTTCGTATGTACCAGTTCACTTTCACTACTAATTTGACTATTTAAATTTTTACTAACCCTATTTACAACATTATTTACTTGGCTATTTACAGATTCCCTAACATTACTAATTTGGCTATATACATTCTTTTCAACATTATCTACAACACTATTTTACATGCTATATACATTATATATTTAGCCACCTAGTCCTTCGATCAAAGCACGGAGAGCTTCCATGTCCGCCGATATTTTCCTCATTAGCATTCACAATTGTCTTAATAATTGAAGCCTGCTCTCGAATAATGCTGTACAGCACATTTTACAGGAAATGGAAAAATTACCACTCATTCAAGAGAATGAGTACAAAGTTATTATGTAATAATATATTTGTATTCGTTGTGCATATAAAGTGTTTAAAATATAATATTGTACATTTTTATATAGCTCTAAGCATGGTTTTTGTGAAGATATATAATGCTTAAATTGGAATAATGCTGCATAGACTTTGATATACAGCATTCTTCCATAAAACTGTGTACTCTGCTGTAATGATGAGGTTGTCTTGAATGCTACATTGTGTATTAAAACAATATCAAACTAGATACAAATGTAGATATAAAACATATTGCTTGGGTCTTAACAAAATGATAACACATTAGTTATCGACATGAGACAAACATCCGAGACATTGAAATCAGTTTTCACATTTTAGATTTTCATAAAATGGCCTATTTTTGGCTCCATATATTTGATCATGTCCAACAGGTCCCTTTCCTTCCCCTTAGTAACTTTTAGTGGCCTGTTGTAGAGCAACCAAAAATCAGAAGGCAACGAGAAATTTTTCACCTTCTGTCCACTAACATTTTTTATAATACAGTGTCTTTCCAATGGACGAAACACGTTGTGACTGCGACAAACACTTACACCTCGAGGATCATCACTACACAGTCTTACCCACATCACATCAGTGTTTTTCAGAGCAGGTGGCTTTCGATAACCAACTCAATACGTCCTATGTCCTTGAAGTCTTCTGTCATCATCTCCTGAATGATAAGTTTTGTGGAATCGACGAAGACCTCCGCAATGACAGAACCATAACTATAGATACTTTCTTTATCTTCTCTATCAATGCAAAGTCCCTGTCACAGAGAAGGAAACTGTGACCCGAACATAAAAACTTTTGATGGATTTCTGTGAAGTACGTGCAGTTGATCAAGTGAAATAGAGCGCTAAAACTCTCCAGTTATTGTTCTGCCCGTCACAGCGGTCTGACTATACAATCAGTTTGCATTCCATACCTTCTGCAAGCACATTTTAATTGCTTATCACAAATTTAAGCAAACAGGAAGAAATTTCAGCAGAACCTCTTCTTGCAGTGGATTCATTCCACAAATTAACTGTAATTTTTCCCATACCAGCGTCATGAATCATGAAATTATATGATGACAGCTGTATCTGATAGAATACCATTGAATGGGTTAGTGTAGGACAAAGCAAAACCTGATGAGGATTAACACATATCACATGTATATTGTTTTTCACTTTAGCTACTTCCTTATAGTGTTTTAGCACTTTGTACACTTGGTCTACTTTTACAAGATGCAGCTGACTCTCAAGTTTGATTTTATACAGTTCCTGTTCGTCAGAAACTGCAGTAATCTTGTTAAACAATAAATCACACTCACTGCAAGTATCTGACCTAGGTGACCCAAAACGCTTATTCAGGAAACTTTTCTGTAAACAATTGATACATTTTACAGAGGTTGAGTTCGGTGCTAAGACATTCTTTTGTGGATTTATTCCTGCTGTAATGGCTCATTTGCTTTGGGAAACTCAAAGTGTGTTTGCTAATTAAGAGTCATGTCCTCATCTGATATGGCATGAGGCCTATTGAAATGCTTGCCTCGACCATCTTTAGGAGTGGTAAGTCCATCTTTTAGTTTACATTGGAGAGTCTGTATTGATCGTTGGGTAATGGATATTTTGTCAAACAATGTTTTTAGACATACTTCCTTTGGCTGGACTTTGTGTCTGAAAGTAGCTGGTTTCCGGGGAATTGTGTCTGTCTTACCTTTCTTTCATCTGGCTGGCTCGCCTAATTCCTTGGATTTTGTCAGGTAAAGGGACTGCTCATTGTACATCAGAGTACAGTATTCTTCATAAAGCTTTACCTTCATTTCATTTGCAGCCATTTTTGTAACATTTACATCAGCATTGCATACACGATCCTGAAAAATGCAACCAGTAACTTTTAGTACCTGGTATTAAACTGGATTAGGATATTTTATTTTTATTTTCAATTATATGGTAGTGTTCACAATCACATAATTGTGTATTTAAGCACTTTTTATGCCATTGATGACAACGGAACTTTAGTTCATTTTGTTCACATTGCGTACATTTAATGTGATTTTTTTGAAAGGTACAAGCACTTAACGTTTGTCGTTACAGCCATAAACCCTGTATGAGGCACGTACGTGACGTCCTGTTCACGCTGCTTTCTAAACAAGCCATATAGCATTATTCCACTCACCTGAGCTGGAGGCTGTTTCACAGGAACTACTTTTCCTTTCCTTGATATATGTTGTAATTCAACATCGTGAAGCTTTTTCCTCTTCACATCTTTCCACTGACCAATGTTTATTTTCCTTTTCCGCATTTTATTTACACATTTCACACCACTTGAAGTAAGCGTCATGTTGGCTACAGTCTGCCATTTCTGTAACATACAGCATTGTTCGGCAAGAGGCGCATGAAATACGTGAGTGCCATCCCTGTTTAGTGCTGCCCTTGAACGGGCAATATATTAACTATTACAGCAGGTTATACAGACTGTTGTATACAGCATTATTCCATGTGATTATCAACAAATGACAAAAGTGCCATTTAGCATTATTCGAGTGAACACTTCAATTCTTGAACCTATTACTACAACAGCATTATAATATATACAAGTTTAACCTACTAGTTAATATCATACTGTAACATTAATTAAAATTATTTTATTTATTTTAAATAAAATGCCTCCATTCTACTTCTGACACCAGTGTTACAATTTCTCAAATTCAGTGCATCTAGCCATGTTTGTTATGGGATAGAGGTCTTAATTAAATAAAATAGTTACTTATAATTTCCTAATTTATTTTTAATAACTACAAGCAAAATACTTATGACTCAATATATCTCAATAAATTCTTATCACTTCCAATTTACAATTAATTATTTAATCTATATGATTTACAATTACCTCAAAGAAATTACTCTAATTAAATAACTAAAATCATTCCCAATACACAGTATATCAAAACTTATTGAATTATTTTATAAATTTTATGTCCATATTTGACAGTTCCAATATTTACAGTAAAGTCCGTATAACATGTTCAAACAGCCTGACCTCAGTTTAGTCCAGATCCTACCAGTCTGCAATATCCTAGAGATCTCCAAGTGCCCTCATGCCCAGTCATCTTTAACTCATCTGGTATCACGCCGCACAAAACACTTGTCGGCTGCCATCTCACAACTTCTGTCATCATCCGCCCTCTTTGCTGATGTCCCTCGCTACCCTCCGCCTATCGTGGTGTTTATAGTGTCGTCAGTGATTGCCCAGAAATTTCTCCAAATGCTGCGTTGTGCCGAGGGTCATAGATCCCGGAACATTCTTGCGAATCCTCCCGTTGTCGCCTCCTCCAGCAGGGGGAAAGAGTGGCTGTGACGCCAGCCAGGTAGGCTGTCATTCATTCCCTGGCAAGACAATAGAGCAGCGGGCGGGTCTGCCTGGTAGGAGGGGAGGGTCAAAGTGGGTCACCGCCTACAGTGCTGGACCGCGCTGTAACACTGGGTCTGGCATCCAGTGCGAAGGAGTGATGTCCGCGTGCAACAATATATTAACACAGGAGATAGTTAACTTCAAAAGCCAAAGTGACCACAGGTCTGTTATTGCCAACTAAATATTTCATTAAATGAAATTTTACTAAAATATTTTTAAGTGGTTTGTTAGCAAAGTAAATTATGTTCTTCTACGGCACTATCAAATGTCAGATAAGATTATGCCTTTAATAGCATGTGACCTGTGGGCCGTCATTTGGACCCAGTATAAGACGGACTGATGAAAATGGTAAGAAATCTACATAGAAACTAATTTTTCTATTATTGTTAAACTATTTATGAATAAGTGATGCAATGTAAATAAATAGTAATGTGTGAATCGTAAAGTAAGAGTTGCAATTTAAGAGTTAGAAATAATGCAAATTTGCTTTTGTTGTTTTTAATATTTGAAATACTTAGTTAGATGCAGCAAACAGTTTCATTCATATCTTAACTTTTACATTTAATCACTGGTTCTAGCACACCAAACAAGCCACTGTAGCCATCTTGGTGTTAATACTGCCCTGGTCAACCATTGGTATAATAATAAATGCATGAAAACTTGACCTAACCTTACTATCAACCTTACTCACAGTAGCAAAATTGAGAGTTTTATATACAACACAATATATTTTCTGACAACTTAAGGAGTGTAATTATTTATCTGCAAATATTTTTTTTTCATAGTGGAATAATAACTGGTAATAGCAATTTCAAAGGTGATTATGCATATCTAAGCTATAGCATTAATACGGGTGTGTTGTTAATGTATGCTTTCCCAACATGAGCGGAAACCTTAGTACAAATAAATAGGGAAACATATATATGACATAGGGCCTAAAGTCATTTCTGAGGGTGGTAAATGCCCTGGAATGTTATGACTGGAAATGTGTTATGCAACAATAACTTAGAAAGCACTTGCAATTAAGCAACAAAAATTGGCATACAGGCAAAGGTTTACAAGGTATGTTATTACACAAAATGGCATTATGGAGACTACAACCCATCATACATTAAATACGGGTTGGCACCCTCTAATTGCGTAGAACTTTTAACCCTACGCTTAAAGCAATTTGACATGACATGTTAGTAATCAGCATGCAAAAAACAATAAAAATGTTCACCTTGGTAGTATTAGCTAATCCCGACTGTTAACGCAAAAATCACATGTTTAGTTAGACTGCAAATTAGTGGTTGCCTGGGAAGTAGGCTGCCTGTACCACTTACTATGGTGCAAGACATACCAACTGACAACCTGGTTCATGTTTTTGCCCTAATGCATGTAAATGACCCCTTAGTAAATGGTGGTAGTGTGGGGTGGTAAAAAAAACTAACACTGGTTTAGAGTATTAGTGCGTTATTTGGAATGCAAAGAGTTTACATGGTTACAGCATACTGGGATTAGTCTGTACAGTATGGCATGCATATTGAATACGTTGCCTTAGATCATCCACATTGTCCACGTCAGTTGCATACACCAGTGCCTTCAAGTGACCCCATAAGTAGAAGTCAACTGGGTTTAGGTCTGGTGATCCGGGTGGCCAACCCACTGACCCACCTCAGCCAATCCCGCGCACTGGGTACCTCGCATCCATGTACTGCCTTGCTGTGTGACTTAAGTGTGCTGGTGCACCATTGTGCATGTACCACCTGTCGTCTCGTAGATTCAGTGGTACATCTTCAATTAGTTGTGGCAGGTCGTCATCCAAGAAGTGCCGATAGGAAGCTCCAGATAGCAGTGCGGGAAGGATGTGTGGCCTAATTAGAATCCCATCGATAATCCCCTCCCAAATGTTTTGAGAAAACTGACATTGGAAGTGGGATTCCCGTACTGGATGTGGGTTGATGTGTGTCCACACGTGGAAGTTGAAGACACCTTGCCTTGTAAAGGATGCTTCTTCGGTGAATAGTAGAGTACCATAGAAAAACCTGGAGCATGTTTAATTTGTCCTTGGAACCACTAGTAATACTGTAAATGAGCAGGCCGGCCAGAGGAAGAAGCGTCTGAGCACTGGCTGGTAGTGTGTGATGCGTTCAGTACATTAGCAATTTGCAAGTGCTGCTATGTGAGTTAGCATCAACATAGTCTAATACATTGTGCTTAATGTCTAACAGTGGTCGGTCAACATCGTGGTAACTTGCGCATACAGTTCCTGTTTCACACAAATGCCGATGCACTGAAGTGAATGCACGTGTATCTGGTAAATGTCAAGCTTGAAACTTTTTGGTGTGTCGACAATGCACAGCTGATACATTACACATAATTTCACCATGTGAGGTGCATGTCTGTCAGTTCCTCATTAATCCACTCCATCACACATGTTGTGAAGAACTGTCTGCTGTAAAAATTACCAACGCAATGCTAGCAGAAGGGCAACCTCGTTACCACTTGGTATGATAACAGAAACGAATCCAATGGGGCACTTGCCCACAGTAACTCTCAGCTGTCCACAATCTTATAAACCTGTTGCCTTAGGACAGGGATATTAACCAGGATATCAGTTCACACGTCATGCATGACAGTGTATTAGGCTGCCTACCTACCAGGCAACCACTTAATCTGCTTTCCATCTAAACATGTGATTTCTGTGTTAACTGTTGGGATTAGCGGATACTACCAGGGTGACCTTTTTTATTGCTTTTTGCATGCTGATTACTGACATGTCATGTCAAATTTCTTCAAGTGCAGTGTCACAAAGTTCTAAGCAATTGGAGGGTGCCAACCCCTATTTAATGTATAAAGGGGTGTACTCTCATAATGCCATTTTGTGTGGTAATCTGCTTTGTTAACCTTTGCCTGTATGCCAATTTTTGTTGCTTAATGGCAAGTGGTTTCCAATTTATTGTTGTTGCACAAAATGTTTTCAGTTGCAAATGTCCTATAGTCGGTTCACGACGGGAAGAAACTTTTGAAAATCAACATTTGAAAAAACACCCTAGCCGTTAGCTACATGCATATAACATTACAAACAGCGGCGAGCGCAGATACAGTTATGCCGTTAGGTTGCCAGCACAAAGAGAGGAAATAGTTCTAAAGTTTTAACGTAATTGTATATTTATCACTTACAAATGGGTTTCGAAAATACTTGTATCTTATTATGCTAATTATTAATGACGTGATGCTAACGTACTTTGATTTCAATGTTTCTTGCATACTCACAANTTATTAATGACGTGATGCTAACGTACTTTGATTTCAATGTTTCTTGCATACTCACAAGATCACGCTCAAGGTGAAAGTAGAGCGGCCATTTGTTTACAAACCTTCGTTCCGTGTGTTGTTGGCGAGATGTGGTCGATACACGTGCCAGAGAATTGGTGCGATTATCTTGTTAACCAATAATAATTCATTTACTGGTTTTTTTATTTTTTATTAATATCCTCTCTTTATTATTTCTCGTTGTGCCGATTTCTTTCGTTTCTGTTACCTGTATAAGAGATTACTCGTAGTGCGTTCTGACGTGTTTAATATTTTTTAAATTTATTTCAGATTTGCTTAAAATTTTATTTATTGTATTTTACGTTATATGTTGCGGTAGTTTTTGTGTGCAGTCATGAGTTCTAGCAAGGTGAATAAAAGATAAGTCACCAACGCCAACAGGACATCATTAACCTCACCGAATCGTTGTATTCCCTAATTAGGCGAGGGGAAATGAAACCCTGCAACGTCGCGGAAAGAGCGGCAGAAATGTTGAAACGCTTCAGATCCACAGTTCTAAGGTATGTTAAAATATATGTAGTATTAACCATTGCGTTTGCAAGTTGTGTGTGCTAAGGTCAATTATGTTGGCCTACGAAATGTGTTTACAAGAACATAAAGAAAATTTGTTAATAACTTGATAACATCGTCGAACGTTGTCTACGTGTCTTTTTAACGTTTTATTTGGGTAATTATTAAGTTTAGGGGGCTTTTCTGTAAAAAAAAAAAAAAATAATTTCACGGAAAATGGTATATTTCCACTCCACTAATGATGCAGAACACGAATATACGACGGGCATTAACGTCCGACTAATTTCGTAACATGTGCCCACCTAACCTAACAGAACCTATCCCCACGATGGGTGAATCACTATTTTACATTTTTAAACTAACCTAGGATTGTTGGGTTTTACACTAACCTAGGATTGTAGGGTTATATAGACTCAAATGTGAGTGTATGAATCACCTAACCAAAAGGTGGTATTACAATGTGTAATTAAAAATAAAAACTACTTTGTGTTGGAATTTGTGTACCCCTGCGAGGGATTCTTCATAAACAACCCAATATATACAGTGGAAATTTATTATAAAGACAACTGACAATGGTAAGGAAAATTGCCTCTATAGTGAGTTTGTTATAGTCAATTAATTTTATATAGGTTATGGAGAGATGGTGCATTTTAAGATTCTGAAGAAGGAGCTTGTTTTGTATTTATAAGTTACATTGCGGCATTAATTGCCATTGTTATACGTCACTAAATAGATTACAGTCGATATAACTGGAACTTCCCCTACTATTAAACATATCTGTATCACTTCACTAAACATGAGAGGACATCGTAATCGATGAAATCGCAGTCATAATCTTTTAAGAAAACAATTGTGTATTAATGCATTTCCCCAACACCACTGTTCTACAGCCATTGTCTTTTAGTTATTGTAAATTATCAGTGTCATATTTTTCACTTTCAGTGCTACATAGCCAACCTAATTTGCATAATTTAAAAAGGACCATAATTCAGTTACTGGGTCAACTACAGTTACTGATACCAAAAACATACAAGGGTTTGTTTACAAATGATGTGTGACAATGTGATATGCTCTGCCGTGTGTTAGTTTAGGTTAGTTTAATAGGTGGCAGGTATTGGTTACTATATAACCCTACAATCCTAGGTTAGTTAAAAAATGTAAAATAGTGATTCACTCATCGTGGGGTTAGGTTCTGTTAGGTTAGGTGGGCACATATTACGAAATTAGTCGGACGTTAATGCCCCTCGTATATTCGTGTTCTGCATCATTAGCAGAGTGGAAATATAAGATTTTCAATGAATTATTTTTATTTTTACAGGAAACCCTATAAACTTAATAATTACCAAAATAAAACGTTAAAAATACACGTAGACAACGTTCGACGACGTTATCAAGTTATTAACAAATTTTCTTTATGTTCTTGTAAACACATTTCGTGGGCCAACGTAATTGATCTTAACACACACAACTTGCAAACGCAATGGTTAATACTACAGATATTTTAACATACCTTAGCACTGTAGATTTGGAGAGTTTCAACATTTCTGCCACTCTTTCCGCGACGTTGCAGGGTTTCATTTCCCCTCGCCTAATTAGTGAATACAACGATTCGGTGAGGTTAATGATGTCCTGTTGGCGTTGGTGACTTCTCTTTTATTCACCTTGCTAGAACTCATGACTGCACACAAAAACTACCGCAACATACAACGTAAAATACAGTAAATAAAATTTTAAGCAAACCTGAAATAAATTTGAAAAATATTAAACACGTTAGAACGCACTATGAGTAATCTCTTATACAGATTTCAAAAGCAAAAGGAATCTGTACGAGAAGGTTAGCACAAATTAAAGTCATACGTTAGGAAAATTCAAATAATAAAGAGCTGATATTAGTATAAAACATCGGATAAATGAAATATTAGGTTAAACAAGAATCGCACAAATTCTCTACAGCACGGCCATCCGGGGGCTTATGAGAGATTGGCGTTGCCATGTTAATGTTGTTGGATGGACTCCTTGAATGTTGACACATTTCATTGCAAAGTATTGTGTCTATAATATGTAATCAAAGTGAAAGTTTTTCTCCCCTATCCNATGTTTTTCGCTTGCATCACATATTCTTTTGTGAGAAATTCTCAAGATTAAAAACTTTACGCTTGTGGAATATCCATTACTAATATATACATTACTTTTATGATGGGTATGTGCATGTACGAACACATGTACACACACACAGTGGAATGTAAACATTGCATGTAAACATTGCCATGTGACTGCCACATGGCAATGTTTGTTTACTCTTTGGCAGAAGGATACGAAATGGGCTTGAAAGTAGATCTTTAGCAGGGCTTCAAGAAAGTCTCTTCCAGTCATGAACCGACTATAGGGTGTCTACCACCCTCAGAAATCACTTTAGTCTTTATGTCGTATATATGGTTCCCTATTTATTTGTCCTACGGATTCTGCTTATGCTCGATTAGCATACATTTACGACTCAAACTGTATATATATATATATATATATATAACGGTTTCTTACTTTAATGATTCTGCTTGAAAACCTAGCTGATTTTAAGTGCACCCCCAGAAGGTTTCTGAACAGGTGGTAGAAGTTGGTCTCAAAATTTGCCAATGAATTTTATTTTATCAAACTTTGTACGTGTAGAGTATTTAGTAATAATACCATTCTTGCATAATTTTTGTTATGGTGGGTGCTTATTTTCAAAATAGTGGTAATTTTGAAATGTTGTGTGTTCAGCCATTTTGTTAGATAGTACTACCAGAAAAAATTAATATCTTGTATCATACCTTATGAACATCTCAACTTATTTCTGCCAAATTTGGGAATCCATTAGTACTATTGCATACAGTATGAATTAAGTAATATTATATGTATACATTACCCACTTGTTTTTAAAGTGGTTGCTTTGTTACAAAATTCTGTACTCCATATTATATATTGGGAGCAGTTAAATAAATCTAAACCCAAATTGGCATGCTGTAGCTCTCATTTTGTGCATTTAACACATTGATAAAATTTTCAATGCCCCATCTTGAAAGATAGCACCTAAAATTTTACATTAAATGTGACATCTGTGTATTGTCTCAAAGTTCCCTTTATAGTTTGCGTGCAAACCATATTATGGAGGGCCACATAACAATTTTTTAGAAATGTCTCTTGGATTTAAAGCAGCAGTTTTATTCCTTAAGCATCTATTGTGTGCACTAAATTTACATATCTTTAGTTGTTGGTCATTTTGTTTGGTACTATCGCCAATAATTTATTGTTAAGGGTTAACATTGTATTTGAGGGTTTCCTCACTTAATTAACATTATATCTGGTGGGAAATTTCTCATGCTTGGATTATTCTGAATTCACATGTATTTCTGCTCTGTAAGCCTTTGAGTACTCCAAAAAAATTACTTACATACATGTATCTAGGAATCTAGGCTATAGGCTGTTTGTTGTTATTTGACCACTTTGAAATCAACCGTTGAAAAATGTCACTGCACCTACCTGCGTATACCTATTTTATTGGGCATACTGAGTGGCATATGCCCAGCAAAATTCGTAACGACAGAGGGAAAATAGTTTAATTTCTTAATGTTGCATTAAAAGTGTTAGGTAAACATTTTTTAGTAGTGAAATTAGTTGGTTTGCTTTCTGTTTTTTAATATTTATAAGAAGTAGAAAATTTGTAAAAATATTTACTTTACTAACAATTTCATAGTTTCACTTGATTGGTACGTGAATAAACTGATCAGGCCTGTAGAAATGTTAATTATACAAATGGTGGAAGAATAGACAATGCCCATACAAGTAGATCTTAAGCAGGGATTTCAAAAATGCTCAGTTTAGCATGAACATACTATAATTGGTTATATCTGTAAGTGGTGGTTTCACATGAGAATTAAGCTGATACACTGCTGAGTTTTATTTTGGGTTGTGTAGTTCAATTGAAATTAATTAATTGTTTAGGTTTTACTATGGCTGGTTCTTTAGTGGAAGTCAGGGAATTTTAAAAATTGAGATCTGTAGTAACCATGATGCATCATCAAAGTCCACCTTATAGTACATGAAAGTAACACATTTTTTGCCATTCTGCTGTCAAGAGTATGGAGAAAATTATAGAACTAATGCTTGTATCCATATAATATGCACCATGTTTAGCACCATTAGTGAATAACAACCTGCTGTCCTATTGGTACTTTTTCTTCTTATGAAGCAAATATTGCCAGTGCCATCATGAATAACACATGCCATTCATTGCTCATGATTGGTTGGATATCACAATGTAGACCAGTACCCATTCAGTATAAATATTTTTTTCTGGAATTTAAAGTAGCTAATAGAGGAGTTATCATCTAGTGAATTCCAAGAGTAAATGTTTATTTACATTTTCTGGGTGATGAATTGAACAGCTATAAAAATATGTACCATTGATAAAATGACAATGCCTGTTCTTCCAACATAACTGTGTTCCATCACATTTGATGCAGGATGATATCCTGCCCTCGAGACCATCTATGAGACAGTGCGTAACAACCTGCTACATGTGTATGGCAAACTAGTGCAATGAACAAGGCCATTCAGTGCAGTGTTAGTGTCATACTAGTGTAATGCTCATGGTGCCTTACACCCCTCCCGGCGGGTTGGACCCATCTGGCAAGGTGGTGTATGAGAATATTGTGTGCACGTGGTTCACAGAGTATGAAAATACTTCCTAACATATTTGCTTAGGCACAATATTAAAAATCGTAATAAAAACCTTAAAACGTGTGCAATAGCATGGCAGACAGCCATAGCAAGCTTCTTAGCTATTTTAGAGTGTCTTGTTAATTTTTATTTTTGTTTTATGTTTTATGAAAAATTACATCACACAAATGTTTTATTTTTAGCTGCCAGCTCAACTACACATTGTACACCATTGTCTACAGTATTTCCAGTGGGTTATTGTTATTGTTTATAAGCAATTCTACATTATTATTCAGTACATTGTTAAATGGTTTATTATTGTGGTGTTATTGGTTCTTAAGAGTGTATATTGTAATTTTTTGGCACGCGACCAGCTGACTTCAAACAGCCATGCGCCAAAACCAGCCAGTATAGTTCTTGGCTCACACAAGCCAGGCACTTGTCAGGGGGCTCTAGGCACCATCACTATTTGTACAATTAATCATTCACTTATAATAGTGTAAATTATTTGAAACCATCTCCCAGGAAAGCTTAACTTTTCATTAATTAATTTAATGTGTGCGTGGCCTGTGTGCTCACACTAGCACAATGCAGTCCATAGATAAAGGTTAATATAGATCGGTATCTTCCATATTGTACTCGTTGACTGCGAATGCAGTGCTCTGAGCACTTGGGAAAGTACTAATCCAATATGGAGGATGCCTCGGCTCCAGCGAGGCGGACTAGCCAGTGAAGTCACCTGCCTAGCAATGTATTACGATTTGTTTACATGCAGTTGCTATGCAATCTTGTGTTGGTTTACTCTAAAGTGGCGTGCATGTTTGTATATACACTGAAGAGCCAAAAAAACTTGTACACCTGCCTAATATTGTGTAGGGCCCTCACAAGAATGCAGAAGTGCCACAAGACGACGTGGCATGGACTTGACTAATGTCTGAAGGTATGCAGGAGGCAATTCACACCATGAATCCTGCAGGGCAGTCCACAAATCCATAGGAGTGCGAGGCGGTGGAGATCTCTTTTGAACAGCACGTTGCAAGGCATCCCAGATATGCTCAATAATGTTCATGTCTGGTGATTTAGGTGGCCAATGGAAGTGTCTAAAGTCAGAAGAGTGTTCCTGGAGCCACTTTGTAGCAACTCTCGATGTGTGGGGTGTCACATGTTATCGCTACCTCGGAGATGCTATGTCCCATCTTTCATGCGCTGACTATAACACCATGTTCAAACTCACTTAAATCTTGATAACCTGCCATAGTAGCAGCAGTAACCGATCTAGTTGCTGACCACATCGCGTTACTCTGATTGGTTCCATACCTCTGTTATTTGCATATGCATGCCTATACCAGTTTTTTTTGGCTCTTCAGTGTAGTATAGAGAGTTTGTGTTTTGGTTTGGCTGTTGGGTACATAGTTTGGATACTTTAATTGATGTGATATTATATTGAATAATACATTTTTGGTTTTGTTTAATTTTACTCTTAGGATTATTATCCTTCAGTACAAAATTTAAAAAGTGTACTGATCTGTCTGTTTTACTTACACATGAAAAGATGTTTTGACAAATTCTAAAATCTACCTCGTGGGACATATATTTGTATTTTATATGATCTCTGATTATTATTATGCAATTATCTGTTGGGACAAGTTGATCACAAAAGTTTTGAGCAAGTTTGCAACTCCTTCCATCACACACATTCCCAGTTTCTTCTCAAAACATGAACATGCTTCAAAATTGTACAGTTTTAAAGGTTATGAAAATGGTATTCTATAATTATGGGCACTAGCAGGAAGGGGCTTTTTTCCTCTCCTGGAAACTGTATTTTTCTATAATCATGGGCACCAGCAGGAAGGGGCTTTTGCCCTCTCCTGGAAACTGTATTTTTTTCTATGAAATGTGAAACAATATATATAACAAATGAATTGCTTATTAGCGACATTACTTCTAAATGTAAGTCCCTGCTAGGAGGAATAATTGAGTTCTACCTGTTTTTTCATTATTTTATTTTAATATTTGTTTGTGTATTTGTATTTAATATTATATTGTATATTGTTAATGATAAACAAATTAATTTATATTACAAGCAGTGGATGTTTATTGTACGCATTTAGGGTAAAACCCAGTTGTAAATCTCGCACTTCTCTGAAGGAAACTTTTTCTAATTCCTTTGCCTTCCCTTGGAAAATATCTTGGTGATGCCCATGTCTATCATTGTGCATAATTTTCTTTGAGTGTTCTGCTGTGGTGCATGCTGATATAAGTGACTTCCCAGTTTTTGATGGAAATACTAGTAATATTTAATGTCTTCTTAATTATTGGTAGAAACTTTAAAAATAGTGATTCAGTCACACTTCAAGCTTACTTTGACCAAAAAATTAAATAATTTTTTTGAGAGGTAAATTTGTATATGCAAACCATAATGTTGGCAATGGAGAGAGAAAGTTTTCGTTAGCAGGGAGGGCGTTAAACAAATCTTGTGTTTTCCTGTTTAGATTATGTAGTCAGTCTTCCGGTATACATGATTGTATCCAACAGAGAAGTGTGCAATAAAGTAGTTATCAAGTATCAAAAAATGTCCGCGCGTGATTTAACACCCCTACAATTGACATGTTATGGGCCCAGTCTTGAAATTATAAAAGCCTGATCGCGGTGTGCATATGAGACAAAAAGAACGGCTCAAAAATGAGCACATCTGGCATGTCAGGATTACCGGTCGTAGAGAGGCTACTCTGGCACAAAATTACTCCTTGTGGAAGTTTGCCATGAAAGCCTACGTGATCCACAATGAGCTCTGGGATGTAGTTGAGGTGTAACTGAGTACATCAGAAATTAACAGCTCATGGAAGAAGAGAGACCAAAAAGCACATTCCTGTATAGTCTTGTCCATGGATAAGATAAATTATTCATATATAAGGGACACAAAAGCAGCTGAGGCATGGTTGGTACTGGGAAGCGCATTTGAAGACTCTGGATTAACTAGGCGCATTGGGTTACTGAAGGTACTTGTCATGACATTGGAAAAATGTAAATCTATTGATGACTACTGCGATCGCATAATAATGACAGCTTATAAATTAAATGAGATTAAGTTCCCCGTCAGTAGCGAGTGGGTAGGAACCCTGCTGTTGGCTGGATTACCTGAAAGGTACCGACCCATGGTAATGGCTTTGGAGAACTCCGGAATTTCAATCACAGGTGATTGCGTAAAGGTAAAACTACTGCAGGAAATCATGATGGAGGATGCAAGCAATGGTGATGAGATGGTATTGTATTAAAAAACACAAGGGCATCAGAGAGTCGTGAGGTGTTATAAATATAGCAAACCAAACCACATTGCAAAGTTTTGCAATAGCAAAAATGAAAACAACAAGCATTCTTCTCAGCGACACGAATACGAAAAGGACATGTCTGGCATTAGCCTAGGGAGATCTGGGACTAACCTAGGTGGAAAAAAGGAGTTCTTGGTTGCAGACTCTTGGGACATTCAGCTAGAGCACTCATAGTATTTGGATTTGTGTGCGTCGACACATATCATGTACGCTGAGAAAAAGTTACATAACAAGAAAGCGTGTACCAGTACAGTGACTGCAGCAAATGGGAGTGAACTTGTGGCAAAGGTCTGAGGCAGTGTGGACCTAACCTTTCGCATGGAAAATGAAGTGATCGAGGCAGAAGCAGGTGACGTGCTGTATATACCAAGCTCAATGGTGAATCTACTCTCTGTAAGTAAGATCGCCAGCAAGGGGAAATAAAGTATGTTTTAATAGCAAAGGTGGTTTTGTAAATGGTTCAGACGAAAATTTGATGGTGAAGGTGGACCTTAAAAATGGCATTTATCGCCTTTCCACAGTAGCCACAGACACTAAATGTTGTTACTATGCTGCCAATCAACAAGTCTTTCTGTGGCATAGCAGAATAGGGCACTTGAACCGTGAAGGCATGTTGCAGCTAGCAAAAATGTTGAAGGGAATGTACAGAAAAACTATAACCAAAAATCCGTATGAATTTTGTTTAATGGGTAAGTATTCACGTTTCCCTTTCAAAATGAGTGGAAAATGTTCACAGGGCATTTTAGACCTGGTGCACACCGACCTTAGCGAAACCATGGAAGTACCATCCATAGGGGGAAGTCCATAATTCTTAATTTTCGTGGATGACCACGCAAAGTACACATTTGTTTATTTCCTGCAGGAGAAATCTGAGGTCATAAACACATTTAAAGAGTTAAAATGAATGGTCGAGAAACAAACGGGACGAGCCATAAAGGTGCTCCGTTCAGACAATAGAAGGGAGTATATAAATACAGATATGAAAAGATATTTCTCTTCACAAGGAATCGTGCACCAGACAACAGTGTGGCGCAGCCCACAGAAAAATGGGGTTGCGGAGAGGACAAACAGGATGCTAGTCGAGAAGGTGTGCACAATGCTCCTTGATGCCAACCTGCCAAAACAATATTGGGCGGAGGCAACTCTCACAGCAACATACTTAACAAATCTGTCTCCATCAAGCATCCTTGGGCACAAAACCCCTTATAAGGCCTGGTACAAATGGTAACCTAACCTATCACACTTGAAGATTTTTGGCTGTAAGGCCATGGCACACATTCCTAAGCCACACAGAAAAAATGGGACCCCAAGTCTGAGAAACTAATCTTTGTGGGCTACTGTGAGAACAAAAAGGGTTACAGACTCATAAACAAGCAGAGGGAAAAATAACCATAAGTCGAGATGCTGTGTTCATGGAACAAAAAGGAGAGAAATACAATCTACATGAAGAAAGTTTGCAGACCGTCGACACTGCTTACACAGGATGATGAAGCACAAAATCCTCGTGAAGACAAACAGGACAGTTGCCAGGAAGAGGATGCAGAACCCTTTCATGGCTTTGAACGAGAAGAGCATCAGGAGATTCACATTCAAAGAGTGCAGCAAGAGGCATGGCAACAGGAGATACAAACTCAAAGAGTTCAGCAAGAGGCACAGCAACAGGGGGTGCACATTCAAAGAGATCAGCAAGAGGCACAAAGATCCTCAAGACCACCTAAACGAAAGGAATGGCTGGATCACGTAACATGCTATGCTGAAGGCTCCAGTCAGACGAATGAAAGAGTGCCACGAAGAAGGAGTTTTTGTTACTCGTAAAAAATGACACGTTCAAATAATTTGACACACCTAAGGGCATAAAACCCCTAAAAACAAAATGGGTGCCAAGGATCAAACCTGTGAAGAACAATGAGTCAAAAGTTTTCAAGGCCAGACTTGTTGTGAAGGGCTGCAGCCAGGTTTAAGAAGTGGATTACAAAGAAACAATTCACCTATTGTCAAATACTCGTCAATTAGATACCTCTTGTCGCTGGCAGCGAGGGAAGACATATTTAATATATCAATCTGGAGGAGCCAGAATGCATTGAAGATTAGCATTTAGTTTGTGGGGAACTAATCAAATTCATGTTGAATACTGAATGGGACTTTCAATGTGCGCACTATTTTTATGTGCACTAACATTAACCTTGTTTATGAACGACATGTCCCAACTATAGCCCAGCTGGGAATAATGCTGTTGCACCAGTTAGCTCAGCGAATTTTGCAGGTGGTGGTTAGTAACAGTTCTTTTGAATTAGAATGCCAAAATTCTGTTCTCACTTTTTATTGACTCAGACAAACGCCCTCAATATAATCAATCTTTATTGCCCAAAACATAGGATCAGTTGGTTAAATAAAAAAAAACCACAAAGATAGTGTGGAAACATTACATCACACTGAACACTTCAATACATGAAAGTGGGGCCCTTCCTCACACCATTAATACAAACCCTAGTCATCCTCTGCAACAACTTAACACTGTATATACACTGCCATGCCATTGACTAAACACTTTTAACATTCTCGAAACAAGAAACAATTTTTTCTCATTAACTTTATCTCACAACCCAAAAACTTTCACTTTGTCCACATTTTACATTTCAAAACTGCACTGTCATAACATTTATGAATACCAATATTTCTTGTTTTACCTTTAATTTGTGGTCTGAAAACAGTTCTTTTACTCATTACTGTATTTAATTCCTGAGTGCTTATCCAAACGTACTTATGTTCCATTCGTTACCCAAAACAAAATTATCATTACAATTAAAGTATAAACACTCTGTAGCTTTACAGCCAAACAAAATTGTGTTACATATACACTTCTTTACATCAACACAAATATTCAGTTTACACAATTATTTCCAAAGGTTGTTAGTTATTATTCTGATTTCCATGGCCCGAGTAGGGTCATAAGTCAATTTGCATCCTTTACTCTATATACATTATGGCCTACTCTCCCTTCTACCCTATATGGGCCTTCTTATAACCAAACTAATTAATTTGCATTCAAAACCAAAACATTATCAGTTACATTATTTCTGTACAAAAAATATTACAAAACAAAGTACCTATTTTACTAAGCTGCAAACTGTCTGCATTCAATAAATTTTTTCTTTCTTTTCTTTCTCCTTCCTGCCCTTCCATCTTTCCCGACTTATGAATAGTTGGACCTGTTGTTCATCCGACCCCCCAATGAGTTCAACATCCTTTCACACTTGTGTATCAATTGTATGGATGTTGGTCCCCTATTATCTCCAGAAATTTTAGTCATTGCCCTTTCAAAAGCCAGACTCTGATCTGAAGACAAGACACCCGTATCATCTCAAGATGCATACCCCTGTTTGCACAATTAATAAAATTTTATTTCACAATGTTGTTTACATTCCTTTCTTACTCCCTGAACTTCTTCCCTCAAATTCTCTAGATGCAGTTCTATCATCAGGCTTCCTCTGAAATACTTTTTTACATTCCTTTCCAAATTTTCCTGTTTCCTGTACCTGCCTTCCTAATATTTCCACCTCTCTCTCGTGTTCATTTACTTTAACCCAAATGTTTTCTATTGTACTGGCATTGTTGGTAATATTTTCACATTGCTAAGCTACAGCTTCCTTGCCTGTGATTTAAATTTTGTTGCAATTTTCTATGATTTTGTTCAGTCTAGTCTACCCTAGTTTCACAAGTCTGAATTTTCTGCAGCTCTGTTGATAATTTTGATTTAGTTTCATTAATTCGGTTTTCAAAATGTTCCAATTTTTTCTCCAAACAATCAAACTTACTATTTTGTCCTACTCTACCAGTTTGCATTTCTTTTTCTATGGCCTCGATTTTTTCTAACAATAACACAAATGCTTGCTCCATATTAGGCATTGGCCTCCCTCCTGTAGTCTCGGGAATTACAGTGTCCCCAAACCCTACAAAATTTGTTCGTTCACCTGTCACTCATGTTAACCGGAAAATAAAATAATTTTAACTACAACTTACAAATTTAACCTTAAAATTTCTCTTTTGTTGTACTCAATATACTTTTGCCCAACATAAGCCTAGAACACAATTTACTAAGAATAATAACAATTTTTTTTTCAAACCTGTGAAGACAAAAAAACTCATCTTTCTCCAGCACTTGCGGTTTACTGTGAGTTTCTCCCACAATGTCCCTCAGTGTGGAAAAATGTGTACAGCACATGCAGATGCTTTTCCCGATTATATGTAGATAGTAATCAGCATCCCTCAGGGCACCGCATCTCCACTCTCCCATAGTCTCGAAGTGTAGAAAACACAAGGCTGCCTACGCCGTAGTGGTTACGTAAGTGTGCTCAAAATAATTCAGTAGAAACAACTGTTTAGTCCGAAAAAGTTATTAGATGGTAAGCCACGGGTGCTACCCACGCATGGTAAACTTTCAACTCAGTAAATTATTTTATTTCTCAGTACACACACGTCCGTTATCTGCGGTGGTGGCGGTATTTGTGGAAGAGGAATGCGCTGCACTCAACCTTCAGCATCGCCCTGTTCTAACCTGCACTCTGATTGGCTGTCAGCTGACCCCACCACCCTACTCATCCAATCAGCAATGGTGAGACAAGAGCCAATCAGGATACTTTTCTTTAAATTCTCATGACCGACAAAATGCAATACTTACTATCCTCTAAGGGATAATTATTAAATATAAAAGTTTAACATTTTGTATTGTTTGAAAACAAATTGTTTGGTTGGCATAGTTGTCACCTGTTTGGTTGGTATAACTGTCACTAGGCGACGCCACTGTAAAACGGTGCCTTTTTTAGTAGAACTGTGTCTTTCTTGCTGTATCATTGTTATAGTGTTGTGAATAAAACGTTTATACTAGAAGTCTCAAGTTTTATTACAGAAGGAACCCATAAACCTCAACAGGTTATGAGCCCAGGAAGCTCTGGAACTTAGAGAACAGAAGAAAACAGCAAAGACAACGTTATTTTTATTGTCAGAAAAATAACGTGCCGGTAACCTCAAAGATGCAAACATCATGATCTTTGATTGTGAAAAAATTTGATGGAAATAATTTTCGACAATAGAAATTGCAAATAAAATGTGCATTGAAAGCAAATGGGATAGATATTTCCATACCTAAACCGGAAGCTAACCCAAGTGAGTGGTTAAAACATGATGGCATGGCAATGTTCATTATAACCTCTTCAATGGATCTCAAGTAAATTACACTGATAGAAAACTGTGAAACTGCTCATGAAATAATGTCCAAACTAGAATCAGTATACGAACAGAAGAGTGAATTGAATAAAATGCTGATTCATGAAAGGTTTTACCATTTTAAAATGTGTTTAAGTGACAGTGTAGCACAACACATCTCGAAGGTAGAAAACCTGGCTCAACAGCTAAGAGGTAGTGGTGAAAGTGGCAGCGAATTGGCCATCATTACAAAAATACTAGGAACTTTGCCTGGCAAGTACAGATCATTGCGTCAAGCATGGATGTCATTGGATCCTAAACAGCAGACCCTCATTAATTTAACTGCACGTTTGTTGGATGAAGCGGCCAGTATTGCATGTGAAGATGAACAAGAAACTGCCCTTCTTGTAGCAAATACAAAACAAAAGAAACACAATACGAGTGGTAGTAGCTCAAATCAAAACAAAACTTCTAAACATCGTTTTGAATGTTATAACTGTGGGAAGCGTAGGCATTTTGCTAAAGAATGTCATGCTCCGAAGAAATCAACCAGGAAACCATCAAAAGATGAGACATGTTGGCGTTTAATGTAGAAACCAACTTGAGTGAAGTTGAAGAGAATACCTGGATTTTGGACAGCGGTGCATCTGCGCACATTACATTCAGAAAAGATTATTTTGAAGAACTTTTGGAGTGCAACCAAAAGTCATTGTCATTAGGAAACAAACAGTCTGTAGAAGTGTGCAAGATTGGAAAAGTTATGATTCGCAGATGGGTTGATGAACAGTGGGAGTATCACATACTACAAGGAGTTTTGTATGTCCCTAGTTTAAGAAGAAACCTGTTTTCTGAAGGAGTAATCGGTTGAAAAGGGTACACTATTATCAAGAAATACCCAAATACTTTAATATACAAAGAAGATAAAGTGGTAATGAGTGCAATAATCACAGAAAACAACTTATATAAACTAAAAATTGAAACAGTGGTTCCAGGCACCTGTAATGTGGTTCAAAGCAATCAAAGTGACATTAAAAAGTGGCACGAGAGACTAGGGCATATCAACCTTAAACAAATAAAGAATATTAGTGATAATAGTATTGTTGGAGGTTTAAAAGTTGATGACAATCAAAGTAATTTTGTTTGCGAAGCATGTGCATATGGAAAACAGTGTCGTTTTCCATTTCACAAATCAGTGCGAGGAGAACTACAGCCAGGTGACTTAGTATACAGCGATGTCTGCGGGCCTATGAGTCACACATCAGTTCAAGGTCTGAAATATTTTGTATTGTTCAAAGATGCTGCTACAAGTTACAGGCATGTATACTTTATGAGACACAAAAGTGATGTATTGGAATTTATCAAGAAATATAATGCCATGGTCAGAAACAAATATACCCACAATGTAATGGTCCTTCATACAGACAATGGAAGAGAATATATAAACAGAGCTTTCAAGGACTATATGGATAAAGAAGGCATAATTCAGGATTGTACAGCTCCATACACCCCTGAACAAAACGGATGGTCTGAGAGAGAACTACGCACTATTGTGGAGAGTGCTAGCTCTATTCTGTATACAAGAGATGTTCTATCGAATTTGTGGGCTGAGGCTGTGAACTGTGCAGTTTATATATTGAATAGAACCTCCTCAAGCCAGACCCCTAACATGACACCTTATGAGTTCTAGAATGGAATAAAACCTCAGTTGGGTCATGTGAAGGTGTTTGGTAGTGCTGGGTATATTCATGTTCCTGACCAGTTAAGAACAAAATTAGATAAGAAGAGTGAGAAAATGATACTGGTTGGTTATGGTAATACTAATCACAGAATGTATAATGTAAATACAACACAAGTAAAAGTATCGAGAAATGTCATTTTTGATGAAGATCAAGTTCCAGAGATTATAAAGAATATAGCCCAAATATATGTTTTTGATGAAAAGAAAAAAAAAATATAGAAAACATATATCATGAAACTAACCTTAAATCCGAAGTGAGAAAACAAGATGTCACACTGATAGAAAGTCCATCAACTGAGAATGAAGACAACATGCACAGTTGTAACAGTGATGATCTTCCCTATGAGCCATCTCAAGAAATAGAGGATATAGAACCTTCTCATAATTTAAGACCGCGAAGAAACAGAAACTTTAAGGCAAATCTTATTGAGTTCTCGTTGCCACAAACATATGAAGAAGCAATGAGATGTCCACACAATGAGGAATGGTCCAAGGCCATACAAGAAGAGCTGATGGTGCTAGAAGAAAATTAAACTTTGTCTACAGTTGAAAATTTAGGTCAGAGAACACTTACTACAAAGTGGGTTTTTGCTATTAAGAAGGACGAGAATAGCCAGATCATAAGTTATAAAGCTTGACTGTGTGCACATGGTTTTAGTCAAGTAAAAGGGGTTGACTATTATTCTCTTCAACCACCAGGTATGATTCAATAAGAATTATTCTTTCTATTGCAGCAAAGTATAACCTAGAAATGAAGCGCCACACACACACACACACACGCAAGCACGCACAGAGAGTGCAGGTAAATAGTAATTATATTTTGAAATTAAATAAGTCACTGTTTGGATTAAAACAGGCATCTAGGTGTTGGAACAAAAGGTTTAGTGATTTTTTAAAAGAAATATGGTTTCATACACACTCAGGCTGAAAACTGTTTATATATACAGTAAAATCCCGATATTTCACATCCCGATTATTCGTATATCCCGCTAATTCGTACAAATTTGCCGGTCCCTTGAGAAAATCCCGTTAATTCATTAAAAAAAACAATGCATTCCGGTCCCCTCGATAATACGTATTTATTTTGGTGCTCGAGCTCAATTGAAAGTCTTATAATTCTTATTTACAACCTAAAAATCTCGTTAACTCGTAATGTTTTTAACCCTAGACTGTACACCAGCTCTAGATTTATGCAATTCGGGCAGGGTAAAAAATACCGGAAGGGTACTGAGGGACGTAGGAGGGTTTGAAGGGCAGGTAATGACGCCGAGTAGGCTGTGAGGCGATGTGTCCGTGATTCTCAGAACTAAGAGGCGCCTTGCTGTCCGGTCTATGGTTATGAGAGGGTAGGAAGGAGCAGAGCGAGTGAAAAGTTAGTCAGTTCGGTCTTGCCTCCGAAAAGAGCTAATAAGTGTCTTTCCATTAGAGAAAAAGAAAGAAATCATTAATGCAGTGGCCGGTGGTGATAAACAAATTGACGTGTCCAAACGTTATAACGTTCCTCCTTACACAATAACATCAATTTTGAAGAACAAGGACAAAATCGCCTACCAGACATCGGATAGCAAAGTAAAGCGCTTTAAGACTGGTGAGAATCCACAACTAGAAGAGAATTTTAAAAGTGGTTTGCGCAATCACGGAATTCGAATGTACCAGTCGGAGGAAACATTTTAAGAGAAAAAGCAAAAGTTTTGCCAGAAAAAATGAGAATGAAAGACTTTCGAGCAAGTGATGATTGGTTTGATAGGTTTAAAAAAAGGCACAGCATAAAATTTAAGAAGCTTAGTGGGGAAAGTGCGAGTGTATCGGCCGACGTTTGTTCTGAGTGGAAAGACGAATTGGGAGAAATAATCGATTCTTATGAGCCCAACAACATTTTTAATGCCGATGAGACGGGGTTATTTTATAAGTGTCTCCCCGACCGATCAATGTGTTTTAAGGAAGAAAAGTGTCATGGCGGAAAAAATAGTAAAGAACGTGTAACCATATTGTTGGCCGCCAACATGGATGGATCTGAGAAATTAAGACAGCTCATGATAGGCAAATCAGCCAAACCAAGATGTTTTAAAAACATAAAAACTTTTCCGATGACCTATCGTGCAAACAAAAAAGCGTGGATGACGGGCAAATTATTCAAGCAATGGATAGGATCAGTGAATGCTGATATGGAGAAAAGGCAGTGAAAAATTCTACTTTTCATGGATAATTGTACGGCCCACAACAATACCCCACCGCTCAGTCATGTTAATGTTGTGTTTTTGCCTGCCAACACTACTTCTAAGCTGCAGCCTCTAGACCAGGGCATAATTAAAACGTTCAAAACCTTTTACCGCAAGGAAGTAGTGATGCAACTCCTTGACAGCATCGAGGATGGGAAGGATCATAAAATCACCTTATTTTCAGCCATGAACTTGCTCACAAGGCATGGCAAAGTGTTAGCGAAAGCACAATAAAAAACGATTTTCGTGCTTGTTGATTCACGAAGGTGGAACTTTCATCAGCAGTTACTGAACAAGACTTAGAATGCCCTGTGAATTGGAATCGTCTTCCTCAAAATGAAGAAAATTCTATAACGTTTGAAGATTTCGTCCATTTTGACGATGGCCTAGCGGTAGCGGGGATTCTAACTGATGATGAAATTTTGGCTCCATCTCAGTACATTGATGGTGAAGGTGATGACGAAGATGTGCTGACAATTACACCTAAAGTGGCAAAACAATACATTAACAACGTGCGCCATTTCTTAGTGAAATCAGATGTTGGCGATGTAGTATTTTCTGCTTTGAACATGCTTGACAAAGCCATCGACAATACCCGCCTGCAAGGTTTGCACCAAAAAAAATTACAGATTTTTTTAAAAGTAAATTTTTTATGTGTTTTTTATTGATGTTATTATTGATTTATATATACTGTACATATTAATGCAAATTTGCATTAATCTCGTTACTGTGTATTTTTTTCTTTTATTGCTCCCGATTATTGGTAATCCCGCTAATTCGAATATCTCGATAATTCATATTTAACATTCAGTCCCTTGACAATACGAATTATCGGGATTCTACTGTAGAATGTTTTAAACGTGTTAGAGTGTTTTTAATAATTTATTTTGATGATGTGCTAGTAGTATCTGAGAGTAAACAAGTTATTAAAAATATAGTTGATTATTTAAAACAAGAATTTAAAATTAAAGAGTTAAATTTAACATATTTTGTTGGCAGGGAAATAAAGAGATTAAATAATTGTATATGTATATGTCAAAGTAATTACATCAAGCAAGTAATTAAAAAGTTTTCTATGCATAATGCAAACCCTGTAAGTACTCCAGCAGACATAAATGTTATTATCACAAAGAATGTAGATAAAAAAGTTCGAAATTTTCCATACAGAGAAGCTATCGGGTCATTGTTATTTTTGTGTTCCGTTTCAAGGCCTGATATATCATTTGCTGTGAATGTTTTGAGCAGATATGTTAATAACCCTCCTCGACAGCATATAAATGCTGTTAAACATATAATAAGATAATTAATTGATACTAAAGATTATTGTATTAAATATGGAGAAAGTAGTGATCTCATAGGATATTCAGATTCAGACTTTACAGGGGATTTTGATACCCGTAGGTCTACTACAGGTTACATTTTTCAAATGAATGGAGGACCAATCACTTGGTGCATTCAAAAACAAAATACCATTGCTCTCTCAACTACTGAAGCAGAATTTGTAGCTCCCTGTGAAGCGGCAAAAGAAATACTGTCTTTGAAACAATTATTGTCAGAGTTAGGTGAGAATTATAAATGTATTTCACAATGTGTTGATAATCAGAGTGCTATTAAACTAATTAACAACCCTGCTTATCATAAGAGAACAAAGCATATAGAGGTCAAATATAATTTTGTAAGGGAAAAGGTGGAGCTGGGCTTAATAAAAATTGAGTATGTATCAAGTAAAAATCAATTAGCAGACATGTTAACTAAGGCCTTGCCCACTCAATCTTTTGCATATCTGAGAAATCATTGTTTATATTGCAAGTAATTTTTTTTTAGTAATGTTAAAATTTTAGTGGGAGTATTAAATATAAAAGTTTAACATTTTGTATTGTTTGAAAACAAATTGTTTAGTTGGCATAATTGTCACCTGTTTGGTTGGTATAACTGTCACTAGGCGACGCCACTGTAAAACGGTGCCTTTTTTAGTAGAACTGGGTCTTTCTTGCTGTATCATTGTTATAGTGTTGTGAATTAAATGTTTATACTAGAAATCTCAAGTTTTATTACAGAAGGAACCCATAAACCTCAACACTAATGAACAAAACCTCCAACTGACCTCTACATCAAAAACTTGTGAAATGACCAAATATAAACTGCACTTCACTTAAATAATCTACCAAATCTTAATCTGAAAATTATATTGACTCACCACCACAACCAAATAATCTTAAACAAAAAGACAAAATAAAAACTCCAATGTTACTACTTGTTATAACAATAATTAAGACATAAATGCTCTATTTTATCTATGATCAGTACTTAAACTGATGTGCCGAATAGAACTAAATATGTAGATGGAATTGTACACAGTTTCCTGAAATACATTATGCATGATGAATTTAGAGCTCAGATTTTTGTTAAAATTAACTTCTTGGCTATGGCCTGGTTGTGCACTGATCCCTCCATATTTATGTTCATTCAATTTAGTCTCTGAAGCCACATGTTTTCTGTAACAGTTTTTTTATCATCTTTGTGTTGTAAATTGTGCAGAGAATTGTTTTATATACCAAATTTATTAAAAGTGTATCATTTATACCTACAAATAAAAAAAATTCTGCACTAAAACCTAAGGGCAAGTCAGGGGCAGATAGGTCTGGTTTAGATCTCTCTTTTTTGGAGGTACAGTGAACTCAAGAATAGTACTAAAGACACTGCAACAGTCTCAACGTAATCATTAGCTGTCTGTCACTTCACACTTGTTGAACTGTCACAATTGCATTGATATTAGACTGTTAAACGCAGGGAAAATTATACAATCAAATGCAAGTTGGGCGTGTCTATGCCTCAACACAGTCATAGCACATTCTTAACATGGTCCTATCATTGTGAATTGCATTCAGACATTTCCACGTGACTCAATGGAAGCACCATTTAAGAATGTCAAGGGTTAGCACAGTCTGGGAACATTCATAGCAGAGTCTCTACAGTTCCACAAGTGAATCCACTTAAAAGCACCAATTAATACAAATGATTAATGGCTGCAAAACTAACCACAACTAAAAAAAAAAAGGTCCTTCCCTTTAATTTAGGGCTTAATAAACTGCATGCATACACTGCAACAAACACTGAATAATATAACTTTTGTATGTTTGCAAAATATGCATCAGTTATGATGCTGCATAGAACCAAAAATAAGCATTAGGTGTATTCCATGGTAAACAGGAACTTTAATGAACTACAAAAATATTTAATTTTCTTTGTTAAAACTCCATAAAATGCTTGTTGGTTACCTATATTTATTATATCCATTTATGGATTTTTCACCATATTGAGTGTGGCATGTGGCTACACTGAATTAAATATAGCCACTATCACCTTGTTCTCATGTAAGAAAAGCAATCTTGTAATTCACAACTGCATACACAGCAATGCAATAATAAAAATATTATATAGGCTACAATCTTCTTTAAAAGTTTCCTAATCAAATTAAATAATTTTAAAAACTGTTGTTTAATAGGGCTTATGTAAAGTAATTCAAAACCATCCTTGGTGTAAAAAATATTTTATTTAGGACAAACTGACACGTAACGCATATTGGAAGTATGCGTTAGAAGCGGAGCTGTCACAACACCACCACCCCCCCCCCTTGCCAGCTGAAGCGCCAGTGTAGGGCCTCCTGGATGACACGTGTTACCCATTAACGCGTGCCGAGGTCAAGTCGAGGTGGGGTAGCACTTTCCACCCACGGGTCTTTCCCCCACCCTCCTAGCAAACCATGTGAAACTTGTACACGCCTAAGAAATGACGAGATGTGCTGGCAATTTCCACGCACGAGAGAAATTAAAACACGTGTTGAAGGGTGATACGCACCGAGAATAAGCTGACAGTGTATGGCAGGGGCAACTGGCCCACACCACCCCCTGCCCCCATCGCCAACAAGAGGCCAACACGTAGATGAAGTGTTCACTGTTCAAAGCCTACCTCCCTCCCCTTCTCCCAACAAGGAGGCACGTGTAGGAATCTAGGCAGGGCGCCCAGATAGTTTAAAAGCAGTTTTTAGAGACATGGAGGGGTCAGTCTAATCAGTTGAGTCATGTCAGTCAAGTCAGTCATATTGGGGCAGTTGGAAGCTGCGATACTTCACGCTGGGAGAATCAGTTACGTCAGAGCAGGCAACCAGTCAGTTAAAAGCGTGCACCGAGAGAGAAAGTCCGTGCAACAGTTAACCAAGGCTGGGGAGATCGCACCCCGGCCGAGTGAGTCAGTCGATCAGTTACATCGTCAGTTACGTTAAAGCAGTCAACCCAGTCAGTTAGAAGCGCGCGCCGAGAGAGTAAGTGCGCCAGGACGCCGAGAGGCCGCAGGGTTCGGGCCCTGGCAGAGTCAACCAGAGACAGTTTTAAGGGGTCAGCCATATCGCGACAGACAACCAGTAATTTCCCACGCCGCGGGGCGCCGAGTGAGTCAGTCCCATCAGTCAGCCCAGTCAGTTACAATTACGCACCGAGAAGGCGGAGTCGAGTGGTAAACTTCAACGAGGAGTGCCATGTCGAGCGAGTAGGAGTAGTCCAGTGCAACCCTGCGCTGAGAGCCAGGGTGGGGGCCCGTCAAGGGTCCCTCGCCGGGACGTGGCTGTGAGGTAATCAGTCAGTTACAACCCTACGCCACGAACCTGAGTCGAGTGGTGAGCTTCAATGAGGAGCGCCACATCGAAAGGAAGCCCTTAGTGCAACACGCTAACAACAGCCAGTATGAGGGTCTGCAACAGGGCCACCCAACTCACCAGATCTCAACTACTGCCGGAACAACTACCCCGCAATAAATACAGTTAAGTAACAACGTCGTCACTCAGGGACGTGTCCTGTCACCTAAGGCCCCCACAGCATTGGAAACATTAGCCAGAACACTGTAATCAGCCCTTCAGGCCAAGAACTCGCAGGGTCGATACCGTATGAGTTAATTCTCTGCAAAAGGTGCAGAGAAAGTATGTGTACTTCACGCAAAAGTGCAGGGAATGTGTGTATGAATTCCCGTCAAATAAACCTGTTAAAACCAAGACGTGATGAAGTCATTGCTTTATATACCTTCAACCTTCAAGGCACCTTATAGTCTGTGCCATTTAACATTAACTGAGATCCTATTCCCCACAGGTGGGGAATAGCGTCAAAACAATACAAAACATGCACCAGAAAAAGTTTTTTTAACTTTCATTGCAAACAAAACCCTTAAATGCAATTACTATCATTTTGCTTGAAATAATTTAGAACAAAACTCTCAAATACAAGAATTAAATCACTCACTATTAATAAAGAAATAGGACTCTAGGAATAAAATTATATAACTCTAAAGGTGTGTAAATGCCACATTCTAAGTACGTAGCTACAGCTCATCTATTTATTGCACTGTCATTGATGGTGAAATTTTATCATCACCTGTTGCTTTAATCACTGAGAACTTTGAAATTTTTGTTTGCAGATAGAAACAGTTCTTTTACCAAGGCAGGTGAATTTTCATCCAATTTTGTGTTGGACACAACAGGCATATATCTTTTATAAATTCCTAAAGCTATGATGCTGAAACACATACAACATTCAACTTCTATTTCTAAACATTGTAAACAATTGTTAACAATAATTTTTCCAACAAATTCTGCAATTAGCCTTTCAAATTAAACAGTTGTATAAAAAATATTACAATTTAGTAAAAATTATAGTTTTTCTTTTTAAATAAAAAGCTGTATTTCATCAATAATTGCTATGTGACTTATTAGCTATTCAAAAGTAGTAGAACCCTTTTTTCACATTCTCAGATTTTACACTTTTCTGTATTTCACACCTACTTTGTTTGGCCCCATCAGGGCCGGATTTCCCATTAGGCCGACTAGGCATGAGCCTAGAGCGGTATTTTTTTGGGGGCAGCATGGCATGATAGGCAAAATATGGTAAAATAAAAAAAAATGTTTTATGGTTCTTTGTATAGATAGCTGTGTGCTAGAATAAAATTTTTACCAATTGTAGAATAAATTCATTTAAAGTGACTGGTAAGTGTTTCAGAGTCAATTGTTTATGATATTAATAAAAGTTCTTGTAGCCTTCGTATCCTCCAGTGCCAGCTTCCAGTTAACAATTATCAGGGAACAGAAACTGGTATAGGTGGAGCATGAGACTTTCTCGTAGATCTCCGTTGTGTTTCGGGTTTTCAAGTTTTGTTCCGCTAGTAGCTAACGAGTGATAGTAGTTTTTTTCAGTTCTAACAAATGTTTTATTTTATTGCAACACAAATAAAGATGCAGGAGTTGATGATTTATGATTAAAACCTTTTACTGATGCTGAAAGCTGATTGCGGAGTGTGAAGTAGCTGCATGCGGCCAGGTATTAAAATGGAAACAAAGATACCTGACAGTAAATTAACAAAAATAATTTAGTAGATTATAATTGTATTACCAATGAGAATTATAAAAATTATGATTATAAAAATAATTTACATGAATTTAATTTCAACTCAAACAAAAATCTGTTACTGTCGTAACAATATATAATTTAAAAAAAGGCTCATAGACATGAAATCTAGAGATAATTGAAATATTAGTATTGGGGATATTTCACATCTACTTGAAAAAATCTGTCACTGGCAGTTACCCGTTGTCCAAATAGCTGTTGATAATAATGACAAAGAAGAGTGATGCACACGGAATGAAGGAATCCACTGATTGACTTTTCTAAGCATGTCCCCAACATTTCATTGTGGTTTGCCTATGGTACTTTCAAAATTACACGACAAAATGGTGACAAGACCTTTTTTGCATTTTGTTTTACAAAAAATTCAGAGACCGCAGAGGTGTAGTGACTAGATCACTCGCCTTCCACTAAGGAGGGGTCAGTCCTGCATGTTAGCATGTGGTAAACGTGACGGACATTGCCGTTGGCTGGTGGGTTCTCAGGGTACTCCCATTTCTCCCACTGTTGCATTCTGTCTCCTCCACCTGCACCTCACTTTACCCTCACTGGTGCTGAAGACAGCTATCAGGCACTGCTATCTCATCAATAGATCCATGTTTTTATATTTGAAAAAACTTTTTTCTTATTTTAAATTAACCTTTGTCGCAATAAAACTCTCAGAGAAAGTGTTACAAACTTTAAAAGTACGTATTCAATACTGTTAGCATCAAACTGCAGTCAGTATAGATTTAGGACTTGAATCCACACTTGAGCATTCTGTCCGCACAAGCTGAATGAGTGTGCGGCGCACGCTCATTCGGAGGAAATTCGTAACCAGCATGACTCCTTGTGGCATTCCTGTATTTGCGACGAACAGTTCTGAATAGACGTGATAGCGCCAGGGTCTTTCATCATCATTTTGCTTATTGTTGGGGAAATTAAGTAAAAAGGAAAAAAAAACTAAAAGGATGGGCGAGACGTTTACATTCTAGTTGTTGTAAAATTCCATTGCTGGAGCTTCTAGGTGTTGAGCATTTTATAAATACAGTGGGCCATAGGACTTCGAAGGACACAACATTCAGAGGAGCAGTACCTGTGAATGTCCATCACTCTGTGACATTACAATTTCTTGCATCAGGATATTCGTTCACGAGTCTCCAGTACCTATTTGTAGTATCCAAACAGTGCATATTCATAATTGTTGTAGTAACATTTGAGGCTCTAATCGAGGAATTGAAGCACTACATAAAGGTAAGTAGGAATAATAAATGTGTACATTTATTAGTGACAAACAAACAATAGTGCATACTGGGCACTGGGAAATTTATGTAGATATTGATACAGCTTGTTCCCATGCTTCCAAAAGCTAACCACTTGGATTGATATATCTCTTCTCTGCCTGAATTTAAAATTTTTTACTAAGACAACAATAAAAATTAACCATTATGCTGTGCTAGATAACAGTACTTATATACTGTTGTGTTCTCGTTCTTTATATGTTACTACATAGGATTGTATTTTATTGCAAGTTAACTTCATAATGGAGATGATAGCTAAATCCTAAAAAAACCTTTTTCTACTGTGAACAACCTGTATCACTATCTTGTTCTGGCTGTAATAGGTTGCATGTTGTAGGTACCACAGCATCGTGTACTTTTCGTATTCGCCAGTTAAAGCGATACATTTCTCATTGCTCCAGTCCATTGTTAGCAGTCCGGCCTACCAATAGTCAAGTGCCCACACGCAATGCACAGTCCATACAACCAGCATAGTTTCTCAACCCGTTCACACTGAGAATGCACGACTGACTGCCCTTTGATCAGGTACACTTAATGACTTCCGACTGATAGCGAACAAGCGCATATGCTCGTTCTGTGCCACAAAACGTGTCCACACTGTCGCACAAATTCCTGTTTGGCGCACACTCATTCAGCTTGTGCGGCCAAAATAGTTCAAGTTGTATGCAGCATTATAGACCATCTGAAGAAGGAAATGGCAACATGACAAAATGTTTTTAAATTTCTACACCAAGAATTTTTTTATAAAGAATATCCAAATGTAAGCACGCCACTCAGAAAAATAGTTAGTGTCCGAGTGACTAAATGTTCAGCCGAATGCTCATTTCATACTCTACAGCATGTGAGAAATTTCTTGTTTTCAACCTTGTTAAAAGACAGTTTATCAACATGGCACTACTGCACATCGAGGGAAAGTTATGGGATGTGAACTTGTAATTATTAATAAATTTTTCTGCTGTTAAAACTTTGCGTTTTTATAAGTAGATAACTAAATATAAAATATCACAAAGCTCTTTCTCTTGTGACCAAAGATCTTTCCTATCGCTGGAACACAGTGACGAATAGTGGAGCGAAGATGACACATTATACTATATTGCTGTTTTGATTATTCTCATTTTTGCTTTCCCGGGGCATTCTTAAAATTTACCTCAGGAAAAGATTTAAACAACTTTTAGACAAGCTTTGAACAAGAATGCAAAACAATTGTACACAAATGTTTTTAAATTAAACATATGTGTTTTTTATTAATTGATGCCATTCCTTACAACATGTAAGTAACAAGTGATTCGAGCCCCAAATGGAGCATGCATAACATAGAAAAAAATTCCCCACGTTAGGAGAGAGTATGAAACCTGGACATCAGATACATTGATGTAGGTGTAAAATTGCACTTTCAATTTTATGCACACACACGCAGTGTGAAGTAAATGACTTTGCCAAAAGGAAGACTAGAAATGCCTACAAATAAAAAGTTATGTTTACCATCATAAATAATAGAGTTTTATGACAAGTGGATTCAATAGCTTAAATTTGACTTTGTTTTTAACTAACCTTGCATAATTTAATTCAGTAATTTATTTATAATATATTAATGTGGTAATTTAAAACATAATGATGCACCTTTTCTCGTCGCAGTGGATTGTAAAATAATAAATGGAGAAAAATTTTAAAAATAAAACAGATTGGGGAGGGAGTGGCACTTTTTCATGGGCTTACAGGCGGCAACGTGAGAAATCCGGCCCTAGGTCCCATGCAAATCTCATGCAGCATAAATTTTTCTTCTGTTTAATTTTTCCTGCCTTTTGGAACATTTTTAGCAGGTCCCTTGAGAAATGTAAAAAAAGATTCACTGTATTCATTTAGTGCAGAAAAAGCAGTAAGTAATAGCTACTATAGTGAACAATAAAAAGTGTGCAATTTCTTTACACTCAATAGTGATTTCTGTTTGTGAACACAACTCTGTGTTTATTTTTCTACTTAGATAGCAGTTCACTGTATTCTACTGGTCAGCAGTCTCATGAAAATATTTTTAGTTTATGCTGTTAAACAAAATTGTCATATAACAGACAGGCTGTGTTTCTTTAAGAACAAGGAAAATACTGGCCATGAAACACAACAAATGTATTGGCACCGAATTTATTCCAACTGTTACAGCACACTTTCACTATAATTTTAAATATTCACTGCAAGTTTCACGAAAATTAGTCCAGACATGTAGTTTTACAGCTGCTAAAAACACAGCATTATTATGACCAACTTGTTTTCTTGTGAGAAAACAAATTTTTACTTATAAAATTTGAATGCCTGCAAAGATTTTTATTTAGGCCTAATTAGACAACAATACTAATAAAACAATATTTATTAGTTGACAGTATATTTCATGAAACTGCAGTCCTGCATTTGATTGAAAATCCAATTTTCCCCAGATTAGTTGTTAACTATTGATACTCACTGTTTATATCATCTCTTATAAATTATTAGTTCAATAGGAATACTCACTGTTTTTTTCACCTCTTATAAATTAATAAGTTCCATAAGAATACTCACTGTTGATTTCAGCTCTTATAGATTAATTAGTTCAATAAAACATCAGTTAAGTGTTAATAACATTAAAGAAATTAAATGTGCAATATCAAAATATTTTCATCATGTTATTTCTTCAAAAAGTCATCCATACCAAAGTATTCACTCATTCTGTTGCATTTATACAGCACTGGCCTACAATGAAGCTCTCAGAATTCATCTACAATATAGCAAACACTTGAACTAACTTTATTTGAGATTTTCAATCAATAAATATCACTAATATTATATCTTAGTACTTGTAATATCAGCATATTATGTCAAATGTTAGCATTTTCAGTACCAAAAACTATGTCGATATAAAGAACTCATCACACGCAGTAAAACTACACTGAGAACAGATATAGTTATAACATACATTAATATGTCTGCGATTAATGCTTTATTTTCCAGTTCTAAATTGTAACTTAAAATCAAATTTGTCAACACACTGCATTAAAAACACTGTGATACAAAGGCTAAAAAACTGAAAATGGTCTCTCTAACTCTAATGATGTGCAAGTGACATTATGAAATTGTTAGAAAAACAATAACTTGGGAAGAGTACAAATTTAGAATTTTTGTCCCAGGGTAAAAAACAGTCTTCGCTAAAATGAAGACTATATATCTTTTATTTATCATATATTTTAGCATTACTCATGCCAGAAAATTTTATGAGCCTGTTAGTTTCTTCCACGCCTCAAACCGTTTGCTATCACAAAACACTGGAAAGTCCAATGTCTTGATACGGTTTTGTTTGCACAGTTTGGAGCATAGCACTAATAAATATAACACTAATAAAAGCATAAACTATTGCTTCACACAGAGAAATGATAGCCATTAGGCCATATTGCACACATCAACAAATACAGCACCACCATTACAAATGATAAAAATACACAACAGGAAACAGGGGAAAAAAAAGCCCTCCCTAGCGCCGGCTGGAAATGTGGCTAGGAAAGTTACTAAAAAAACTGTCAGTGAAAGCCCTATAGAGATAACAGGCCATGGCGCAGCCTTCCAGGCAGGCTTAGGCCCTGGATCAGTTTACTTTGTTTTTTCTGCATATGCATGAACAGTGTATTTTTGTGCAAGGGAAATAAATATACAGAAGTTTGCAACAGACATGTATTATTTTGAGCACAGCCTACTAGCGTTTAGGGTAAAAGATCCCCAGTAACCCGTAACCTGGAGTGTAACTGTAAATATTATTTCAATTTTTTCTTAAATTTTGTTTTAACATGTATAATAAATTCATCATCCAGTTGTATCAGGCATGCAGGCCAGCCTTGAATAGGGCTGTAACCATTAAACACATGGCTTAATGGCATGAGGGGAGCCAGAATACCCCTTAATTCTGAGATGCAAGTAATTTCACCACAATGAGGGAGCAGCAGTATAACTGGACGGACGGCCACATGACCTTGAGACCAGTTCACCAACATCACATCACCACCTGCTGGTGATGACTGGTGCCTTATTGTCTTAAATCTATCCTTTCCATACACTTTAATTTTTCATCTCAGTGTTACAGTTCCTCAATCCAAGAGTATTCCAGCCACTGAATACTGTAAACCAAGTCATATTTTACTCATAGAGAATGAACATTACACTTGGCAGTGCCTCTCATTATGGAACAATTTGGGGCCAGCCAGGTCTTACCCGATTTTATTTTTTCCATTTGACAGTGTTCTTGTAGTCTTTGAAAACCCTTGAATTTTACACGGACAGTTTGAAGGCCCTTAAAAGTCCTTAAATTGTGCAGGGTCTTGAAACTAGGAGTTAAAAAGAGACAACACATTGTTATGGAAAGTGGCCTGTGTTCTTTCATCAGGATTCTGTTAGCTGTATTGGGTGGAACCTTTTGAATTCACTAACAAATCGTAGACATATGCTGAAAAACGTGTGTGCATTAAGTAAAGAATTTAGGATTGTAAATTAATTGTATGTTTGAAATCTTATTCAAGTTTTTCTGCATTTTTCATATATGTTCTTGGTGGAATTTTTAGACATGTACACTCTTGAATGTGTGATGTTACAGCTTCAAAATTTTAAGTGGTAGCTGTGTTTTTTTCTAGATTGTTATTAATTTAGATCATGTAGTCCTTGACATTGTACTTGTCTGTGGAAAGCTCTTGAATTTACATCTGAAATATCTGCATTTTGGGTTGATGAAATATCTTTTTCACAGTGATAACACAAAATTCTACTCGCACTGACTCTTTATATTGAAAATGCTGCATTCTGTATCAAAAAGTACCATGCAAAGTTTTGACAGACAATGAAAGCAGATCACATAATTGCAGCAAAATGCATTAATACTGAAATACTGAAGGTGCTGTATTTCAATACTTAAGTTTACAATCCAATGTGCTACAATGTACTACCCACAAAAAAATTATAAACTCTTGATTTGGCGTGAAGGAACGTAAAAACTGTACACTTTAAAGGTTATATATTTATATGTGAAGCAAGATGTTATTTGAGGTACCATTAAATTAATGATATTGTACTGAAAACATTACATACACTGAAGTGCCAAAGTCATGGGATAGGTGCCTAGTATGATGCAGGACATTCTGTTAAGCAAAATGATGGGCATTGGTTACATTAATGAACAGAAGACCATTGGAGTGATGCTGATCCATATTTTCGGGACATATTTCCATGCTCGCTGATATGTGTAGGTGCTGGATATTGTGTGCAAGTGGACCTGTCTAGCAAGTCCCATAAATGCTCAATTAGGTTTATGTCAGGCAAATGTGATGACCACACCTTTAGTTGAAACTCTTCTGAATGCTCCTGAAACCAGTTTTGAACAATATAAACTTTATGGTACTGTGCATTAGCATGCTGAAACCAGGGACTGGTTAAGATTTTTTTTGCTACATGTGAAGATGTGTTAATACCTCCCATTCCACCCAAATTTTTACTTATCACAAACCGCCCTCTTTGTAACTATCTCTCACTCTCACGGTGCTTTTGTGATAGCAATTTTGAAAGCAGATTATACATTATTTAATTAGTTTTGAATACACAAGAGTAATTTTAATTGTTATATAATAACTTAATTATAACATTTAATTCTCTTGTGTTAACTTAATTTTTAAATATAAAATAAATACTTTGTACATGTTCAAACAAACCTTAAGGTTTGCAGTGGCAACCTCATAACAGACCTTGAGAACTATCACTCAGAGATTGCATGAAACAGGCACGTTTAAGGCACAAGGTGGGTCTGGTCACCCGAAGAATGTCTGTACACCAAATGCGGAAGAAGATGTACTAAATGTTGTGGAGGAAAACCAGTCAACAAGCACCTGCACCATTACGCATGGAATGGGTGTGTCCCATTCCACTGTATGGTATGATATGCATGGGCAGCTGTTGCTTGCCTACCACGTGGTGAAGGTGCATTATTATGACCAGCAGATTTCGCTCAACGTGATTTTTCTAAATGGTTTCTGCAACAGTACACAATAGTTCCTCACTTTACTTCTATTGTATTGCTTACTGATAAAGCAAGATTCACGAGAAATTGTTATGTTAACAGCAGGAACAGTCACATGTGGGATGACACCAATCCTCATGCAACCACCATCACAGCAAACCAGCACAGATTTTCTGTGAACATCTGGGCAGGCATTGTGGGTGATCATCTCATTGGGCTGTACTTGATGCTGTAGCGATTGACTGGGCACATGTACTGCCAATTCCTGCAATTTACATTGCCAGATTTCCTCGAGGATGTGCTGCTCACTATCCGGCAACTTACGTGGCTTCAACACAACTATACCCCTCCACATTCCACAAGAGCTGAACTTGATCACCTCAACATGCAATTTCCAGCATGGTGGATTGGAAGAGATGGGCATGTTGCATGGCCAGCATGCTCTCCTGACCTTAATCTGCTAGACTGTTTCCTGCGGGGATTCATCAAGGCTCTGGTGTATGACACATTCATTGAGTCAGAGGAAGATCTGTTACCCAGGGTTATGGCTGTCTTTGACAAGGTTCAAGATACACAGGGTGTTTTCGAAAGGGTACGCCAGTCTTTCATATACCAAATTAATTATTGCAATAAGGTTGGTGACCACAAAGTTGCTTATGATGGTACAACATTAAACTAGTGGTGCAAGAACTTTGCAATTTCTGATGTATTTACTCCTAACAGCAAGAAAATCCCGCCAAACTGTTATTTGTGTAACTCACTAATGTAAGACCACACACACAGTTGCGGGAAACTCATTTCACTACGGCGCAGTGCATAGACAGCCATTTCTGGTTGCCTACCTGGCAGGCAGTAACACTTCTCTGTGAAATCAAACATGTAATTTTTACTTGAAAAGGGCGAGAGTTTGACCATTTTTTGCTAAAGACATTCATTTTGCTCATTTTGCTGACATTTCATTATCTCCAGTCAAAAATAAAGACTTTTCCTGTAACATACTTTTTTTTGCAGAAACTAGGGTGGCAACACCCCCTTTCTACATGATGGGGGTGGGTTACATGTACACAACATTCACTTTATTAATATTTATGGTTTAAATTATTAGTAACCATTACTTTGTTTCTGTCCCGCAAGCAGTTTCCTAAATATTAAATCTGGACCTTGGATTGCCTATCTCAATCTATTTCCACTTGAGGAATAACCTAGCAAAATTCGTCGGCGTGTTTTAGATACATGTTGTATATTATGAAAGCAAATACTTAACATAAGAAGTTAAATTAAGAAGTAAATATTGTAAACCCTTTATTCCTCTTTTTCCCCGCAGAATTTCGTCTCACTGTTACGGGATCACAAGCACTAATTGGTTTTCATCTGTGGAAGTAACATCTTTTCTTGCTTTCAATTCAACAAACTATTTTGTAATTCAATATGTAAGATGTTTTCAAATGTGATGGTGGCCAAGCCACATAACCATTCTTGACTAGTTGTTAACCTCTAGTAAATTTTTTTATTATTTTCAGCTTTAAGAATCTCTTCCAACTAGGTACTGAGATCAGCAAGGATGAAAGTATTCAAAGTGATTCAATCAGGTTAATGTTGACAATGTAGTCCAGTTCTTTAGCTGGAAAAATTGCTTAAGTAACATGGATGTAAGTTTGAGCAATTCCTAATGAAGTGCTATGCCATCAGTGTCATTTGTTCACACAGTATGAAATTATGTGCACCTTTTTAAATGTTCCTTGCTTTCCAGATCCTTGAATTGATATATGCCATACAATAAACTGTAAATAAACTATATATATATATTTTTACTGTGGTTTACAGATAATTCAAAATTATGGCTAGGGAGTCATTAGACTTTTCAAAAATGATTTAGTGGTTAATATTTAAAGAGCTTTTCCCTGGAATTAAGGGTGTATTTTCTCCTTCATGTATGAATTGACTTTGGCCTTCTCTGTTGAATCTTCTTCTCATCTTCAAAGTTGATGTTTGTATTGAGTGTAGACACAGCTTCTTTGACATCTGTTATTGCATTAACAAGGCCATTGTCAGACCACAAATTCTGTAGAAAGTTCATTAAAATTTCAAAATGGTCATAGGTACTCTGTAGAACAAGGGTGGTGTTGGAAGAGTGAACATGGACTACCCTCAGACGTTTCGCTTAGGGACAGGTGGATGTCCACTTGTTTAAGGTATTGTGGCAGAACCAAGTAATAATATTATATGTAGCTACTTGCATTTGTGCACTTTCCTTTCCCCCACGAGGTGAGTGTAGCACAGTCTTCCCAGAATGACATCACCAGTAACTAGAGAAGGGGAGGCAGAACAGCACGTGCCATGATAATGCTAACATAGGCCATGATTATGCTATCAGGACTGATGCCACTGCCGTCCCTGGAAGAATAAATTACTTGGGAGTCTGGCAACATTTCTGGTCAACACCTCCCTCTGCGAAACGTGAAGCGCAAAGAAATTGCTCGGCCAGGTCAGTTCAGCTCTATAAGCTGTGGCATGCCTCTATGTTGGCAGTTTTGTACGGCCATTAGTGCCAAGTGTGTGGGACCATTGGAATGATGGATGACTGTGCACTGTGACCAGTGAGTGGAGTCTTGAGAGCATTGGGAGAGTAGAGAGTGAAACTGACCAGCTGGACTGTGGGAAAGTGGAACTTGTAGTGATGTACATTTGGAATGATGTTAATATATGGCAATTGACATTTTGATCTTATATGTGTAACTAATAAGTGAAAATTTACTGTAACTAGTATAACGACAGTGATAAGGTCTTTAATTATAATTTAAATTAGCATAAATATTATGGTCATTATGGGTTAAATAAGGGTTAATAGTAGAGATAGGTAGTTTATTGTTGTAAATAATGGCTATGTGCATTTTTATAACATTGTAAATAAATTAAGAATTTAAATTTAGTTTTTTTTTATGAAGACCATCCCTTGCATATTTGTATATGCCCTAGGCATTTTGTTGCACTGGTTCAGAAATGAGATGGAGGCACTTGGTCATTAATCAGTTTGTAAATTAAGTTAGACAATAGGCTATTAGTTAGTGAGGTGTAATAAAGTAATTATAATAGCTGTAGGCCACAAAATAAAGACTGGTTTGTGTAAATATCTCAGTGAACATTAATGAGGAAAATATTTGCAGAGCTGGAAGCACTGTGAGCGTTAATTGAAAGACTAGGTAGTCAAATGGTTAGTGTGAGCGCAAGTGTAAATAGCTTGAAAGAAGATGTGAATAACCAAAAAAGTAGTGTAAATTAAACTGTGAATATCCTAATTAGTAATGTGAACAACGGTGTAGATAGCAAAATAAATAAGTTTTAACAAGGGGAGTAAATAGCCAGATAACTAATGTGGGTGAATTAGTAGATGGAAAAATACACATTAAATTAAAATGTAGATAGAAAAATAAAGACAGTAATGAAAATGTAGATAGGAAATTAAATACAGTAAATAAAAATATAGATAGAAAAATAGACACAGAAAATGAAGACATAAGATAGCAAATTGACACAAAATGAAAATGTGGAGGGGAAAATAGAAGTCGTTAGTGAATATGAGAATAAACTGTGTATACAAGAAAATCAGCAATATGAATGAAAATATGGACACTGTAAATAAAATAATGGAAAGTGAAAATGAAATAGTGGACAGTGTTGAGAATAAAACACAATGGGAAATGAGTGTATTAAAGAAGGAATGGCAGGAATTTCTTCAGGTACAGAATACTAAGCATAGTGGGAGAAATTAAGTGTGTCGTTCCATTATCACTGAGCCGACAGCTGAGATGAGTGGGAAAAAGAGGCAAGTTGTAACCAGTACAGCAACTTCATAGGGTAGATAGCAGCTGAGCGCGTTGGCATCACTTAACCGGGAGGGCGAAGGGCGTTGTAGTTAATCCAGCCCCTCTACAAGATCAGACACCTTGGCGGGAGTACTGCCACCAGTTTGAAATTGTAGCCACCCTGAATGGTTGATCGGACCAACAACATGCTTGCTACCTTGTGGCTGTGCTGAGAGGCTTTGTACTGAGTATACTACAATATCTGTAAGAGTGACAACTGAAGTAGCTCACCATGATATCAGCATTGGAGCTACATTTCAATAACTACCTGAGAGACATCCACCGTGCCCAACTGCAAAGCCATGTCCAGCACCCAGGGGAGCCACTGCAGGAGCTATGGCAGGACATAATCCCTGGGGCCTTATGCTCAAAATTGTTCAGTTTCCTCAGACCATTCGATCAGAGTAGAGTGGTGAATCTGCATACGACTTTACGTGTGCAAGATTTGCTATGCTGGAGCGAAAACCTCTCGCATATGTTTTGACCATTCAATTCAGGCTAGCGGTGGTCGCATGCGAGTTCCTCCATGGCGAGCGACCAAGTTGTACTCTCTTCATCTTGCTGTTTTAACATGCGATACTAACGATTATTCAGTGTTAAAGGGAACAAAATGTACTCTGTACAACAGAACTATCATATCAAAGTCATGTTTCTGTAATAAAATCTCTTAATATTCATTTCAATTACTTCACAATGTTACTGGAAATAAACTGTATAAAAATAGGTTATAAACATATACACCATATAGGCTTGCTATTGAACATGTTCATAGTGGATGAGTTGTTAGCGCTATTGCGTAGAAACTAAAAGTTCTACGGTTTGAGTCTGCTCTAAGGAACAATTTTTTTATACATCTGTTTTATTTCAGTTATATCATCAATACAATAATAAAAAATTTGTCTTGGTGATATATGAGCTAATTATTTAATCAAACTATAAATAAAATTATAAACAAAACTATCCTTACAGCGACTGCTGAAAGTTATTCACTATAACCGTCATGTTATGTCTTTGATATTTTTTCTTATGGTTGTTTATTGCATGTAGTGTCATTATTAGCTTATTATAATATCCTAATTGCAATCTTGCCCTCTTGTGCAATCTTCTGAGGATTGAAAATTCTGTTTTTATTAATAACAAGTGCTACATGACTGCGAATGATGTGAAACAGTTTCGTTTGTGCGAGAAACTAGTCGCTTCTGAAATATTTCAATAATAGAGCTGGCAGTGCGACACATTTTTCCTCGCGCAATTTGTAGATAAGGGTCATTTCATATGAAATCATGAAATTTTTTTAAAAACAGGGAGCTGCACCATTTTTGATTTTGATAAAAATTTGTTCCTATGTTGTCCTATCCTCAAGGTTAAAGAAAAACATGAATTTAGATTTTTACCTATAACATGTTGATATATCAGCCATTTTTCATACATACTGCATGCAAATTTCACAGATTTTGGAGGTTTACGCAACTAGCCGTAACTATTTGAATAAGTCACCTATTTAGAGATCTGATATTTTGTGTGCTTAGTGTCTAGATCTAGAACATTGTGCAACATCAAAGTTATCTGGCTTGAAGACTTCTTTCCTAGAAAAAAAATAGTCTCCAGCTTGGAAAAAAATGAATTTGCTGTTTTCGAAGCCAAAAATGTCATGTGAGGGACAAAATAAAAATTTGAGTTTTTTTATTAAAGATACTCTTGATGAATAGCTATAGGGCACAAGTTGTGCCATTCTGTTATTTTCACCCCTGTTGAGTACACAGACCTTTGAAAAAAGAAAAAAAGGAAATTGTTAAATTTAATCTATTGTGCATTATATAATTCCACTTCATTCTGAATATGACTATTAAAGTGTGTCAAAGGAATTCAAATGTGAATTAGCTTTGCTTTAGTTGAAGAGCGTGCCAATATAAGTTTTCTTCATGCTGGCAAGTAACCTAACATCAAAAACATCTTTACGCATAACAAATACCTAATTACTGCACAAGTTAATTCATTCTAGCTGTGGTACCAGTCAATTAAATTTTACTGCTTTGTCTAAATTTTAGTCTTCTTTTTGTACATTCACAATTCCATTTTGACTCTAATTTACAGTCACTGTTTGTACACTTTTACTAATATTTACAAATTTACAAACTCCATGTTTATGCAGCAATGTTGCTGTGTAGTATGTGCCATTCTCTGTATGAAAATCACTGATAACACATCACTCAGGTTTTTGCTTGTGTTGCATGTTCTTCCATTGTAAGTTACTACCTCAAGTGATGACAAAATTAGTAAAATATTCACTTGTTTTACCCATACCAATTCCTTTGTAAGTTTGAAGAAAGTGCTTGGGTCTTTAGGATGAAAAAATACAATCTTTTACTCTTCTTCTTCCTCCACAATTTCTTTGCCTGTAACAATTCCAATCCACCAATCACCATCGTAAACAAAACTGACATAATCATTCAGGTCTGGCAAAACAGCTTGTTGTGGTTTGGTGATGGATACCACTGAATAGTTCTGTGATGATGAGTATTGGTAGACAGCAAGATTATCTCCATCTCTATTAAAAAAACCATGATACTCTCTCCTATTGGGAATGGTTTCAGCTTCTTGAAATTATCTTTCAAGTAACTTCTCTTCACAAACAATATCTTCTGACAGCACAAAGAAAAATGTTATTCCAGAAATTTTTCTTGAACAAAATTTGATTATTTTTTGGGGTGATACAGTGTGGTTTTCAGTGGTTCTTGTAAACTAGCCTTTGTCACAAGACGTTTACCTGTCCTTCTGGCACCATCACATGGACTTTTGCCATGTGATGTGGCAAAAAAATGCCTTTCAGCAGAAAGGCCAAAATCATTTTTGTGCTTTACCAGGTTAACAAAGTTTTTTTTGTTTTTGTATTGAGCATCTGAACGGTCTCTAAAATAATACACTTTTGTCCAGTTCGGAAATCTGTCTTTCAAATGTTAAAGCACCATTTTCTGAAAGGTGTAAACAGTTATAGTGTTGTGTGTCAAATAGTCGCTGACAACACAAAAGGTTTCACACTTTTTGGGATCACTTTCTTTGTAATATACAACAAATGGATGTAATGTGGCTTGTGCGTTAACCCAATGAAATGCCTGTAATTCATCTTGCATTACGAACATATAGTTTTCTGAGAAATCTCCCAAACTTATGCACTCAGCAGAATTAATATCTTCTTTTTTTGATTTTAGAAATTCAGACTAACGTTTTGCAATAAAGTGATGGGTTTTTATTTTTATCGACATTTCCAATTAATCAAAATCTTTTCCATATTTTTCACTAAGGTGGCAAGCTCACAGCGGTCAGTTGACAACCATTGTTTGTACTTTATTTCACTCAGTTTATCATCTTCCTCACAGATGATTTTATCCAGTAGATCTCCAGGAGACATTTATGACATTGTGAAAGCATACAACTTTCTTTTGAATCATCACAATTAATAATTTTCATTAAATCTTTGTATGACATTTTACTCACTAGCTGCCAACATTAATTTCATATTTTGGTGCTGTATGCGCACACATACAGAATGTGTGCCACTGGCACCAGCTAGCGCGCAACATTTTGGTCTTTATGAAATAAGCTTTGAAAACCCTATCTTTATACATGGATGAGTTTCTTTGCATTCTGGCTCAAAATTACCATCATTGTTGTATTTTTCTTCATCAAACTCTAATTCTACCATTTTATTCAACTGTTGAAAACAATGTGCACATACAGTCTTACCTGATATAAGTTTCAGATGTTCATGTTTAGCAGACAGCTTCATTGTGATTTCCCTTAAGGACTTCAAAATAGGTTTCTTGTGCATGACAAATGGGTCACAACACTTATTACCATACAAATGAATAACTTGTCAACATATTTCTTGTAATGGTATGTACAGATATTTACAACTTTATCCACACTTGTTCTAAGTCTAATTAATGTTTTTATTTCATCACCTATGTTACTTTCAATTATTAACTTTGATGATATAGAGTAAACAGCTTTATGACACACATCCTTAACAAAACAGCCACAGAACACTCAATTGTCACTTGAATTGAATATAAAACATGCCACCAGGACAGGCAACGAAAGACTGAAGCACCAGGCAAGATGTGTCTAATCATATGCTTATCTGCATGATGCAATCTCATGAAACAGTTGCATCATCTTCAGACTTTCAGACATTACAGAGTGGTTACCATTACATGTACTTAACATGACTTAAAACATATCCTCGTGAACTTTGTCTTTGATTTTTCTTAAGTTAAACTGTCTATAGTTTTCAAATTACAGTAAAGAATTGTGAATTTTTCAATTTTTTTATATTGCACTGCCCAAACAGTGTATTAACACTTAGTACCCCTTGTCACCCTAATGTTAATGACATTCAGAAGGAAGTGGGATAATATAATGCACAACAAATTAAATTTAAAAATGATTTTGTTTTTGTTTTTTCAAAGGTCAATGTACTCAACAGAGGAAAAAATAACAGAATGGAACAGCTTGAGCCCTACAGCTATTCATCAAGAGTATCTTTCATAAAAATCTCTCATTTTTATTTCATCCCCACATAACTTTTTTGGCTACGAAAACAGCAAATTTTAATTTTTTGCCCAAGTTGGAAACTATTTTTTTCTAGGAAGGAAGTCTTCAAAACAGATAACTTTGATGTTGCATACTGTTCTACATGTAGACCCTAAGCATACAAAAGATCGGACCTCTAAATGCAGCTTTGGTGAAGCAATGTGGGGTATAAAGTAGAGTAAAACAGTCATCTGAATGCTAAAATATGATGGCCGCCATGTTGAAAATAAAAATGTATTTTATAATATAAATATACAGTGTAATAGTATCTTATGTAAGCTTTTAAATAACACTAAAAACGCTACAATATGTGACTTATTAAAAAAGTTACGGCTAGTTGTGTAAACTTCCAAAATCTGTGAAATTTGTTTGCAGTGTGTATGAAAAATGGCTGCCATCGTCCACTTGTTGTAGGTAAAAATCTAAATCAATGTTTTTCTTTTACCTTGAGGATAGGGTAACATAGGAACAAATTTTTTTCAAAATCAAAAATGGTGCACTTTTAGCCCCTTGATGATTTCACATGGAATGACCCAGGTAACAGTACATTTGGTACTATCATTATACATTTTAAGGTCCAACATAGTAACCGTCACCAGTGATTGCCTTTATTTAAAGTCTGCTTATGAATAGTTTATACTGAAATTTTAACGTTTGATAGTTTTTAACATTTATCTTTTGCGATCGATATTAATTTTATGTAGATTATGTAAATAAGCAATTTCCCCATGTTTTTTTCTGACATGTTCTAATTTTATGAAAACTTTAGAATTATACACAAGCTTCACGGGTTCAAGAGTACATGTTTAATTATGAATGTTTTGTTTTTATTGTATTGAAGGTTGATTTAAGCTTAAAATATAGGCTGAATTAACTTAAATCATACTTGGTTAGGTGAGAGTACGGTAGGTAAGATTCTAGGAAGTATAGCCTACGTCTTTAGAGCGACAATTGCGTGTGAATAAGATTGACAAAAAATAATAGATATACTAGTTACAGTACCACATTTTAAAATATGGAGGACTTACCATATTGTCAGTTTTATGTACGTGATGACAATGATTTAGCAAATCATAATACCAAATGGCAATAAGGTGAATAGTTGGCACCATTTTGCTTTGAAGCTCCAAAATAACTTCTTTGAATGGGTTGAGAAACTCCATCTGTTCAGATACACGTTCACCATCCCATTCATTGAGTCTTTGAGTTTTGGGTTTTTCTCGTAGTTTTTGCAGTATTTGCAGCAGCATGTCACACATTGACTGCAGAAAATCTAATACAGTGTTCCACCACGTTTCTATCATAACCTTCACTGATTTGTGTAGTTTCTTGCACTGTCCACTTCGCTTCAAATAATTCACAATTTTTCTGCAAACTTTGATGATCTTCATTGGTTTGGGGACATTGTCATGTAAAAATTTCTCTCCATCTAATAAGTTTTGTGTGCAAAGCATGCAAGACGAGTGTAACTTGGCAAATTCTCTTCTACGAGATACGTAAAAAAAAAAAAAAAAAAATATATGTGACTTTTCAAAGTTTGTAGGCTACGTACATTCAATTAGCGATAGTTTTTTTTTTTATGTTGGTACACATGTCCCCATACTTATGTTGACATTATCAGCCATTTTGCATTTTAGTTTGTTTTTGACAGATATGAAGGTTAGACGTGTTTTGGTGTGCTTGGCAATTTTTTGCTACCGAAAAAAATGGATCAAAGAATCTGTATTAAATTTTGTGTGAAAAATTAAATTAAGTGCTCCGATGCACTTAAAATGTTGACCGTGGCATTTGGCGAGTCTACTTTGAGCAAAAAAATTGTTTATAAGTGGTACAAGCCCTTCACAGAAGGCCGAGAAGATGTTAATGACGATGCCCACCCTGGACGCCCCAGCACGTCAACAACCGAGGAAAACGTTGAAGCAGTGAAGAACATTGTTATGGAGAATCGTCGAATCACTATTAGAGAAGTTGCTGAGGATGTCGGCACATCAGTTGGCTCATGCCATGCAATTTTTTCAGATGTTTTGGGCATGAAACGTGTGGCAGCAAAGTTTGTTCCAAAATTGCTAAATTTTGATTAAAAGCACTGTCGCATGAGCATCACTCAGGAGCTGTTAAATGACATCAACGACAATCCATATTTGCTGAAAAGAGTCATAACTGGTGACAAAACATGGATTTATGGTTATGACATTGAAACCAAAGCCCAATCATCCCAATGGAAGCGGCCAGAAGAGCCAAGACCGAAAAAAAGGACGCCAAGTTCGGTCAAATGTGAAGGTTTTTCTCGCGGTTTTCGTCAATTACAATGGCGTGGTTCATAGTGAGTTCATGCCAAAAGGTCGTACGGTCAATAAGGAATATTACGTTGAAGTTATGCGCCGTTTGCGTGAAGCAATACAAAGAAAACGCCTGGATTTGTGGCAAAACAGTTCATGGCTTTTGCATCACGATAATGCACCTGTTCACAACACCGTAATCATGCCTCAGCCACCGTATTCACTGGACTTGGCCCCCTGCAACTTTTACCTGTTCCCAAAACTGAAGAGACCCATGAAAGGACGGAGGTTTGCCACGATTGAGGAGATAAAGACCGCATAGCTGGGAGAGCTCAAGGCCATACCAAAAAGTGCATATCAGAAGTGCTTCGAGGATTGGAAAAAGCGCTGGCACAAGTGTATTATATCTGAGGGGGATTACTTTGAAGGGGACAAAATAGATATTGATGAATAAATAAATATTTATCGAGAAAAATAAAAAGTCACCTTTTTTTTTTTTAACGAACCTCATATGTTTGAAATGTGGTCAGTTACAAAAAAAATTAGGTTTTTGATGGAAAATACTAGCTTTACACACACTAATCCAATTTATAAGTGGATATTTACTCCCTTTTTGTCTTGATCTGTGGGAATAACTTTTGTTAATAAAATGAAAGATTTATGTTTGTATTTTTCATTTATATTTTGTGCCGTCACTGTAATATATGTTGTTTTAACGTATGTGTCCATACATAATTCCGTTTATAAAGAGCAACATTTCTCATTAAGTCACCCCTCATGTGCTGCGCAACGAATCGTGTCTTTCTTGAAATTGTGGTTGAATAGGATATCACTTTGTTGACGTCCACCTCACCATAAGCAGCTCCCACTTTGATCAGTTAGTGAGCTAGGTCCTTAAAACTATATCCGTTAACTAATGCAAAGGGCTGTAGGTTTCTAGCACAACATAGAACACTGTGATTAAAAATATTTTGCTTCACTTTTTGTATTTATTTCATTTGAAAGATATTTCTTCTTGTTCGCTGTTTCTTTTGTGGCTGCCTTGAATTATTCTGGTCGGGCTATCAAGTTGACGGTGATGGTACAGGTGATGTTAGAGGTGTTGGTTGAGGTGATGTCAGAAGTGATGGTGATGTAGAAGTTTCTCCATCTTCATCGACACACTTGTGCATGTGTTTATTTAGGTTTGTAGTGCCTGAACCTTCCTTGTGTAACTGTAACTCGTTGCACTTCATACACTGAATGTAGTCCATGTAATGTTTTGTTTTTTCATCATGAACAGCTTTAAATTTAGTCCACAATTTCTCATTTTTACATTTTTTTTTCCAAGAAGACAATGCTCACCGGACAATATTCGCAAGCGGATGATGTCTTTGTCCGGCTCATCTTGCTGAAATGAATTGCTTTTGCTTGGTGGTGCCATCATTTCCATGTAAGGAGCAACCCAGAGCCCAGAGGCAAAACAGGATCACTAAAGGTAAAACTTGTCCCTCAAACTATTGTTTATCCATTATTCACTATATTCCTCAACTGCAACTGGACACTGAATCGAAATGAACACAAGTGACCACAGCCTCTGTCAGTACTCAATATTAACTAATGTGTATAAGCTACTAGCCTTGTAGTGCTGGAGACAGAAGGCATTCAACTGACGTGTAGAATCTGAGGTCGGAGGTGTGGGACTTGGAACAACCAGGAGATGGAAGAGAGAGAAATCGTGTAGATCCAAATACAGACTGAATCGCAGGCCTCAAAGTTCTTGATTTTATACCAGCTGATTGGTGTTTTAGAACAGTCATGGTAAAGTTATCAATCAATTTATAAACAACATAAACAAGAGTAGAATGTTCTAGGGCATCCTATGGAGAAAAAAGCCTTTGCCGCCACCAGGAATCGAACTCCGTCAGCATGGATGAAGACTAACACTGATCCACTGAGCTACCGGGGAAGTTGAGGAAACTTGATGATGGAATGCAGCTAGAGTGGAATGGTCACTACGGAGGTTATAATTAGAGTTTACCAACTGAAAGCATACAAAAGTGCCTGGAAACCCTGTGCTCATTAGACTTTTTCGATAAGCCGACAAATTGCTGAGCTCGATATACTGATATTTTAACAGTACGTCATGCTTAGAGATTTGTATGCTTATCGAAAAAGTCTAAGCGCAGGGTTTCCAGTGCACTATTTACAAGTAATTCGCAAAATAAAAATTCCATTTCCTGGCTAAGAGAAGAGTGGAAGGGCAATGAAAGGCACAAACACCTGTATTGAGCATGTATACTCTGCTGGAGAATAAAGAGTGAGGATTTTCCTTCACGTAGCCGCTATCATTTAAACATTCTTGTATGAATTAGGCGAAAGAAAATCATAAATATAAATTTGATTGCCCATATAATTAAAACAGCCATTCTAAATATTTTAATTTCTTTTTATTGTTTTAAAACCGCCCAAAGCATTTAAAAAGTAATCATATTTCTAATCATGGGTTTGTATTTATTGTCAACACAAACTTGTACGATTTAGTTGCGTTGCTTAAGGTAGAAGTAAAGTGGATCTCCTTATAGTGATGCAACCAGCAACACAGTAAGTGCAGAACTCTTTAAAAAGTACTGTAGAAACTTCCAAAATCATCAGAAAGATATGGCTTGAGTTTCATATAAAAGTTAGGTGTATATATTTTATTCAGAGTAAAATATGTCACCGCAGTAAGTTTCTTTGATGGTTAAATTAATTAATTAATAGTGAAAAATTTCCATTTTGTAACCAAGAATGTGCATATTTATTCTCTGGATGAATTACAATGTTAGTTTTATTTTAAAAAAAAAACCCTCATCTAACCCTGTTAGCATTTTTTTCTATTTTTTTATGTGAGAAAAAAATTGCATAACATTTTATAGATGTGCCAAAAAGTTAAGTTTATGAAAATCAATTACAATATATATCATACCTGTTGATTGATTTTTAAATTTTTTAAATTAATAGTAATGTCAAATACAGCATTTTTTTTGCATACAGACATATATTAATGTCTAATTCCATACAAATCAATCACAGTAAAGATAACATATCAAATAACCATACAATCTTGGAAATACAAAAACATTCTATAATATACCTACGAAACTGCTGCCTTCGTTGCACAGTGGTAGAACGTGGAACTACGAGAAAATGTCCCAAGATGAACGAGCAGGCAGGGCAAGGTGCTGTTGTGCACGATAATGGGTTATGAACCAGTTTGGAAGAGGACTGAGCACCTAGGGGCGGAGGGGGGACGCACGTGTCTGCCTGTGTGTCTGGCTGTCGGAGCATTTGCTGCTGCCTATAAAAATGATATAATGTGATAATGAGCAGCCCACCATTGCAGGTTGTATGTTATTATGCCTGTTCCAATGCAGCCAAAAATATATCCTTTTATTATGTAAATTGCACGCATTTCACTCATCTCAGTTTGAAACTGTAATTACTGTAAACTTACAATTATGGAGGTTGTCATGTGTAAATCATAATAAAATGTAGGTACAGCATACAAAATGTGTGCAAAATGTACAGCACACATACAATGGCATTTGAGAGGAATGGTTATGTGCAAAATCAAAGAAAATTCCTTCCTTTAAAAAAATGTGATTGAAAAGGAATAATATTTTGTGGACGATTAATAAAATTTTTACCTTATACGCACACGTTATGAAAAATAATTTTCTGTATATCTTCCTCATACTCACTTTCTTCATAGAAGTGCAACTAATGGTGCAACAAATTCATAGCATACCAAACTATACTAGAGCAGCTGTTATAATTTAAAATAAAATAAAATGTTTCTTTCATTGATTCTATTATATGTAATAGAGTAATGTATAGTCTGTTCATGGTAAAGTGAGCACTTTTGAGGCCCTAGTTACTTTTTCCTTTCAGGCATTTTTATCCTTTAACCACCTTTTTAAATAAATATTGCCAAGTAAGTAATAAATACAGTGTGTACATTCCACCGCGTTTCAAGGTTACCATCTAAGGCTAAAATAAAATATATTTATTGACTATTATTACAAATGAGAGGGCTTTAAAAAGTACTCTCTTTACTGTGAACAGCCTATATGTATTTTTATTAAAGTCGTAGTTATATAGTCTGAAAGTTGTCGCTACTAGGCCACCTGAGGTATACAGGGTCATGGCTAGTAGGGTACTTAGTTACTATACTTTGGTGCAGACTAAGGGCACCTGTGGTCGTTGCGTAAGGGGTAAACAAATACTCGTATTCTCCGTTATTTAACACACCAGTATTTTATTTGTCTGAAGGTAACATAGGTATTTACACACACTGGCGAGACTGAGCCCCCTACAAGTCGTAGGCCTGAAGGGTTGGTTAGCGGAATGCTATGCGTTGGGGAAGGTTGTTTGAAAGGAGACATTTCTACTTATCTGTGACTGCGGCATTTGGTGAGTTGTCTTCATTGGTAGTTGAGCTCTGGTGAGTGGGGTGGCCCTTTCACAGGCCCTCGGGCTGGCTCTCGTTGGCGTGCTGTACTCAGCTGGCTTCTTCCTTCGTCTTTGACTGACTCTCTCGGAAGTCCGGGATTGGTTTCCCGGGACTTGTGCTTTCTCTTTGATCTTAGCTGGAGTTTCTCGTCGGAGACCTCGCGTCTCCTCTCCGGCGTCGACGTTTGTCACTACTCGTCTTGCGCTCCCGACTTCTCCGCCTCGGAAACTGCCACTATGTTTTTCGGAAATGAACACATAAGTTCTCGGCTCTTCTACTTGGTTTGTTTCGGAAATTTACACATGAAGTTTCAGCTGTTCCTGGGTTCTCTCCCCGGTGGCGTCACAATTGACTTACTGACTGACTGACTGCATCATCGCCATCCGGAGCATGACTACGTCTTCTCTGGGAATGGCGCCTCTTGGTATGGGGCTGCCACTCGTTTCCGGGAATTTACTCATAATTTCTCTGCACTGTTCTCGTCACACGACTGCCTACTCCCGTGTCTCCTTCGCCTCCCATCTCGACTGAACACCTAACTCATCTCGCGGCTGTGCCGCCGAACAAATCCCGTCTCGGCTGGCGACAATTGACTCGGCCGGGATCCAAAACCAGGCCTCGACCGCTCCCCCGACTGCCGCTTCTCTGCGTGCGATAAGACTGCCTGACTGATTCACTCTCACGCTCTGGTCCAGGGCCTCTCGACGGTGCAGGTTCAACTGCCTCTAAACAACTGCCCTCCGCCTTGTTTGCTCCTGAATTTAACTCGTATCCTGCTATATTCAAGTTAGCTGTCAGCAGTTTCTAGAGAGAGAAATCTGGAAATCCCCTGTGTACCTCGCACGTTTTTGTGCATGCTTTCGTGTCTCGTCAGCAGCTTGTGTGCGCCGACCAGGGTGGAGGGAGGGTGCGGTTACTGTGATGGGGATTCCTACGGACTTGGGTCTGCACTAATTCTCGTCGGGGGCACCCCCTGCTTCCTTTGTTGAGGGCCGCATATCAGCTATTTTTCGGGACTTACCCTCTTTCATTCGGCTTCGGTTCTTCCCCGCGTGTCCTTATGCGTCGGGACTGCCCCGAGGGTGTTTCCCCTGGGTGGTTCGTTGTCAGCTGCCTGCCCTGGCTGGCTGCCTGCCCTGGATAACTATAGCAGGGTGTGGAAACAGCGTAATGCCTATCCCATGTTCACGCCATGTGTCAAAATATTGTAAATGTATTATAACTGATTGGAAATTTTTTTTTTGTGAAATTTTAAATTTTTTTTGTAATATACTATAATTTAAAATAACTTCTAGTATCATTTTCTCATGTAAGAATTGTAGATGTTACTATTTACTTATAAAGTGTGTGTGTGTGCATGCGTGCGTGCATGCATGTATGTGTTTGCGGGCGTGTGTGTGGGTGGGTGCATGTGTGCGTGTATATATACACACACACACACTGTTCAAAGAGAAACTAAATACACATTATTTTCACTTTGAGCTGCAACCTTTTGTCCACTGGAAGAAAATACATTGAATAGTCCGCGTGGACAGCCTGACTGTACGGAAATTGTCGCACAAGTCTTTAAAGTTACTGCACTGTCTAGCTAGGGGGAAGGACTGGATGGGGGTGATGCAATCTAATTAGTCTGGGCAGCAAGAGTCTCGCTACTCATTCTGCAGTCCGGTTCAGGTGCATGGCTGCCAGGTGTGTTGTGATGAAGTTATTGCAGGTTCAACAGTGGTTTTGCGATGAAAGTAAATAATCTGGGTACATCTGAAGCATCCAGTTGGAAAAGGCACGAGGTTTCCCTTAAAAAAAAAGAAAAACAGATGAGTCATACACCTAAATATTCTAAAGAAACACCTGTAAGATACAACAAATTACTTATTATTGTATACGATTATTAAAAAAAATATTATATGTTTGTATGCATGTGCGCACGAGAGAGGGAGAAAAAAAGGGTGTTGGAAATGGTGAATTCACACGTTTGCTTGTATACACACACACTCTCAAACACACAGTGAGAGTTGAAGCCTTACGGTTGGTGTTGGACATATATGGGTTTCGTACCATGGTTGTATTGTAGTTTATCTATGCAATATCACAGTAGCACACCACTGTCATTCCTAACATGGCCGACAAAACTATGAACTTCGTGAGTAAGGATCCGGCAAGACATGCTTACATGAAGTTAGGACTAGTGAGTTAACGAGTGAAACAAACAAGAAATTAATTTCTCTAATGCAGTTACAGTAGTTTGTTATTTTTGTATGATTGTGTGATGGTTGTTTACAGTAAAGTGAGCACTGTTGGAAAAATAATTCTCTATGTTTTACTGCGTTATTTCAGGAGACACATTGTGACTGGTATGATCTCTGTAGAGTTGGGAATGGGTTGGGAAAAGTAGTTCCATATTTCAACGTCGAATTACAAGTGTAAGATTTGAATCAGTGGAAACTGATTTTTAAAATGAAGGTTTTTTTTTTTTGCTTTATGCGCATAAGTATAAAAGTTAACACATTAGCAACATATACACATGCATAATATTTTCACAGTTAAACTTGACTAATACATGAATAAAGTGACGAAGTCCATGACAATGCTGATTTTACATATGGTGGAAGGATAGATGATGCACAGAAAAGTAGAGCCTAAGCAGGGATTTCAAAAAGCAACACTATGTGTGTATTCCACCAACATTGTTAAATGTGGGCGGGAAAAAAAAGTGCAGTTTATAATGGAACGTTTCACACATTCAGACAAAACTCCTGGATAGCAGTAAATATAAAGAGAGAAAGGAAGTATACAGTACAGTAGAGCACCCCTTAACCGGAATTCCCTCGAACGGAACTCCCCTTATCTGGAACTAATTTTCCAAAAAAAATTCAAACGTCGCAAAGTTGTACCATAACTTTCGCGCGCTCGCAATAAGTCTTTCGTTACTCACACCAGACTAGCACGATGAAGAGACAGCCGGCCCAAGTGGGACAGCTACAGATATGCTGCATAATGACACAAGTGATCGTGACCAATGGCAATGTGCGACACATGCCGTTAGTTTTAGTGGTGCAACTTTCAGAATTTAGTGTTCTAATGCATTAGTGTACATGTACCGTATTTTGGCGTGTATGGACTGCACCAGAAGTTTTTGATGAAAAATTAGGGATAATTAATATTTCAAGTATAGGCCGCACTGAATTTTTGTATTCCCGTAAATATTGCCGGGCCTCGTCGCGCTAATGCGGCAACAGCAAACTATGACAACGTCAAACTAATTAATTTGTCATTGAATGTTATCGTTGCCACGCTGCCTGCTAAAAAGTAGCAACAGCGCGGTATTCCACGTAAATAAAACTTTTGTATTTACGTCAAAATGCTTCAACACTGCGTTTAAATTGCGGAACATGTGCGCCGTGGGCAGCCTGCCAGGTCCGCCGGCTGTTGCCGAACAGGCAATGGTATGGTGGATGTGTGCGTGCGGCGTCACACACACACAGAGCTACTGCTGGCTGACTCATTCAACCAGAGAGAGAGAGACATTATTTTTTGTAAAAATGTGCGGCCTATACATGCCAAAATACGGTACTTTGTGAACTTGGTCTATAATACGTCAGTCCTGCTCTTGTACATGTATGTTGTGCCGACGTGCCATGCAGTAAGGGAAAGAAAGACTTTCAATATAATTGACTATACTTCGGGAAGTTTTATCAGATGCACATCAACATAAACAGTAACATGATCTCCAGATCTCGCTTATGCAGACACTAGCGTGAAGAGATAAGAATTCCGGCTAGAAGGTTGAGAATGAAGGCCATTAACGCAGCACCGGAAGTTTTATGACTCACATTTCATAAAGAGTACGTAATTTTTTTTTTTATGGTTTTGTAACTTTAAGGATAAAACTAATAATTTACACTCATTGATTTCTTGAGTTAAAATTACGTGCCACATATACACGAGTTCAGACTAAAAATGTGTTATTTTTCACACCATCCCACCCTTATTTCCCTCGACCGGAATTTTCTCTCAACCGGAATAGCCCTTCCCCCAACGATTCCGGTTGAGGGGTGCTCTACTGTAATACACTTTTACTATCTTTACATATAGGCTTATCACGCAATAAGACGAGAATCATCTTGACTCATAAAAATGTTTTCCACTAAATTAAGAATATTTTGCAAAATGTTTCGCTTCTATCAGCCTATTATCTATATTACATTTTTACTGTGATTTCAGCTATACCCACCCACGTGAAACACTTGTTTTTGTTCATCCATTTTAAACGCATCCGACTCTTTTCAGTGAATCTGTTACAATACACTTTTAATTTTTGGTGACTTCATATCGCCCATACATAATAGTATTAAAATATAAAAGATCATATGATCTGGAAAAAAATTACACCCAACAACAAATTTTGCCGCAAGTCAAGGGAATTCCAGACGCCATACGTGAAGCCATGCTCAGAGTTGACAAAGGTAGTTGTATGGATGCCTTCACATGCCTTATCATACGGACGTAAATCGCTGTGGGTAGCTGCCGTTGACTTCCCGACAATAATTTATTAACGATACGACACAATGCCGTCCACCATGTGGGGTACATCGTTTATTGGGATGTCCCAATGTGTTCACTTTTTCACCGCTTGTCTGACAAAAATGTACTCAACTCAGCACGTTAGAAGTATCAATCGGAATATGTGGGGTCTGTTCTTCCTGTTTCTAAATAAGTTTTGATTTCTTAATATTGGAGTCTTTAGAGAAAGCTGCAATGCTATTGTTAATAGTAGTATACAATTTTCATTGTTTTTTTTTTTAATATATGCATTAAAATGACGTGAACATCAGTAACGGTCGTCAAAATTGGAAAAAATTTGTAACTCCTGAACATTTGTAGCTATGTAGGCGCCGTGCCATGTATGCTGACAGAAACAAATTGTGTCATCTTAAAATGGCCAGACACAAATTTGTGGACGTAACTAACTATACATGCATCAAGTTTTATCCTTCCTTCGGATACAAACAACTGCGTTCAGAAGAACACTGATGATTTCGCCTAAGTACATTTGTCCATCATAAGTAACCTGCATATACTCTCCAATTCTCAAATCTTTGAGGTCGACATGATCTGTAAAGTTCAACACAAAATTACATTACTATTCGATGAAAGGTTGGATGAGTTAAGTACGTGTACATGAGTGTACATATGTTTTGCATGTGTGCAAAGTTGGTAAAATATGAGTCCTGCAAAAATGTTATGATTACATTTTATTAGTCAGTTTAGTAATTGAGGCTATAAGGACAAGAACAAGGTTGAGAAGATAAAAGGGTTTCAAAATGTGCTTCACCTTTTGTCACTGTGCTTGTAGTAAAACATACAATGTGGTATTGTGAACACACACCAGTATAACCGACAAAACAGCTAAGTCTCCGGAAATGGACATCAGGAGTGTTTCTTCTCCACTTCACTTGGTGAACTCTCATGGACCCAGGGAAGAACACTTTTTCATGTTTTTCCATAGCTGATTCAACTTCTTTAATACTTTCTTCTAGCACTACCTGAATGTGTACTCCAGAAATATTTTTCCCGGCAACCAGGGTGTCTTAAGTCACTGATATCATTTCCTTCAGTGACATTGCGGTCTGCAGTTTGCTTCAAAACAGCGCTAACACCATCAGGTGCTCCCTTCCCATGCCCTGCCTAAGAATAGTTCCAAGTAATTGAGTCTATTTGTGGAAAATTTTTGGGGATGTATCTTATTAGGGTGTACATAGTTTTATTTCTATATTGAGGGCTTGGGTTGTCCGACATGAAATGAATGCTGGAAATAGTGGGAAATTGTTTGAAGTACTTATCTAACATGGGTGTCAGATGAGCTGCAATGGCATAGGGGTCATGTCTCAATGACTTGGATAGAGTACAAAATGCTTCCTTGATGCCACCTGCACTGTGCATAACACCTTTATGTAATGTTACCTGTTCCCTCGAAGCACCAAAGTGAACATACTGGGTTTCTGAAGCATATTTGCATTCATAGTTCTCTGAATAGTCAACATGAATCACAAATTCTGCTTCATTTAAATGGATTTTTAGATTTTGTATAACTGTCAGCTGGTGTTTATCATTTAAAATGTGCTCCATAAAATGTACCATGTTGTTTTTCAACATTTTAATAAGTTCTGCAACTGTGTAAGACATTTCTTCTTTTTTAGTTTTCTGAATAGTACAATTTCTTTTTTATGGCACCATTGTTTTACAGTGGTTCGTTCATTAAAGTCAAATTCTTTTTCCTTGAACATGATATTCTTGTTTCCACAAAGCTGGCATCTTCTGGCCAGACAGTCTTCACTCATTTTCTCACATACAAGAGTTTTTACCAAATCATCAATGTTGCTTTCCCTAATAATTTCCAAAAAAAATGGAGCTTTCTGCAGTTGCTCTCCATTTCTTGAAACCACATATTTTTTACCCGGGCAGAAAGTAGAATTACTATCATTTTCTAAAAAAAATCAACGTTTCTCTTTATAAATTTAATGCTCATCTTCTTTTGCCATTCTTAAATTAATTCATGTGAACACCTTTTGTTTGCAGGGTGCAATTTCAGGGGAAGAAAACGTTGAATGAGATTCAGCATTCAACTCTTCCTGTTATTACCTTTGTAAATATTTGTTTCTCTCTTTCACTTTTCTTAATGCGATTAAATTTGTTTTCCAGTTTCTGTGTAATTTCTTCTGAAAACACCAGTTTACAATGGACATCTTCAGGCTCTCTTCTTCCATGAAGACTTTTCTTCACTTTCATGTTTGGAGTCAGTTCCTGGGCCTTTCCTTTTTCTTTCAGTAACCTGTGATACCTTTGCTTGTATTTGTGGACTTTTTCCTTAAGGGAGCTGATTCCTGCTTTAATTTTTTTAATTTGCCAGTTTGTTCTGTCTTGTTGAATTTGCACTAACTCTTAGTTTTTTTATATCAAGATAGGAAGACGTTGATCATATGTTTTCATGACATCGTTGATTGACGTCTTCTGAACCAGATGTATCGGGTGTGTTTTCCCATAAATGTTTCTGCATTTCTTCCTCCTCTTTCTTCTTCTTTCTGTAACGATTTGTTGCCTTCCTTCATTCTTTTCGTTTTTGTCTTTTCTGTCTTTCGCTTAAATCAGAAACAAGTTTTATCCTACCAGTAAGTTTACCTTTCAAGAAAATTTTGTGTTTCGTTTCTTGGAGAGCTTTCAGTTTTTCAGGGTCTTTTTGAGGCCCTCTCTTCTTCTTTTTTCACATTCCTTTTTTCTTTGCAGTCTTTCTGCTTTACTCATTGCTACTTTTTTAAACCATATTACCAGTTAACCTGTAAAAATATAGATACAGGAAATTAATTAGTTTTTATTTTATGAACTGCTCTATAGATATCATTTAAAACATTTATTAGATGTTTAAATTCAGATCAAATAAAAGATAAATTCTAAATAATATTTAATATTAAGCTACTGGCTATACTGGTAAACCTCAAAACAATTCATAAATCAGAAATTAAAAAAAAAAACACCGAAAATTATATTCTATTACTTAGTTATTGTGCTATAATTATTGCCAGCTGAACAAAAATATAATTACTATGTATAATTTATAGGATTTTTTGTAACTTGAGGTTCTATAACTCAAAACCTTGTAAAGATATCGAAGTAGTACCGGTACCCTAGTATTAATTATATTCAACTGCAAGAGAAAAAAACATTATTTCATTAGCATGGACAGGTGTCATTAGTATGGACAAGTAATTTCATAAATGTCCATGCTAATGACAATAAATTTGTTCATGTAAATGAAAATTTTTAAGTTAACCTAACCTCACATCATTAATTAATGGCACATAAAATTTAAGTTAAGCACTGAAGAAGATAACATAAATAACCATCAAACTCTATCAAAATAGTTTTTAATTTGCAAAATTTATAGCAATTACAGTAACCATGCTAATGTCTATCAATTTTCATACTCACCACAAAAATTGAAGAAAAAATACAATGTCAACAACATAAGCCAGTATTTCCCTCCAAATGCAAGTTAGCTCTGCAAATCTCATGAAAACTAAAAATCCCTGCTCTTAAAAAAATTATAACAAAACTTCCCTGATCTTCCAAGAGCTTCCAAACTTTGTCTATGCTAATGACACAAAACACTGGGGACCAAGTTTGATCCAAAGTAATAGATAAGTTTTCAAAACTGAGTTAAAACTTATATGCTCAAATTAATCATTCAACTATACATTTTCAAAAAAATCTGTAGGTTTTCTTCAAATTTAAACAGCCTGTTTCACAATTTTACTGGAAACTTCATGTAATGACCCTTGGGACAGCCACACTAATAACATTTTGCAAGGTTTTAGATTTCTAGTTTTTTTTTTTCATATTTTGAAAAATTCTTTAAACATACATGGACCATATGAGAACCTTTTCAGCTGTGTAAGAATAAAAATAAAAATAGTAAAATTATTTTTGGACAGTAAGCAATTCACTAGAGACCAATTATTTCCCATAATCTGAGATTCACCCCCCTTCACCTCTTCACTCTCATCGGAGCTGAAGACCTGAGCTGCCGTAATACCTCTCATGCACTTTCCCCCTTCTAAATTACAGCTGTTGTTTCGCCACTGAAGACGAATACAATTTATTTTATGTATTCTACATTGTTTAGGTAAAGAAAAATGATTCTGACATCTTCCAATTTCGGAGAAGTGTGTAAGAGACGAACAGCCTCTTCAAGTATTGTTAGCAAAATTCTTTATGGTCATGTGACATCTGCAACTATCGATTATGGCATATTGAAAGAAGAAATTGCCATAGCTGAATACAAACGTTTGAAGAACGTTAAGGTAGTGAAATGTGGTCTGTTTGTATATTTAGAAAAAGGTCAATATGCAGCATTATCAGATGGATTTGTCAGTAATGACATATTTTTGGAAGTTAAGTGTCCTTTCAGAGCGAAACATCTTTCCCCTAAGCCAGCATCAGAAGAACTGAAGAAACCACAATTTTACTGTAAACTAAATCCCCAAGGTGAGTTATCTTTGTCAGAAACTCACAATTACTATTACCAAATTCAGGGCCAACTAGCTATTACACAGATTAAGTTTTGTGATTTTGTTGTGTGGACCCTCCATAGAATTAATGTCCAATCTATTGAAAAGGATGATATGTTCATTAGAAACATGTTTGAAAAGCCCAATATATTTTACGATGCTCTTTTAGCACCAGAGCTTTTAGATTTTAGGAAAGAGCAGAGCATGCTTCTGTGAAGTGCTGCGCCAAAACCTGTTACAAAAAAATGGAAATAAAAAGGGTTCTCCGCCATAGGAGACTCACTCATTCAGTGTTACGCAATATATTTCATTTTTTTAGCATACTTTGTGAAGGAAGAAAGGCTTACGAGATCACGCCTCTGTGTATGAATCCCTTTCAATTTTTTAACACGTGAACAGAATTTCACCAAACTTGGTACACATGTAATACTTAGTAAGGACACCTGAGTTGTATAGTTATCGACCACATACTTACTTTCAAAATGGTGGCCATTTTAAAATTTGGGCTGATATGTCATCTCTTGGAAATCATTCAACCGATTTAAACAAAAAATTTTATGCTGGCAGAGCACCAAGTTTGTATTAAGTTTTGAGATGGATATTATTGTTGGTCCGCCATTTTGGGAAATTGTACCTACTGAAGAAAAAAAAAGATTTTACATTATTTCTTAAAATCTATTAAACCAATTCTCACCCAAATTGGCAGGTAACTAATACTATGATAGGCAAAGTAAACGATAGTGATTGAACTTTTTTTGGTACTTATATTCAAAATGACGGTAATACAATTGTTTTAAGTTTATTTGTTACAACTGCCATACCATTTAAACGAGTGTGACCAAATTTTGTGTACTGAAAGTATTTGTTACATGTATCATATATGCTAACACATAACCATTTTTGTTGCCCATTTTGGAAGATAGCACCATACAAATAAATAAAGTTATTATGTCATATCTCAGTAAAAAAATTAACCGATTCATACAAAATTTGGCAAACAAGGAGTACTGATGCAACTGATGTTAAATGATTAGTTTTAAGCATGCTAGACACTTATTTTCAAAATGGTGGACATATAGTTAAACTTAGAATGCTAATTCGTCGAAATTATGTAATCAATTCCAACATAACTTTGTATTTTTGTAGTAGATATTAAATCTATCAACTGTATCTAAACGGATCATATTTTCTCCACCATTTTGTACGATAGCACCATGCAAATAAATAAAATTTTTACGTCAAATCTCGGGAAACAATTGACAGATTCCTATCAAATTTGTTAAACAAGTAGTACTGCGGCAATAATGTAAAATTGCATGTTTTAAGTACATCAGACAGTTATTTTCAAAATGGTGGTTATTTGGTTATTTTAGATTTAAATGCGATATCATTAAAACCATTTAATGGTTTCCAACATATCATTATATGCTGGCTGTAGATATTAAAACAATAAAGTGTATCTACATTGAGCATCTTTTGTTTGCCATTTTGCAAGATAGCACCATGCAAATAAATATAATTTTTATGTCATATCTCAGAAAAGAATAGATCAATTCCTATTAAATGTGGCAAATAATTAGTACTGAGGAAGATGATGTTAAATTATATGTTTTAAGCATGTGAGACACTTATTTTCAAAATGGCAGCTATATAGCTAATTCAGCTTACAATCCTATATTTTTGAAACCATGTAATCAATTCCAACTTATCTTTGTATGCTGGCAGTAAGTATTACAACTATCAACTGTATCTACACAGAGCATCATTTGTTCAAGCTAACATAAGTATCATAGGTTTTTCGTTAAAAATTCATAGCAACTTAAAGTGTAACACTTGAAGGTTACGTGAATTAATATTTTTTTTAGTTCTTGATTTTGTTCAGTAGAGTGCTATCGTCACATATATGCAGTTAATCAAATAAAATCATTCGTTGCTACAAAATGTTTTGCGGATAATTCTATGTGAAATGCATATAAAAATATTACCAAAATTTGTATTAATACAGCATTAGAAATGCTACTGTATCAGTAGATAATAAGCCTAAAAAACCAGGCCATATATTTTAAAAACATTTTCACTACATTTCTATATACAAAATTTTTTTGCTAACATTACATCATTACAAAAAAAGATATATGGTGCAAACATTATGCATTAACATCATGAAAAATAATATAATTCTTGATCAATTTTCTGGAAATAAACACTGCCAATAAGTTTTATTATCAAATGAAATTGTATTCACATTCGTTCATGTTTGCTCAACAGCATCTTACTTGCAGTTTGACACATTCGAATTTCGGGCAAACACCTCAATCAGCGGATATGAAAAATGTTAATTTTATTGCCATAACTTTATATACACATAAATATAATGAATCTTAAATGCTCCCAACCACTGTAATCAATAGTGAAAGGTTTACAAAAATTTTCCTGCCCACAAAAACATAAACAAACTGTCACACAACTGCATGTTAGGTACTTGGAGAATTTGAGATTACCTTTTTTTGGAAGAATTATTTATTAGACCTATTATAAACTGATGTGGTCATCCCGTAAGTAGTGTAGAAGGATATTTTGTTACCAATAAAAGTGAAAGTTGTTACCAGTGAAAGTCACTGGCATTGTTAATTACAGCTAAATGAGCCTGTTAAACGTATTTATTGTCTTCTTCGCCTTCAGACAACATATTTGCATCAAATAACATGAGTATAATGTTTATAACCTCTCATCTTCTTGCCATTTGCCAAACAAAAAACACACTTTTGCTCTTAGTCATTTGCGTCATTAGTTCGAGAGTAACTACTCTTTTTACTCCTTTCATGCTCGTTGGGAAAATCTTACTTGCTCTCGAGAGCAGAAGTAGCAGAAACGGCATGCCACGCGAACAAACCTACTGACACTCGGTGGTTCCGTGAATGGATGACATGCTGTCTGTGAGTGAGAGGGGGAGGGAATACGATTGTGGTGCCATCTAGCAGATGGTTTGTAAGTATTTACAAATTGGTTGGCAGTGCATTCAGGTGACACAGAATCACACTACCTCCCATTTTACTTTTTCGTTAAGAAACGTACACAAAACTAACATTTTATGTTATCTAACACAAAGTAAAGTAAGATGTAATTTTAATCCCAACTTGCCAAACCAATCTCAAAAATAATTTAATATATTGATAAAACTGGAACTGTAGTTAGTAGCAGTGAGCAGTAGTAGTTCATTCAAACAGTGTCTGACCTGGTCCTTGTTTTTACTTGAGTCGCTTGTTCAGTCTCTCAAACTCGTTCGGTCCGCGCAACCAGCAACTTGTTGCAGATCCCTGCAGGTTGTTAGCTACTAGTTGGGAATGACTAGTGGATCGGCTCGTTGCCGCGAGTCCGTTGCGAGTCTGACGATCCGGCAGAGATCGGGGATGGGGCGCTGCGAACAACTTGTCAATTGACGATTCATTCGTCATTTCACAGCGCCTTCGTGTTTTGGCAAGTATTTAATGGCTGCATGAGTCACTTGTTGCATGAACCAAATGAGTCTGAAAAAATGCCAACCTGTGCACTTCTGTCCTCCAGGGGGTTTTGGTGGGTTGCAGCTGACTTCCCAGTACCCGTGGTTTATTATCAGTTACTATCTTGAACCTTATATTAATCAAATCTTATTTTAACTTGCTTACTCCAAAAACCACAACCAGCACCTCTTTGTCTACCTGTATGTAGTTCTGCTTGCTCTATATAGGTTCTAGAGACAAATGCTATTGTGGCTTTTGTCCCATCACCCAAATCATGGGCCAGTATCGCTCCTACCCCATATTCAGAGGCATCACAAGTCAAAATTGATGGCTTATTGAGATTGTAGTGCTTCAATACCTGCTCCAGCTGTAGCAGCTGCTTGGCATCTTAAAATGCATTATTTTGTGCTTCTGTCCAGTCCCATGGAGCATTTGTGTCTAACAATTGGTGCAACAGATCCAATACTTCTGCCTTGTACAGGAATGTCTCATAGAAGTTAAGAAGTCAGAGAAAGGCCTAGAGCTTCTTTTTGTGTTTTGGTTCTCAAACTTACTGGATAAAGGCCGATTTTGTGTCCCAGGAATACCATGAATCCACTCAAAATACACATTTGGCTATCTTCAGCCTAAGTGCTACACATTGCAGTCTTTCCAGAACTTGACACACCCTGTTCTTCGTCCTCACCTCTCGATATGAGTATGTTGTCGAGTAGGACTACAGTATTTGGTATGCCAGCAAGCAGAGTATCAATCAATCTCTGAAATATTGTCAGACCACTACTGACTCAAAATGACAACCTCTTAACCTTAAAATGCCCCCTATTGTATTAAATTTAACAGCAGCTCTGCTGTTTCCTCATCAACTGCTACTTGTAAATAAGCTTCCTTCAAATCAAGCGTGGTGAAGAGTTGTCCTCCCTCCAATACTGCTAATGCTCTTTTAACTGTGGGCAATGGATACACACAAGTGGCACATACACTGTTTACTGCTCCCTTATAATTCCTGCCTAACTGAATTGTGCCATCCTTCTTTAATATGGGTATAACAGGTGTTGCCCACTCTGAAAAATTAACAGGTTCACAAACCCCTCACTGTACCAAGCTATTTCCTGAATTACCTAGTCTCTCATGCAAATTGTGCTTGCTGGCCTTTTTTAAACACAGGAGTACATTCGTGTTAAACCTTAATGATGACCTTTGAGTCCACATATTATCCCAGTTCATCTACTTTGAAGACTACAGGGATTTCACTGACAATCCATCCTACCAGGTCTTACCTTACTTAACCCAACCAATTAAATTTAATGTGGTGCAATCCAGTCACATTGCAACAAATAAGGACCTTGTCTTTGCACTATAACTAACTCTAGCATAATTGACCTCAACCCTTAAGTTGCACAGCTAATTTCTTGATCCTCAATAGTTCTAATTGTTCACTAGACCACATACACAATACCATGTTTTCCTCCTTCATAGGTGACTCACTGGGCCACAGAAACTTGGGGGTGTGCGAGCTAATAATGGAACTGCCCACCCAGTGTCAATTTCCAGGCTAACCAATCACCCATTGAACAGCACTTATATGCAACTTTTAACTTTAATCAGTTCATTTGGTTTTAACTTTAACTTTAATCAGTTTATTTGTGTGAATTTTAACTTCTAACTTTAATCAGTTAACTTTTTCTTACTCTAACTTTATCTTTAATCAGTTATATTATTTTGTTAACTTTCCCAAGTATGGAAGTATGGTGGTAGGTGGGGGTGGTCACATGTTTGATTCTCTACTTTTGCCATAGTTGTTTCATTTCTACTTACGCCCCACAAATTTGATCCCATTGTCTGACAAGTTGGTTTTTGGGTAACCCCATCTAGGGAAATCCAATCACTGCAGCACAGCCCCCACAGTATTCATCATGACATAACTGGTAGCATAAGCTTCTGTACACCTTGTGCACAAGTCTGTCACTACTACAGGATGTTTTAAAAAGATTCATTTGGTTTCAAAAAGCTATATCTTTTAAACTAAGAACCAGAGAACCATGCGGTGAAGAGTAATATACATGTCTGACAATAAAGTTTTGCTTACAGTTATCATAAATGCTGTATATGCTGCTCCCCAGCAGATGCACGGCACGCATCTACATAATAGTCAAACTCGTCCCAAAAATTAGCGAGCATGTCTGGTGTTACTGCAGCCACTGCTGTTTTTATGTGATTTTGAATTTCATTCATTGTTGTAGGAAAGGGCAGCACATAAACTGAATCCTTCACAAACCCCCACAAGAAAAAATCACAGACAGTGATACTGGGCAACCTTGGTGGCCAGTGGTGTAATGCCAAATCAGCAGGTCCCTGAAAGCTGATCCATCGGCACAGAAGTTTATTGTTCAGGAATGTCCAAACTTGCAAGTGCCAGTGTGGTTGTGCTCCATCCTGCTGAAAAATGAAATCAGCTGAATTTGCCTGTCAATGTAGGAAAAGCCAGTTCTGCAACATTTGCAGATATATGATTCCTGTGACAGTGTTATCAGGAGAAAAGAACAGACCATAAACATTTTCTTGGGAAACTGCANGGGGGGGGGGGGTCCCTCTCTCCCGCTCGATTACGGAATGTCGCTGCTGTGATCCCCATATCCATACATTGTTGTGGTTCACCGTACCACTGATATGAAGCGTGGCATTACTGAACACTAAGAATAAAAGAAAAGTGTAATCTTCCATTTCCTTTTCAGAATGAATGTGTACAGAATGCCACTTGTCATCGTTAATCGCCTTGCCACAAGACATGTACAAGTTCAATCCTGTATTGGTTGAATAACAAATGCAGTCTCAAAACATGCCAGACAGTCATGTGGGGAATGGCTATCTCTTGGCTAGCATGATGAGTAGACTTTTGTGGACTACTTACAAAGCTACTGGATTTGCCCAACATCTTCATCAGAAACCCGGGGGCAACCTGTTGATTTCCCCTTACGCAAACAACCTATTTGTTAAAACTGTTCATGCCAATGTTGAATGCTTAAAATCACGCTACACAGTTGTCACAAACTTGCAATTGTTAAACTGGAGAATGCAAAAAGCCTTCTGATATGAGGTCATCATTCTGATGCATAATGAAGGGAGCTCAGCTGCAGGCTACTCATGGTCTATGCACCAAGGAGGCAACCAGCGGCAACCAAGTAAAGCATTTCAATCCTCTCTTAGATGTGAACAGATATGCTCGCTGTCGTATGGGACCCTGGCGTGGCGTACCGAGCACCAAGTCAGAACCCAAGTGATTCAGAGCCTGTTGGAGGAGGGGGTATGCCTAACGTGACCATACGTCCCGTTTTGAACGGGACAGTCCCGTTTTTCAGCACTCTGTCCCGTTGTCCCCGATGAAAGCTTCGGGACACCCAAATGTCCCGTTTTTATCAAGCAAGCAAAAATATTGATTTACTAATCATAAAAATCATTTCAAAATTGTAAATTTACCATAGAAATAGAAACGTCTGAATGTTGCTTTACCCGCGGTTTTCAAATGACTTCTCGCTCGTATTTTTCCGAGGCGCGGGCGGGCGGTGTGGTTCTCTCCCTCCTGCCCCGTAAGCACGACTCTCTGACGCACGCATTATTCGTCGATTGTTCTCCAGCGTAAGCGCATGAGTCTGTCTACTTATACCTTCTTACGAGCTCAATTTTCTGAACGTGTTTTTGTGAATCGCGATGCCTAAACGCAAATGTACGTTTAATGTTAACTTACAAACGAAATATCCATATATATATTTAAAAAGAGACACTCGGTCTCTCTCGGACGTCAGATGTTAAAAATGCCGCACTGAATTTAGTTTGGCACATGAAGGTGTCAGTGAAATTGAGCAAAATTTAAAATCAGAAAAACATAGAAGAGCCGATCTTGCCGCTGCATCGAGTTCTCCAGTGCTCAATTTTGTTAAGAATACTCCTACTTAAAATCATCGCCTAATATATTAAAGCAAATTTGTTCTTCTGAAAAATATTTTAAAAAATACATAAGTAATATACGTATTAATCCTGATAACATGTAATCTTTTTTTTTTTTTTTTTTTCAATCTACCTACTCACAAATAAAAACTGACTAGTGTCCCGTTTTGAGAAGAAGAAAGAATGGTCACATTAGGTATGCCCCCAATACATGGCTAACATGTATTGTTAGCCATGTATTTCACTCTTTACTGCATGGTTATGTTCCTTTGTTTAAAAGATATAGCCTTTGAAGTCAGATTAATATTTTGAAACATTCTGTATTATGAACTTTTCCTGGGTGTCCTTGGGTAGGCTCCCATTACATCTAATGCTAGGTTTTTGAACAAGGTCATTGGGTTCTGCACTTTTTTTAAAGATTTTAATAATTTTTTTAATATTTTATAATTCATTTTAACAATTTTATTATGTCAATATTTATTAGTTATGGGGATATTATTTTATTTCAACTAGAGAAATTGATATAATAAGTGAGGTAGTCATTTTGATGTGTTTCATTTATTATAATTTTATTCAGGGCCTTCCTGTGTTCATATTTTTCAGGCCTAGCCTATACACAAGTTGCGTAGGCAGCAGAGCAACTCATATAGATATGCTTACCAAATGCAAACGTAACATGTAGCATATATTTTTTTTACTACTTCATGAGGCAATGCCACTCGTATACTTTGTACTCATCATGCGTTGGTAATGTTCCCCTGGTGTCAACATTTTCTCTCATGTTACTACCCAAAATATGCTCCAAGATTGCCATTTGTGAAGACCAGTGCTATCTAACCGTGATTTCTGAAGTTTAGGCGCTGCACCTTTCAGAGTATGAGGTATCCCTTCCCAAGGGCATTCTACTTTATACCAGCCAACTGATTACACACTAGATACGTGACGTGTTTGTGATATCTGCTTTTGAGTGCAAGATGTAGTCTGAGAGCTTTACATAAAATTTTGTTATATAGTTTAGTGCAGCAGTGCAACGTAGTTTTTTTTAGCATCATGCTGCCACGTTCATGTTTTTCTAAGTTTCCGTTATGGGTAAGTGCTACTACGTGTGAATTTTCCCTTCCCCATTTCACTTTAACAGTTTAGTCATTTCCTTTTGGCACCTTTTATAGAGGTCGCAATTTCCCAGTCTCGCAGTTTCCTGGACTAGCAGTTTCCTAGTATGGAATTTGGTGCATCTTAATTTCCTGTGACTGCTGTTCACCGTTTTGCAGCAAGCATGGCAGCATTTTGGCTTTCAGTTTTCTTGCCAGCCGTTGCTTCTCGCCGTTTCACTGTGATTGGTTCAACATCCGTTTATTTTTCAACATTTGTAACATATAGCAAAATTATGCATATAAATAACTAACCACAATGTTTTTTTAAATTATATTACTGTATATCACAGGTGCAAGTACAGAGAAAAAAATCACAAAAATTGCACCCACTGGCCATAATAAAATTACCATAATAAAAAATGAAAACTATACAAATCTTGCCAATGTTGATAGATTACACAAACATTACAAATATTTAACACTAAATTACTGATGTAACTAAAGAGCCCACTTGTCTCAACATCGCTGCAATTATAAGTTCTTAAAAGCTGAGTTGGTAGATAGGACTTGACTTTGTTTTGAAAGCAATAACATTAGAAATAAAACTAGAAACTAATGCAACAGTAGTGAGACAATTACAAATACACACTTGCCTTACCAAGGACTTGAACCCAAAAAAAAACCTCGTAAAATAAGCTAGCGTGCAATGCACTGCATTATAGAGTTTGAATTCAGAGAATCAACTTTGGATTAAATCAATCTAATATTTTGAATGACAGGGTTTACTAACCTAAAATATTTACAGGGTCATCATTTTGTAAATGAGTAACTGAGCCACTTAAACATGTAAGTTTACACGGACTACCATACTGTTACTTGTGTGAAGAATTTGGTGGAAATTGGTTGTTTAGTCCATAAGATACGGCATAAAAAATTTATTTTTCTTATTTTATGTTATTGTACAAAATTTCCGAAATAAAAGAGGCTCTATGTACGATGCTTCTAATGTATACTGCTAAATACAAATTTTGGTTGAATTTGGTTAAATTGTTTAATATATGTGACAAACTTACCTAAATTATTTATGATGCTGACAGATATCTAAAGGCAAAACTTTTTCCATGTGGCATTCGAAGGTAGCAGGGGCATTAGGTAGCCCAAAAAGCTTAACTTTGAACTGCCAGGTTCCATTCCCTTGGACACAAAATGCAGTCTTCTCTTGGTCCTCTGGAGCCACCTCGCACTGCCAGTATCCACTCTTCATGTCCAAAGTAGTAAACCATAGTGAACCTCCTAGGCTGTTTAATGTATCATCTATCTTTGGAAGCGGATAAGAGTCTTTCTTTGTCACATTATTAAGCTGGCAATAATCTACACAAAACCTTAGCGAACCGTCTTTCTTCTTAACAAGTACAACGGTTTATGACCATGGACTAACTGATGGTTCTATCACATCTAACTTCTTCATTTCCTTCAGAATTCCCTCAACTGCCTCATGCAAAGCTAGTGGCAGTCGTCTTGGTGGCTGCTTTATGGTCCTGGCATTTCCTGTATCAATGTGATGGCAGGTCACGTTAGACCTTCCAAGGTCATTTGGTACACATGAAAAGGCTTTCCTTCAGTGGTCCAATGAAATCTCCTTTTCGCCACAGTTTGTTCATGTAGTGGCTTGGCGATCGTGGCGAACCCAGGTACAAATTGACAGTAATAGGTACATAATTCTAGAAAATTCAGCACTTCAGTTTTGTCAATTGCTGTCGGCCATTTTCTTATTGCTTTGATCTTCTCGGGGTCTGTTTCGATTCCATGGACCAACACTACATGTCCCAAGAAATGCATTTTATTTTGGAGCAGGTGGCACTTCTAAGGAATCAGTCTCAAGTCCTTCCAAGTTAATTTGGTCTACATGAGAAGGCATTCCTATTTCTCTGCAGTAATTCAGAGAGAGCCTTCTCCTGTCACCAGTTAAGATTTTCCTTTGTTCTTACTAGCAGTTCCTCCAGTACTTCTGGTAAATTACATTCTATTTGTATTACTCTAGAATCTTCTGGAACATTTGGAAGTACCTGTGTGACCGGCTTGCAAACACCTATCACGGCCCCCTCCTCAAGACAAATAGCACTATCGGACAAATTTACCATTCTAACTGGAAAACTGTCAGAATTAAAAGAGACCAAAGTCCTTGCTACAACAACTTTACCTGACAGGACACCAATCCTCTCTGCTCGCTCAATTAGACCCAAACATCTGACAAAGTTTCCTTGACACCTACCTGTAATGACAATTTCACTAGAAGCAAGCAGCACAGTGGGTTGACCAGATACTACCGGGCAGCTAATTGGGGAGGATCAATCGTGCTATGTTGACACCACCAACTCTATAATACCTACATTTAGCACACCAAGTCGAGAATCAATACAGCACTGCAGTCTACGTAGTACATTGTAACGTTCGTCCGTTTACACTGCAAGTTGTTACAAAGGGCTTACCAATTGCCTTATCTTCAATGGAAAGTGAAAGTAATTAAATTAGAAAACATGGTAAAAAAAATGTATAATATTAATTGTAGTACATATTTTGAAATAAAAAACCACTTATATTTTAAGAGAATTCACAAAGTTCTTTCATAATTTAAACCTTGCATATATATATATGCACAGTACACAATATACTGTTAAACTAAACTTTTCAACCATTGCAATGTTAAACTTTAACAATTAACAAAAAAATCACAATATCAAATACAATGCTCCTAAAGTAAAATACTCATAACTGTTTCTTGTTTTAGCTCATAAAGTAATTTCAGAATAATTTAAAAAAACTGAGCAAATACTTTTTCAAGACAAAACACCTAAACGGAATTACAAAAATTCAATGCAAAAGAGCACACTATTATAACTTGCAGTTGCCTTGAACCACTTAACCTGTATTGCTAATTACACTTACAAAATATAATGATAATGACAATCCACTACATGGTAACACAACCTCAATCAGTATCACAAAAATTGTCTTCAAAGAGCGTATCAGTCATTCCTATATTTCAAAATTCCCACGACACTGTATGCACTTCACAAACAACTTCAAATGATTCTTTTCTCACAACATTGGCAGCATTTATAAAAACCATTCATACTTTTCCACTTTGGGAGAATGTAAACAACAGTTGAATTAACTTAACTTAAAATTTCTGTGACCCTACACAGTTGAACTTAACTTATCATTTCTGTTCCTTACAAGTTTCACTAACATGAAGGACTGTACTGCATTTACTTGATATTTAATGATTCACTGTTGTTAAAACAGAAACACTCTCTCATGATTATTAATTCTTACCCAATTAACATTTTCTATTAACAATTTGCTGTATCCTGTACACATTGTTACTTATCTATTACCGTATTACTGTATAATATATAAAAATTAATACAAGGAAGTAAAAAGAAATTAAATATCTAACTTATTACCTACCTTGAAGTCTTTCTGCTATACTACATTTTTTCTTCTTCCTTTTCCTTTTCGTTCTCTCCTTGTGTTTCACTTTTCTTCCTTTTTTCCTTACTACCTTTCTCATACTATACTTTAGCACTTTCTTCCTCTTCCCTATTGTCTTAAATCTATCACTCTTTTTCTTTTTCCTTACTGTCTTTATCCTGTTACTCATCTTTTTCCTGATTACTTTACTAACCCTTTGTTTTCTTCTTTCAAAACGTTGCCTAAACACTTCATAATGTTTGAATCTATGATACTCCTTACCCTTAGCAACTCTTGCCTGTTGTAATTCACTATCTGACCCCTCTCGCAGCTTTAATTCATTATTACTATTTATTCAAACCCCCCTAACCTGAAGTCTCCCTTCCTTTATTACCTTTCTCTTAGATTTACTAACCTTACAACAGTTAGGTTCACTCTCCACTAAATTATCTGCACTTCTATTCTCTTTATTTATTACATCTGCCTTTTTACCGTCACCAATTAACTTGTTACCTTTCTTGTCGCAGCCAATATCACCTTCATTTTTTACGTCATTGCTGTGTATATTATGTTTACTTGGGGCAATTACGGTTGAACCCTTTCCTAACCTAGTTAGAGATTCAACCTCCCACTTGTCTATATTTGTTATTAATTCTTTAAATGGTTTTTCACTCTTTTCTTCTTGTTGCCTTCTTTCTTGTTTAATTTCCTGTATCATGTCCTGTTGTTCTTTCTGTATGGCCAACAAGAGATTCATCATTTTTCTGACCATGTACTTTCTAATTGCACCATTTTTATTTTTATTACGTCGTGGTCATTAATATATGTATTACCTTTAACCCCTTAACAAAATGACTCGTTGCGAAATTTGCACATTTGCACACGAAAAAAAAAAATTCTTGGTGAATGTACTTTATATTAACATAACCTGCAAAAAAAATAGACTACAATACCCGTGGCCCAATTACTTGAAATGATGGCTTCATTGATGATTTGAAGATTTCTTACCATTGTAGGTGATGAATGAGGTCTCGTACCTGAAACTTCGGCTTCGTACTGCTGGAAACCTGGACTGGAACTGCCGCCGGTACCGTGTTGATCTCGTAGATTCGTCTTCACGTGGTTTCATTCGTGCCCCGCGGCCGGGTTGCCATTTTGTAATGTTCCGCCGCTTACACTGCCGAATATTTATAATATTGCAGCCCCACAGTCAGGCGCCATTTTGTAACGTTCGTCGGTTTACACTCTGCCGAATGCTACTTTGCCACAACTAGCTCAAGGTAGAAACATGAGACTCGGTATAATGTGACGCCGATTAATTATGAAATAAAGTTCCAGAGTATTTTGTTATATATATGTTTATTTAACTATTGAAGTTCCACAGTTCTCATACGAATTGCCGGTATACAGAGTACGAACCTCTCTCAGATAAATATACAAGTACAGACCAGCGCCACAGTCGTTTACAGATTATTGTGTCTGAAAACGTGCATCGAAAGAAATATAAAATGTGGATACCTCCCACACTGGCAGAGAAATAAAATAAAGTCTAGTGGCCGATGTGGGGGTTCTCGTCACGGCCTAACGTCGCCTAGACGACCATTGTACGATGACTGCCTTGAAGTGACTGAAGAAAACTGCTCTAACGGCCCTCGCCGCCGACTGACTCCTTCCGACAACTGACGAAACTGCTCGAAGGGCGACAGACAGATGCGTCTTTTGTGCTGCCTATCGCCCCCCTCTCCTGAGATAAGCGCCTGGCATCCGGCATCTGCCACGTATGCTTTCCACTCGTTATCGACACTGCGTCATAGGAAGTAAAACTGTCGACGTCGCCTGAAAGTATCTAATTAATGCTGACGCTTAACAAACTCCAAAGTTCGAAACGAAAACTGTAACCGGACTCCTGATAAAACGTAAACAGCAGACGTCTGCCGGAGAAACTATCACGGGAAACAAGCCACCACGGCTTTAATTTTGAACCCGATAAAAATATTACGAAGCTTTCCAAATCTTAATACACACGAAAGAATTTTACACCCGTGTCCCGAAAAATTAAGAATATTGCATCATTACAACATCAAGCCCCAAAATACATTCATACTCTATTTCTGCTATATAAAATTCGTGCTCTATGCTAAGGTCACCAAGCCTCAAGATCACTTTTCTCTTACCAATAACTGGTGAACTGGTGTGGTCTCACCTGTTACTGTAATCAAATAGCACCATTCCATGCTGCTGTCGTCAGGCGATCGTTGGTGGGAAAGTCTGAGGATATCTGGTCTTACTACTGTTATGGTCGCCCCAGTATCGACGACCATCTGGCAAGGAACATTATTCAGGCTCCCCTCCACCAGTATTGCATCCCAATCCTATTTCAATGACCATATATGTAAGAACATTGGGGCCTTCCCTCCAGCAGTCACCGAGACCTTTGCTCCCTAAGATAGATATTTACAAGTTTCCCGAACGTGCTGTATTCTCACCTGCCTCTCGCTGCCTCTTTTCCCGCTGCTGCTTCTGTTACTGCTGCTACTCTTGTGGGCAGTAGGCTCTCAGGTGCCCCAGCTGTCCACATGACCAACACTCAGGCCATTTAGGTGGGGGCGGCGAAGCTCTGTAGCACGGACCCTGGAAGCGATCTCCCTCATAAACTTCTGCGTCTCCTTCAGTGTCTTCTTGATGCCGTCATCGTCATCTTCATTCAGCATCACTGCCCATACCGGATGTCAGGGTGCGGCCCCCTGTCTTGCTGACTCCACCTCCAGTGCTCGGGCCAGGACGTCCTGTATGTTGTAGGGTGCAGCCAGGTGTACTGCTTGCCGTACCTCTGTGTCGGCGATGGCATCGATGAAGAAGCCGACTGCGATGATATTACGCGCCTCCTTGAGGCACCCTTCTAGAGATAGGTGGGAGAGCCGCACAGTGTCTTGCCATAGATCCTGTAGTGGCTCTCCTGGTCGCTGGGTGCAGCTTCGCAGTTGGGCATGGTGGGCATATTGCAGGTATCGGTTGCTGAGACGTAGTTCTAAGGCTGATACCAGTGTGGGGTACTCCAGTCGATGTCGCTCTAGCAGAGATTGTAGAATGCTCACTGCTGGGCCTCTCAGTACAGCAGCAAGGTAATAAGCCCACTGCTCGGCTGACCAGCCATTCAGGGTGACAACTACTTCAATCTGGTGATGGTACTCCCACCAAGAAGTCTGGCCATCGTAAGGGGTGAGCTTAATTGAGACCACCTTTCCCACTGCTGGCTGCACAACACCAATGTCGCAGATCTTCTTGCTCTCCCCCGAGGTTGCTGTATCGGTTTCAACTTGCACTGCTTCATTTTTCTCAGCTGTCTATGTTGTGGTAGGTGAACTCCGCTGCTGAATAAATTCCTGCCATTCCTTCTTCATCGCACTTATTTCCTGTTTCACTTCATTCTCGACACTGTCCATCGTTTCACTGACACTGTCCATTGTGTCATTTACAGCATTCACTTTTTCATTTACACTGCCCGTTCTTTCATTCACACTGTCAATTTTTGTTTTCAATAACTTGCTAATGCCTTCTATTTTCCTGTCTATATTCTCATTTACACAGTTTCAGTTACAGAACTTAATTGGATACTTACAGTTTCATTCACACTTTCTTTCACACCACTAATTTTTTTATTTAAATTTATTTTTTCCCTTTTTACATTTTCACTTAAGCTTTTTTCACTTGTGTTCACTTGGCTACTTAATCCCTCAATTAATTCTAGCAGTGCTTCCAGTTCTGCAGACATTTTTCTAGTTAACTTTCAGAGAAATTATGGTGCAGAACATTCTTAATTATTTTCAGAAACAGTTATTCCAATTAATTAATTTGTTTGAAAACACTAACTACTTGCCTATAGTCTAACTTTATTTATAACAGATTATTTAATAATTGCCTCCATCCCACTTCTTACACCATTGTTACATGGAGGCCTGAGGGGCTGAGTTTGTGAGGGTTGGAGGTCTTAATGAAAATAAAAGAACTACATTTGATTTCTAATTTATTCACACAGCTATTATTTACATCATTAAATTATCTGTCTCTACTATTACTCATTTTATTTAACAGTGAGCACAACATTTAATGTCTATTTCAAATCTAATTTACATCTCTCTTTATGTACCTGTTTAGTTATTGTAAATTAACTCATACTCATCATTAACACATGTTCAGTCTATCTGTTGCCATCATTTGTAACGTCTTTCAATCAGGCATTTATTCCAATATTCCAGCCTGACAGTCGCACTCTTCACTGCTTGATGATACTCGCAGTCGCAGATTTCCCTTCCGCTGGTCACTTCTCTCGCTGCTCGTCTTCTTATTGCTCGGAACTCAGCCACTCATCCATTCAACAACTCCACTCAACTCCCGGCTCGTAGACCTGTCATGCTTTAATATTGTTCGTCCTGACCATCTCGAAGGTTCAACGCACCCCAAGTCATACTGAGAGAATGAGGTCAGTAATCCAGAGCATTCTTCAGATAAACACAGAAATGCTATCCTCTGAAGGTCAGGAGCAGCAAGTCAACATAGGGTTATCACGGCAGAATGCCTCCATTACTCAAAATGCTGATAGGATTAATGCTCAACTGTCATTGAAACATCCCATTGACTTGCCGCCCCGCTTATCACTACTCTGTCCTTCTCTTTCGTCTGCTCGCGCGGGGTGGGCCAAGGTTAGCGGCGAAGATGAGTTACACGTAACAGTATTTTTACAAGATTCAGTATCGCTCAGGTGGAAAGCATGGGAATGCAGATTGCATGGGTAAAAGAGTGTGTTTGATAGAAGCCAGTGCAAAGGAAAACATGTATGACTAACAAAAAAAAGGGGGAGGGGATCAATTTTTCCACCAGCAGCTGAGCTTCATTGAACGAGACTGTCTCCTGTTTAGGGAAACTTGTTTGGGCCTGAGACTGGTCATGCCCATGTCGCAACATGTTAAAATCTAAAGGAATACCATAATTCCATGTATGCTGGTTAAAAAAGCTACCATTTGTAAAGTTGCTTAGAGATACTGTTGGAAAAATCACAAGCTAGCCATAGGCCAGTACATGCAAAACTTTGTGTCTTGTAACAACCAAACTACCCAAGAAAAATGTTGTGCTACCCTTGTTGAGTTGCCAAAAACAGAGCAGCCTTTCCAGAGATTAGGTCTAAACATTGTAGGGCCTATGCTGAAAACTGCAAGTAATTACAGATACAGCTTCACAATTATTGACTACTTCTCAAGATATTTTGTTGTAAAGCCTCTCTCTGATGAAACAGTTAAAACTGTATCTCAAACATCTGCCTTTTGACTGGATATTGAAGTATTGCGTGCCAGATTCAATTATCACAGACTAGGGAACAAATTTTGTGCCAGAGCTTACGAGTAAGTTGCGTTAGCTGTTACAAGTAAAAAGTTGAGAACATCTCCAATACATCCACAAGGAAATGGGAGAACTGAATGTGTGAATTGGAAGATCACCAAAATTATCAGCCATTATGTGATTGGGATGTGTACTAACCTAATGTTTGTGCAGCATACGGTAGTCAAGTTTATACTAATACATATCTGAATCCTTATGAAATTGTGCATGGCATTAATATGTCTATTCCTTATGAACACCTGACTGTACCTCCTTCTGTTAGCATCATCCATGTTGTTGAGTTAGCAAAAAGGCTGCATAATGCGTGGAAGTCAGTAAAACAACACAATCATGTTACATTCATGTAGCAAGTTGCAAAGTACAGTAAGAAGGAAGTTGACAAGCAGTACAAGATTAGTGATCTTGTGTACCTGAGCAATCCAGTGTTGAAGAATAACCAAATAAAGTAGTTCCAACAAGTCTGAAATGGACAATATCCAGTAATTAGGGTGTGTTCTTCTGCCACCCTTAAGCTTCATCTACCATTCTACTTAGTCACAGGGGCCCTGGTGGCAGAGTGGTTAGCCTGCTTGCCCCCACCAAGGCGATCCGGGTTCAATCCCGGCCTGGTCACTCTGGATTTGCGCATGTGGGAATCGTGCCGGATGATGCCGTTGGCAGCAAGTTTTCTCGGGGATCTCCCATTTTCCCTGCCCTTACATTCTGGTGCTGCTCCATACTCACCTCGCTTCACCCTCATCTGCTCTCAAGACCTCGATGTTAATAACCTCCCAAATCTCTTCACTCACTCTTCACTTAGTTAGTCACACCACATGAATTGAGTGAAGCCATACACAAGTTCAGCTACACTATCTACACCTGACAACCACGACAGTCCATGCAGGATACCATGTAAGCTGCCTCCAGTCAAGAAGAAGCCAGGTCCTCAAGATATGCAGACTCCAGATTCTGCCTCAGCACATACCCATGCGAAAGCAGCAAAATATTCCCTTCCAAATTGCCCATTGACATCAGTGAAAATGCAAAGTATTTGTGTTGGTTTAGTGTTGTGTAATTTTATGTTTTGTTTTCTAGCCTCAGAAACAAAAGTAAACTTATCATATATAGGTATCATGTTTGAACATTGAAGCAATGTTAGTGTCTGACAGTGAGTAAATAACTGCAGTTAATGTTATGTTATTTATTACACTTTCTTCATCTGTATTTTATTACATTTCCTACATCTGTCTCTCTCTAATGTCTGCCATTACTATTTCCACCTACTTGCTGCCAACCTCATATACCTTTCACTATTTCCCAACACCACATCTCCCATTCTTTACACACTGAGCACATGTATTTGTCTTGTTTTTTGTCTTTCCTCATTTTCACAAGTTCTATCTTTGTAGTCATAAGCCTCTTCTTCTACGCCTTGTCCTGTGGTCCCTGTGGTGCTCTTCTCTTCTTTACTCTTCCACAGGAAACTCTTGGAAGGGCTACTCTTCTGGGGATTGCAAAACTTTCTTGCTGTTATGTGGCTGCAGAGGTGCTGGTTCTTGTATATTTACTGGCTGCTGAGTCTCCTATAGACCCCCCCCCCCTCAAGTGACTGTAGTTCTGACACATCCTCCTTGCTCTCAGTCGACATTTGTATTAGCTGACTTCTGTTTTGCTGGATAATGAGTGAGTCTGTTACCAGTTAGTACGACCTAGGGTATCCTGTTAGCACCTAAAGCATCTGAGTGCTTGGCTCCAAGGATTCCAGGTCTTTGGCACCATGCCATTTGTCATAGTTTTGCTTGCTCTGCCTCTTCAATAGGTCATCCCTGTGTCACGTTAACTGTAATGTCTGTGGGTTCCACTGTGGTTCCAAGGAAGTAGGCATTGTTGGTAATGTAGTCTGCAGTCTTCTGCCAAACAGAATCCTGATTCTAGTGATGTGGTCTGATATGCAAGCAGTCCAAGATTTGGATCCCCTTTTTTAGATAAGATTTTATTTACAACTACTACTGCAGTTTTGGTTGGCTGCACTGCTAGACTGGTCAAAATTTGAAATTGATGGAGATGCACAAATCCATATTTTTTTTGAGAACTACTGGAACTCCCAAGAAGTAAATCGAGTTCCTCCGTCTTTACACAGTCTCTGGTATGCCATGCGTGACAAATATGTTCTGCAACCATGTAATAAAAACTTCAGATGACAAACAGTCTAGGCATACCACTTCCAAATACCTGGAGTAATAATCCTGCACCACTAAGAATCGTGCCCCTTACAATTTCGTTATGTCCACTCCCACCAAGGACCATGGTTGTTCTGACAGTGATGTGGGTAGCAGGGTTTCTGCTTGCTGTTGTTGCAAATACTGTGTACAGTTTGCCACCAGTGCCTTCATATGCTGTGTGATGTTGGGCCACCAGATTCCTTAGCCAGATGATAGCACTTCACAGTGCCCATCTGGCGCTGATGTACTCTGTGTAGCATCTCAGGGCGTGAAACGTAGGTATGAAAATCTGTGCTCCATATATTAATCAATTTTAGTATGTTAGTTGGGCCCTATGAGATCAAAATGGTGAACACTTATTCTTGAAACCCTGATGTATCTCCTCTTTCAGAGCCTGGCACTTTTCATCCTTGTCCTGCACAACTTGAGTTTACTTCAGGCGAGCATCTGAAAAGGGAATTTCTCGTAACACACTGTGAACAAAAAACTCTTCTTTCTTAATATCCTGGTGCTCACAAAAGTCCATCTGGCAAGAAGAACTTATTTCCCACGATGCACAAGATAGTGTAATCAAATCACATGAGACCATATTTTATAAAGTTGAGATGTGAGTTCTGACACTGATTTGTGTGGCATCAAGGTGACTAAGGGCTTATAGTCCATCACTGTGGTTATTTTGGCACCCAGGATATCGTATTTAAATCTTACACATGCCCACATGATTGCTAGAGCCTCCTCAATCTGTGCATAGCACTTCTACATTTCACTCAGGATTCTTGAGGCATATGCCACTGGTTTCCATATTCCACCATGGTACTGTTCTAACATGGCCCCTACCTGTACAATGAAGAATCTGCTTATGTGCATGTTTCCCCAGTTTATGAGTACAGCGCCAGCATTGCTGTTTGGAAATTTCTTCCTTCAATTTATGCATCATTTCTTGTTGAGGTGCATCCCATACCCACTCAGTGTCCTGGTGCAGCAGCACCTGCAAGGGTTGTGTCTTATCTGCCTAACTGTATAATAGATTTCATTAAATCATTTACCATACCCTTAAATTGCCAGAGTTCTGTCATGTTGACCGGTTCTGGCATGTAAGTTATCACCTTTGTTTTCTCAGGGTCTGATTGTAATGTGCCTTCACTTACAATTTGGCCCAGAAACTTCACTGTTAAATCCTTGAACTTACTTTTTTTTTTGTTAAATGTAGCTCCATTCTGCTTCAATCTCGGAAGTACAGTTTCCAGCCTCTGATCATGTTCTTCTACCATGCTGCCACACATCAAAATATCATCCACCTGGTTCATCACTCCCATCAGACCCCCAACAATCTGTTGCATGTGGTGCTGGTAGTGTTCATGTCATAAGTTTATTCCAAATGGTAGCCAGTTGAAATGGTATCATCCAAATGGAGTGATGAATGTTGTGAGCCGTGCACTGTCCTGCATGAGTGGAATTTTCCAAAATCCCTTTGAAGCATCAAGAACAGTAAACCACCTAGCATTCTGTAGTTGGGTCAATGATTCTTCCCACTGAAGGCAGCTGTAGTCTCTCCCTGTTGATAAGCCTGTTGAGTTCTGTGTAGTCCACACAAACTCAAAGAGATCCATTTTTCTATGGAACCATGACAGTTGGTGTACACCATTCTGTTGGAACATGAATAGGAGTAGTAACTCCTTTCGCTTTTTTTCTGTCTAGTTCTTCTTTAACTTTCGCTTTCAGGGGCAGTGTGACACGCCTAGGGGCTACCACCACAAAAGGTGTAGGTAGCATCATCTTGTATAGTGGTATGATCATGTTTGAGCTTTCCTAACCCCTGAAACATCATTAGTAATTTATCCACATACCTATTCACAGTGTCCATGACTTCTGTGGCCTCTCTCACACAGACAATATTGAGCGCTTTGATTGCAGGCCATCCCAATAGTGGCATGCATTGGTCATTTACCACATAAATTTCTTGCCTGATATTGTGGTCACCGAGTGATAAGAGCACTGTGGCAGTACCCGCCACCTGGATGGGGTTCTTACATGCCCCGAAAAGTTTCTTACCCATTTTGCACACTGACAGCCCTAGCTTGTCAATCAGTTCTCTACCAATGACTGTCTTATATGCTCCTATATCTATTTTCATTGTTCTAACCCCTTGCACCAGCTGCTGAATGTACCAGGGTTCTGAACATATTTCCAGTGACACTTCTACCATACAATATTCCTGATCGTCCCCAATCCCTTGCCCAACTCTTTTGCACTGATATATTTATTTTTTCAGCATCTCCCTAATGGCCCACTTTCTCACTGCAATAACATGTTACATTCCTTGCTTGACAGTTTGACCACTGATACAGTGGTGAGATTCCACTTATGAAGTATTTACTGTTGCTGCCACTGCTGCCCCCATTAATTGCTGCTGCCAATGCAGTGTCCCTTTAAACACTTCCAGTCTTCCCCTGCCATGACCTCTACTTTGGTTATCTGTTGAGGTTAGGAGGAAACCTGTTCCGACTGACATTAACACTGGTATATGTGAGATAAGGATTGCACTTTTTTTTTTAACTGCGTCTACACTTGTATGGTTTTCACTGACTAATTGCTGCTGGCAGCGCAACGCCTCTGCTGCTATGAGGTTATGGTCCATTTTTAGGGTCTCAGATAACTTATCATCTGCTACACCAATGACTAAAACGGTTGTTATCAGTTCCTCCTTAAGGTTTTGTATTTTGCATGCCTCTGCTAGTTTGTACACATCATTTGTTATGAGAACACCTGCAGGTTCCCCTTCTTGCTGGCGATGTTTGGAAAAATGTCACATGTTTATAAACAACATTCTTCTGCTATTGAAAAAATTACTGAATTTTGTTTAACAACATTATACTTGCTTGCGTGTTCTGCCATTAGCCCAAATGACACCAATATATCATCCTTCTTCGAACCCATACAACATAACAGCATATTCATTTTGCTGTTCTCTGATGTAGTGACAACCACCGATACCACCCGGAATTGTCATAATTCTTGATCTATTTCTCCCATTCTGTGGGATTTCTCAAATTGAAGTATTCTCGCGTTACTATCTGGAACAGGGCCGCCATGACTTCTTGCACGTTAAATTCATTTGTAACTCAGCCTGAATACGTGAATGTAAATGGCTATAAGTTGGCAGCAAGTTACGGGATATCACACACATTGGATTATTACACAACTAAGATAAATGTTTTTATTTTTTGATTCCACTTGTGACACCATGTTTTGTTATTTATTTCCACTTCTTACATTTGTCTATCTCTCGTGTCCAACATTATTACTCCCACCCCCTTGCTGCCAACTTTATATACCTTGCACTTATTTCCCAACACCACAGTTAATTTTAATATTTCTGCTTTGTCTGAAGAATGTCACATGCTAGGCAATATATTAGGTTTAGCGTACAATGCACATAAAAATTAATATCATGTTCATGGAAATAATTAGTAATTTTGATAGCAATATTGGTCTTGCATTAGTGTAGCCGAGTAGTGCATATACTAATTTTAAAAAGGAAGTTGAAAGCTTTATGTATCTGTTTCCTAATAGTAAAGTTATTGTTAGACCTAAAAGAGGCATATTTGACATATGAGGTTGAAGTCATTAAAACTTTGTTCGGTGCTGCAAATTCTACAGATTTAGAAATCTTAAGTGAGTGTCTTGAAAATGTTGATTCAAAGTTAATGAACAGTGTTTCTGATGTTGCAAACAATGTAATACTGTTGAGAAATCTAGAAAATAGAATTGTTGTTAAGCCATAAAATAGTTCAATTCCTGTCTTTAGCATTGTTAACTCTTGTGGTTGAGCTGCGTCCCTCCTCCCTTAGTCCGCTCATCTTGCCACCACTGTGCACCTACGACATGCCTTCTACTGGGGACAGTCTGCTCGAANGCCTTCTACTGGGGACCCGCCACACCCTGAACAAGAGGGTGACCGCCATTTCCGACTTCAGTGCCGGCCGGCATGTTCGGAATACACCCGCCAGCATACTCTTATGGCACCACCAGAGTCAAGTGGCCGTCCCGCCTTCATGCCCTCAAGAGGTAACTTATGAGGGCGTGATAATTCAGGCTGGCTGACTAGGTCCAGAAGAGTCTCTAGCAATAACACCATTGGGGAAATGAATGCAGTGGGGGGAACACAGCGGTTCCCATAATCCAGTTACCCCTCCTGTGTCCACTTCATTCAGTGTTCTCACCCCCATGCTTGTGTGATGTTCGAAGTGCAAGTGTGTTGAGTGTATACTTGGAAAAGTTAACAAAATAATCCAACTGATTAAAGTTAAAGTAAGATAAAGTTCACTGACTAAAGTTAGAAGTTTAAATCCATGCAAATGAACTGATTAAAGTTTAAGTTAAAACAAAATTAACTGATTAAAGTTTAAGTTAAAACAAAATTAACTGATAAACGTTTAAGTTAAAACAAAATTAACTGATTAAAGTTAAAAGTTAAAGAACAACAAATATTTTACAGTTATAATAATGTCTGAAAAAAATTTTCTCCAATGTTTATTCAAAACATATAAAAAAAATTACAATTTAGAGTTTTAGAAAAAAATTACCACAACTTAGTTGCTGAATGCCGAATCAGATAGGTATACTTATCGAAATGATGAAACGATGTTCTACAAAACCATTTGTAATAAAACTTCTAAAATAAACTCTTATAGCAAATCATAGCATGAAACCAGACCAGTGCAGTGACTACAGAAACAATCAAAATGTGCATGCCGCACGAGGACCATCAACTGTGCAACCATGATTTTTGTGTAGTGAGAGATTGTATCTCTAGATAGCGATGGTGGCATCTCGCCTACCTCACAACCGCATTGCATGTGAGTAATGATCATCTTCAATTCAGTACATAACATCAGTGTATCAATCTGTATTTTTGGTGTGCAACTCGTCGGGCCGTCAAATACGTTGCGTTTTTTTAAAGAAGTTTTTCAAAATATTGATGACTTTTGCATATATTTCATTATCATATTCGGCCTTCAAGCGATTGCAAAGTTAACTAACATTAGTTTTCATCATTAACCAAATATTTTAACGATTAAAAGTTAACCAGTTTAAAAATTAACTAATTAAAAAATTTACATACTTTTTTAATGATTAATTTTAATCGTTTATCCCAAGTATGGTTGAAGATGAAGGAAAAATCTAATATATTGTACCACTACACAATAGTGCTCAGTACTAATGAAAGCCAAGTTAGCATTGTTTTAATATGCATGGCTATCCAACACCCCCGCTCAGGCAAAGTGGACTCATCCATGACAAGCCACCCTTTTGTCACTCCCAAAATCTGAAAATTCAGGAGTTAGTATTTTTCTGAAAAGAATTTTAATTATTATAGTGTTAATGTACATAACAATTAACCAAGCAACAGACTTGGAGAGAAGACTCCAATTGATATAATAAATATGTTGCTACAAAGTTTTGTGCCAACTTGTATTTTTTGAGTGGTATTCATTTATCTTATTCATGCAAAATGGTTTTATGTTTTTTGTTATCAAGGGTTATGAGTGTGTATGTAATTATTTTTGTCTTTTAAAGTGTTTTGCTATTTATTGCACTCTTGGCATGAACCCGGCCGTCATCCAAGTGGGTTCTTTTCATGATGATTAGTCTGGCTTTGTGCGCGTTACGGGGTGGATGTGCGTCCATGCCATTCCTGGACCTACAATTTTTTGTCGTGTAATCAGTTAGCTGCAATAGTTTTACATTCTTGTAATTGGAATTTGTCTCATTCTTTTGTTTCATCCAGGAATAGTGCCACCTTGACCCCGCCAATTCTCACACCGTTTACTTAATCACTCATAATTATCTTTGTGTGAAGGCAGTGTGCCTTGTTTATTCCGCTCAGGCTGATGATATTCCAGAAATGTCACACAGTCTAAGTGCCTCAGATGAGGGTGTTTAACATGAGTAAAAATACCAGAACTTAATTTCAGTGTTTTATTTCATGTCTGGTTGTTTCATGGTTGTTTTATCTGCCTCCTGTATAAGACCTAATCACATAAATTACCGCCTCACGCATTGCAGTGACGGCTGACAGTGGTATTGGGCATGTGGGACGATCTGTAAAACAGTCTCACCTTGCTTTTCAGGCATTCTGAAATGGCCAGCATTCTCGATATTTAGGCATAACTGGATTACTCAAAAACTTTGCCATCAGCAGTGCAACAGGGGACTTCAGAAGCAGCCATTTGGGCAAATGGCCCATTCTTTTCCTTTCTCATGCTCTCCAGTAGCTGGCGCCCATGTTTAATAACTTCTCACATAACCAAAAACCTGCATTACATAAGTCAAACCACCTTCTCCTCGCACCTGAAGCCACGACATCATGCCATTGTTAAGAGGTGCTACTTTGTCAAGCCCATGTAAAACAGTGCAACAAACTTTAATGGGGTACCAGCCTCTAATGCTAAGGTTGTATGGCCTAGTACAAGCCAGTCAAGCTTATCAGGAAAGTAACTGTTTTATTTCACTCGTGTTTTGTTATGTATTGCTCTTGTAAGTGTTTGTGTCGCTGTGGTGCTCCACTCTTCAAAGAGGAGGGTTAATGTAAGATAATGTACATTGCACCGAGTGTATATAATTTATGAAGCACTGAGTGTACATTGGTAGACATGCACGTTGCTTGCTACACAGATGGCCGGGGCAATGACTGTCTCACTGTCTGTCGTGTCAGCAGTTTTCTCCCTAGCTGTAATGCCAGCCCCAGGTGGGCCACTAATTAGATGGGGAGTTGGAGTCAGTGTGTTGAGTCAAGTACATTATGTCCATTGTACTGCGCTAAGGTGGTGCCGGCCAGTTGGTGCAAGAATATGGGTTTGATGCCCGGTGCATGGTGCTCAGCAACACAGAACTGAATCATGTTTGTGTGTAGTGGGGCAAATAAAAAGCAAGAGGTGTAGCACTGAAACGCAAGTTGTTAGTGCTCCATTCAGTCATCTCCTCCCCGAGTCCCTTGACCATCAGGGCTATTGCGATTACCAGCTCGCAGCATCTCGTTGCCCTGCAGACATGGTGAACAATCTAACAAAATAATTAATTTTTACGAAATGTTCTTTTGTCACATTAAATCAAATATGACATTCTTTTACAGCAAGTCTTAGTTTTATTATCATAAGTACCTGTTGTGTGTTGAATTTGTATATTTTGATTCAAGTAAATGTAGATTGTAACTGTCAATTAATTTTATTGGTACAAGTAATAATTTGAATGACCTCTACAAAGTAAGTCAGCTATAAACAAATGTTTCCAGTTAACTTTCTTTTTAAAATGCAATTTAACAATGCTGTTCATTTGGGCTACACAATATGGCTATTTGTTAGCTGTGATACAATAATTTTAAAATATTGCATCAATATTAATTAGAAATTTTGATCAGTGTATTACATATAACCACATTTGCAATATTATCATATTTATGATACTAGAAATATAAACTTTTACAGTTTCATTATTTTTTATTTATGGTAACAATAATGCCACTGTCTGCTGTTGAAAAAATTTGCAGTGATATAATATGTGATGTAAGTATGAGAAATCTTTGCAGCATTGTTACTTACTGTAACAACATAAATGGTGATTAAAATATAAATCCAAGTCATATTTTTAGTACCTCATGTTTGATTTGCAATATTTTATGGAATTATTGTATCATATTGATATAAAAATAACATTGAAAATTGGATTTTGCACAGTCTTAATGGTCAAATGTAAATTCTGTGTTTAATGCCCATGTTTTTCTTCCTAGATTCTTCTTTGTTGAGTTCTGAAGACAGTGATGGTAGTAGTCAGGAAGACGAGTTTGAGGATGATGAGCGGTCTGGAGGAGGAAGTGTCAAATTAGAAAGAAGCTCAGATTCAGAGCTCTCTCAACAATGACAAAGTTATCCTGCTACAACATTGTGTGTTGGAACTTGATTTTCTAAACATTGTGTAACACAAAATAAAATAATTTTTATAATTATTATGGCAAGTCAATTAGTGCAGCATATTTACTATAAACATATAGACCTTTAACAGCATTTTGAAAAATGCTATTGTTATATTGTTTGGTCTTTATCGTGTATTTATTATTACAGTTTTTCTCATTAGTGTTGTAGTTTTTGTCTGTAGTGTTATTTTCCATGTACAGTTAGTGTTGCATAGGAGATACTGTAACATACATTCTGTGGAAATGTGCATTTTGTATATCATAGGTGTTAATATTATAGCATCTGTAGCAGAAGTGCTGTGAAGTATCCATCCCTTCATGTTAAAAAGTAATTTTTATTACCATATGTATCTTTTAAGATTATATTTTTAATCCAGATGTCTTCACTCTCATGTAAACTGGTATTTTGCCAATAACTGTATATTATCAAAGTGATTGCCACTGGGTTTACATGAATGGAATACAACAATGTAAACTGTTTTATTTAAAGGAGAGTCAGTTTCTTAAGATCACACACAAAGGAAACAAATACAGTGTTTTGCAAATTGCTCAAATATTTACTTGTAGCAGATATTAACTGAATAATTAGTTTTTGGTTACAAGCACTTTAAGAAAGAAATTAATTAGTCACAAGTTACAATAATATTCTTTGTGGCATCTTGAGTGCATCGAATGTATACTATGAAACAGATATTCTCCCATGATGCATAGAATTTAAGTGAAGTTGTTCTTGTACATCTTGTCATGTAGGGGCTAGTTAGCTCGTGTACTGAAAACAGAGTTATAAATATAATTAGACAAAACCTTTCATAAGGGTTTATACAGAACAAAACAATTGTATTGAAATCACTTTAATTTAGCTTATAGTTTTTGGCAAAGTAGTGTTGGTAACTGTCCACATTGTGTTATGCATGATTTGCATCTGAAATAGTAACATTGTTTGACATCAAGTCTGCCAGAGTTTTGTCAAAAAATTTGTTTATAAAGCCTGATTTATATAGAAAATGTGTAAATTTGTTTTTAGATATTAAAGTCATGCTTTCAAAAAGCTCAGGTAAAATATTTGTTCAGAGCATATTAAACTACAAATGTGTAATTTAAAGATAAGCTCTCTGTTTTTTTAATATCACTTTTGGTGAGTTAAAATTTATTTTTGTAAAACCACACTAGTACTTATTGTTTGTTATTTACACATATGTATGTATGTACACTATAAAAATACTGAAGAGATAGGAAAATATCTAATCAGCATACATTAAAACCCATGACATTCCTTTAGTTTACTGTGTTGCTCTAAATATTTTTGACATTGCAAAATAAGGTTTTGGAATATTTTTGTACACCAGTTAGCTATTAGTGTATATTACATTCATTTGTTATAAAGATATTACTACCAGTGTTTGTTATCAAAGTTTTGTTGTATAACCATACTTCAGGCTATTATAAATTGGAAATTAAATGTATTTGACTATTTTAGCTTGTAACTGTCCTTGGACAAGTTCCTTACAGTTTTTAGTTTACGTCAAACGAGCTTAATGTTGTAATAGCATGAGCTGATATTCTGCTGAATTTTTGGCATTACTTAATTTTTATTATTTTTAATTCATGAAGCATTATGAAATATTAATGTTACCTAAGTTATCACATTAAAGTAATAACTGATAAGAGATTTGGAGAAAATTTCCCCACGAGATTAACATTTGCCACTTTTTGCATAACTTGCTGAAATCTGTGGATGAATTCAGTCATAAAGAATCTCTAATTAAATTTTTATTTACATTTCCATTTATTAATTTACTATGTAATAATAAAATCAGCCATGCAATGACAGTTACTGTAAATGTAGTTGAAGTCCGTCACAACAGGACTGTTCAGGGATGTGACATAGACCCACATAAGTTATTTATGCTGTATCAAATTATGATTTCTGAGGTTGCTAATAATATCATGAATTAGTGAAAGCTGTGATAAGAAGCCATATGTATCAGTAAAACAATTTTTATTTAGAACTAGCAAAACTTAGAAACTTTTGTTTCCAATAACATTTTGAGTTACTATGCAGTAGTTTGTTTTGTTTGACTGAGCTGTGTAATGAGCAGCAACATGAAATATGTATCGTGATAAATTTGTTTTAAGTTGACAGCATACATTATTGTGAAGGAAAGGAAATATGTCACATTAAATGGAAATCCTGCTTGAAATGTACTAACCCCCTTCTCTCACAGATTGAACATATAGATAGAGGAACAAGTGAAGAGCCTGTTTACGACCACATAGCAAAGCAGGGATAATCAGTTGACATGGAAATTGGTCACAGTAGAAAATTATTCTTCCATGAGGGATGAAAAATAATAATACTGCATTATTCTAAGCAGTTTTAAAAGCTAACCTTTTTTTTAGTGTGTGTTGGCAGATGAACATAATGAACAACGGTCAAGTATGCATTACTTGGAAGCTTTGGATTGTGAATGAGTTAATAGTTTGGTACAGTTTGTATTTAAGTCAAGTGTTTTTCTTGGCATATAGAGAAAAAGGTGGGAGACTGGAATAGAAACTACATGGTGGCATATGAAAAAGAGTGACTTGAGTTAAAAATGTTTTCATACACTATACAGTTTCTCCCCCAAGAAATGTTCTCTGCATATCTGAGCTGGGATGTCACTGCTTTATGAGATAACATCTTATAATCTATGGATAGAAAGCATGAAGCAAAGAAAGCAGAAAGGTTTTGACAGTTTGAGGGTTGGAGAGGGCCATAATGTGGGAGCATAGCAAAAAAAAATGCAGTTGATGTTTATCTACCTTAATTTTTGCCTCTTTTTCTTGAATTTAACTACTTTTAATTTATTACCTATAGAATAAGATTTACTTCCCCACTACGTAACATGATGGGGACAGAAATAAATATAATAGGAACGGGCCATACAGACTTGTGTTAACTATGGCCAGTAACTGCAGATATTCCAGTAAACACACACACATTATACTTATCAATCTCCCAGCCAGTCAAAATATGCTACCCAAAGGAGGAAGAGTGGCTACATCACTGCTGCTTTTCTCACCACCACCACTACCATCATTACTAACCACCACCACCAAACATTATCACCCCCACCGTTGCTGCCACTAACACAATCACCAACATCTCCACCACTAACCACCACCTCCTCCACCACCAACCACCACAACCACCTCTACTACAACCACCACCACCAACCACCACAACCACCACCACCACCACCACCACCATCAGTTTGTCATTTTTATTTCCTGGTTGGGTGGCATTATTTTCCCTACATTATACCCACATTCCATGTATATCATAAAATGTTGTGTCTGGCTTCTACCATGGTTGACATTATGATTGATTTGTGATGGTGTTGTGTCGTTGAGTCACTGCATATGGCTAACAGAAGTTGGGTTTGACTTCAGTCAGGGCTAGATGATGAAGCCGGATATTAGTGTCTTAGGCAGAATGACCCATAAAGTAAAAGTGCGCAGTTATTAGTAAGCAACATTTGGTAGGATTTCAAAACTGCTACAAATTTAATATTGTTATTTAAACATTCTTTCCAATTAGCCTGATAAATGCCTATAATATATTTTTAGTTAAATGTGGATATTACATTCCTTTTCTTGCCTATTATATATATTTTTTTGTATTTTATTATTTATATGCCAGCAATATTGTTCTTTGTATTTTGTTCACTCCTCAGCATATTCCTTTATATACATTTTTTTTTTCTTATGGAATTACATATACATTTAATTCAATGTGCCAATTTAAAAACTTTATTTACTCTGATTTTTCTCAAAAAAGTTTTGCACCACTTGGATTTCTTAGTTTCTAGGCTGCTCATAGCCCAAGAAAAAGTATTGGATAGAAGTACACACTGTCTGTACAGAATACCATGCCAAACTTGATGAATATATTTTTGTAATGTGGCTATTGTCCCAGCAAACATCATTAATTTGCAACCAGTTACAAGTGGTGCAAATTTTTTTTGTATGTATTAAGGCCATTTTCTGAACTGGTTTTCACCAACTATATTATCTTGGCAGATGTTACCCTAAATTAAACCTTATTAAATGAAAACGATTACAGCTGAGAGTTTTTTATCTCATATAAAATGCAAAACCTACTGTTTGTTTGAAAGGAGAGTAAGTCTTTGACTTTTATATATTAAAACTAAAAGGTCTTTTTGGTTTTGTCACCCAGGGTGGTTGGCTAACTAATATTTTATTTATAATTTTCCCACTTGTATATATGTATGCATCTGCATTTCATATGTGATAGCAAGCATTGTTCCCTTTTTAGGTTTATTCTCAGCAACAATTTTTCAAAGCTTGTTTATTTAATACCTACCAATTTTCGACTTAAAAAATTCAGTGTGTCCAGACCAAAATGGCAACATACCTACTTGAGTTCAAAAAAAATTATTATTTCGATCAATTGTTATTTTTGCTTCTTTTCAATATCTACAAACATGCTATTATGAAAGATTAAACCTTTTGCAGAACTGATACAAACCAAAAAATTATGCTGTCAGTTTAATATCTCAAAAGCTTCTTTTCCAAACTGTTATTTGAAGTTGTTTGTTCTAAAGAAACGATACACAGGAAGCACATGAAGAAGTTAATGGGAATGGCAGTGATGTGACAACACCAAAATAGATTGATATGGTTTGCTCAGCTTTGGATCACCAGTGGTAAAAATAAGAAAATGTTCTGTCAAAAAGTCAAACTTTCTTAAAAAATAATCTGGCTCAGAAAATATTGTTGAAAAAGGGAGAAAATGGTTTTTCTAAAAATTGCCATCTCCAGAAGATAATATTGAATCTCATCAGTGACAGTTTTAAGTAGGTTCNTTTACATAAGCTGGCAAACAGTATGTTTTTAACAGTTGTATTTTGTGGGAGGTAAATGTACAGACTAAAAATGTAAAGCTTTTACAAATGAATATTTTGAAACTAGTCAATATATATATGTATGCACACACACATACTCAAATTTATATACAGGCACATATTTGGACCTATATTGATTTTTGTAATGGTATTCTGTCTATAAGTTTTGAATGAAAATAATGATTTTGGTCATAACCAAAAAGTAGTAATGCTATAGTACAATAAGCCTCCAAAAATGCTTATGTATTTGTGTGTGTAATGTTAGGTTGCAGACAACCATCTCATAGCTCCACTACATTGACTACTTTTTCATTCTCTTCTTTGTATACATAAATATAACCTCTACATAACCATAACCCAAATAACATATGTTACACCTTGCCCTCCTCCCTGTTTTACTGTTCTTTGTTTACTAATCTACAACTTCTATGCTAATCCAGCTACACTTGGTCTTCTACAAATTTAGTCTTTATTATTGTATCACTCTTCATCTACTGTATGTCTTATAGCCTAATACACCAGGCCTTGGAACCATCCTTGTGCTGGTTTATTGTGGTGTAAACCATGAAAAAGGTGAACCTTTTGGAGAGTTTGCAAGTGATGTTGGCTTCCCTGTTCTGGAGCCTGTGGGCTGATTTGCTGGAGACAGCTGCTGCTGCTTCTCTTCGTGTTTCCTTCCTCCTTTTCCTCTTCTGTCACTGCTCTACAGCTGTGGTCTACAGCAGGGATGTATCTGTCTTGTTTGTTTGTCTTTCCATTATCTTGTCCCTATGATTGACTTCTAGGCACTGGTATCAGATGTACTGCTTTGTTCCTCCATATCATAGCCTGTACTGTTTGGATGATGTACGACTTAGAAAAATGTACCTTTGCATACACTTCTCCATAATGCTTCAGGACTGGTATCCATACCTGTTCTCCAACCTTCAGCTGTGGCAGTTCCTTTGCACTATGTCTTTTATCAAAATTAAGTTTGTTACATTTTTTCAATCGCTAGTCTTTGGCCCAAAACTCGTCGAGGTCGGGATATTGCCCTGATGTCTGCTGACTAGTGCAGACTATTGGCAAGGTGTTCCTCAGTTTTCTGCCAAACACGAATTCTAATGGAGATAACACATTTTCTAGAGGAGTTGTTTTGTAGGCGAACAAGCCTAGATTGGGGTCTTCTTATTTGGAAAAGATTTGCCTAGCTATTTTTACTGCATTCTGTGCCTGACCATTTGATTGGGTAAACTTGGTGCTGGATGTAGACAGAGCGAACCCATAGTCCTTGGAAAACTGTTTTAATTCAGTGGATGTGAATTCTGGGCCACCATTTGTACGCACCACCTCAGATATACCATGCCTAGCAAAGGTGTTTTTCATTCGTAAGATGATGGTTGCCGATGTAATATTTGGCAATTGAATAACTTCAAAGAATATTTTTAAAAAAGTCTTGTATGACAGTATACTTTTGCCTTTCAAGTTCAAAAATATAAATTCTAAGTGAGAACCATGGTTCACATGGTAGGGCTGTTATTTTTATGTTCTTTGCTCTTTGATGTCTTTGCTCCAAACACTGACAACATTTTTCCATGATTTGTTTGATTTTGCTAGATATACTGGGCCACCATACCGAGTGTGCTGCTCGCCTGCAACATTTGATGATCCCCATGTCCCTTTTGTGACTGTGTTGCAGCATCTCGTGTCACAGCTGTATAGGGACAAATATTCTGTTTCCATACATAATCAAACCATTACAGCAAGACAGCTAGCCTCAATGTGCCCAAGATGTAGACTTGTTATTCTATAAGCCTTCCAATATTTGTTCTTTCAATAGGCAGCACTCTGTATCACTTTCTTGAGCCTTCTTTATATCTTCTAGCCTCGTATCTGAGAGTGGGGTTTGTGCGATGACTGACTGTATGAAAAGTTCTTCCTCTTCGTCCACTGGGGACCTCAACATGGTATCTGGGATCTAAAAACACTTTCTTGGTAACATATTACTACGTACTCAAAACACATCAGATGCATTCTCAGTCGTTGCAGCCTTGCCATCAAGTCAGTCAGCAGTTTGCTTTGCAGCAATGGCACTAACAGTTTGTGATCTGTGAGGATTGTTACTTTCAAGCCAAGAATGTAATCACCAAATTTTTCACATGCACAGATAATAGCAAGGGCTTCTTTCTTAATATGTGCATATCTCTTTTCTTCTTCATTAAGAGACCTTGATGCATACAACATAGGTAATAACTCACCTCCTTGTCACTTCTCCAACACATCCCCCAGTCCATATGAAGAGTACCCCATACCTACTCATTCTTCTTGTGCAGGAGCTCTTTGACTGGTTCAGTTTTTTCTGCCAAGTGTGATATGAACTTCATGACAATTTACCATACCCACAAATCTATGCAGTTCTGTAGGGTTGGATGGTTCAGGCATATCCATTATTGTTCTAACACCAAATTAACACTTCTCTTTGTTAAGAGTTACTCCTGCTTTCTGTAATTTGCTCAGGACCTCTTTGACTCTCTCATTTTTTTCTTCTACTGTGCTGCCAAATATCAAGATGGCATCTGCCTGATTGACTACTCCTGGTGCACCTTCCAGCATGTTTTGCATCTGCCGCTGGTAGTGCTCTGGTCCTGACTTAATTCTGAAGGGCAGTCGCTGTAAAAAGTAATGCCCAAATGGAGTAAAAATTTTTGTTAATGGAGCACTGGCTTCTACTAGAGGTATATGCCAAAATCCATGGGATGCATAGAGCACTATGAAGACTTTTGCTTTCTCTAATAATGAGAGTGATTCATCCACAGCTGCAATCTTTCACATATGATGTTCTGGTTGAGATCTGTATAATCCACACATATTTGTATTCAGCCAACTTTCTTTGGGACAACCACCATTGGGGCATACCATTCTGTTGGTATGTCAACAGGTGCAATGACTTCCTCTTCCACCATCTTGGTCAGCTCATTTTTTTACTGCGTCCCTCAATGGCAGTGCTACTCTTCTAGGTGCAGTTATGTCATATGGAGTACAGTCTTTTTATAACTTGATTGTATAGTCACAACTTAATTTTCCTTGGTCTTGAAACACTCCTTCGTATTCCTTAAAAACTGCAATGCTTGCTGTCTGTATTACTTCACTGACATTTAGCTTAATAATGTCCAAAGCTGTAAGTGATGGCCTGCCTAGAAGTGGTACCTCCTGTCTTTGTACCACAAATATTTCCTGTACCGTTTGCTTGTCCCTATATGTCATAATCTTTAGTGCTGTAGCTAACACGTTCACGGCTTCTTTCCCACACCAAATGGCTTTCTACTTGTTTTCTTAACTGTCAGGTTTAGATTTCTGCATACTCCCTCCCCATGACTGTCACATCTGCACCTGTGTCAATTTTGAATACTACCTTCACACACTGTATTTTCACTTCCACCATCCACAACTTATTACATGCAATCTCCATTGCTATCTCCCCCATGTAGCATTCAGGTTCTTCAGCTTCTACTTCTTGCTGTCCCCCTGCTTTACAGCACCCACTGAAATGACCCGTTTGACCACACTTGTAACACAAACTCTTGTTTGCAGGGTATCAAAGCCATGGGTGTTTTGGTGACCTACCACATTTTGAACAGTTCCATTTCTGTGTTTTAGTTCATTGCCTTCTTTGTAACCTAGTTCATCCTTGCTGTGAAAAGGAGATGTCCTGGTATTCTTTGCAATTTTCACTGCTTTCACCATGATATCCTCTGTATACCGCACCATTTGCTGTAGATGTTTTACCGACTCCGCTTGACGTATTTGAGTACCACTTTCTCCTAAGTCAGTTCGTAACCTAAATGCATTGTTTCGAACAGTGCATCATTTGCCATCCCAATCAATAGGAAAGTGGTGATCAGTTCGTCTTGTAAGTTCTGAAACTCACATGTTTCTGCCAGCTTAAATACATAATTAGCAAATGCATTGGTCGTCTCACTATCCGTCATAATTCAAAAAACTTTGCTCTCTCATGCACAATGTTTGTTTTCACAATGAAAAATCAGTCAAACCTTTGTTTATTCATTTCATACTTTTTACTTTCTGATGATGTGTTGGTGCAAAGGAGTCCAACATGTCATCCGCTTCTGGCTCCATATAATATAGTAACATGTTTACTTTACCTTATTCCGACATTTTATCCAACTCAAAAGCAATTCAAAAAGTTTGAAATATTGAATCCATTTATGCCACTCAGTTGGGTTATCAGTCAAAATTTGCCAGCAGAACAACTTGAAACTGTGCTGACGCCATTGTTAACTTACACTCGCTCATCCCGAAAATGAAATCATGTTAACCGCTTGGAGTCGGCACTCCTTAAGTTCTCTTCACAATAGCGCTGTGTGATGAGAAGCGATGTGACATTGCACCAAACCGGCCAATCATAGTTCATATAGCTTGCGACGAGCGACAGCTCGCGACGAGAGTTCTAGTAACAAGCCTGACTTGCCACCGAGGTGATATCACTGATTATGTTAGAGAAAACAGTCAGATAAGAGCAAGAATACGGAAAAGAAGAAAAATATTTACTGTCATGTTTGTAAACAAGGGGAAAGAAATGAGGAACCAATTAGTAAGGTATGTTAATTTTTTTTTTCTCTACGTATCTTGCATTTGTGAATAGTGTTTAAAAACTGGTGGACTATTGTTTACTTTAAGATGAGTCTTGCAGAAATACTGATTCGAGAGGTAGAGAATAGGCAGTGTTTGTATAAACGACTTCTGAAACCATGTATTGTTAGGTAATTATACCTGCATGCGACTGTCTCATCTCCATACCTCCACGATACTTACTACCTTGTCATTATATTTTTTGCATACATAAACATAACCTGTACATAATCATAATCTAAATAACCTGCGTTATAGTATACATGCATGTGCATATACATCTTTGTATGTACGCAGTTCCTTGTAAAAAGTTTTAGTGTTAATAATACCATAGAAATGGTGTATTAAAAAGTTTACTTTTGACTAATGCTGCCACTACATGCTCAATACTGTTTTTTTTCTCTCACCATAATGTATTCTTTAGTTATTTATAATATAAGCTTTTGAGAATTAAAATTTAGATAATGTTACTTCTGTCATTTTGCTACTTACCTAATCCTTTGGTGCAAATAGATGAATAAATTTCACTATGGAATAAAGGAATTAATGTTTTTATTTATATACTCATTTAAGAACCATTCTCATAAAAAATTTATTTTGTGGAAATAATCCTGATGTTTCTGTGAAATATGTGACATTCTGAAACGTATATCAATAAAATTGTGAAAAATAAATATTCCTAAAGAAAATTTGTTGCTATAATTATGCCATTATCAGTGGGTTCAAAGTGTCAGGAACTACTATAATATAAGCCACCAAGTAATTTCATTCTGTACTATATCATCAAAACAAAATGTTATTTTGATTCAGCATTTAGAGGATTAGTATGCATTTTGTTGAAGCTGAATTATCTACTGATATATTTAATGTTATTATCATTGTGCCTAGTACCACCAAACAGCAAACTTTGCACTGCAACATGTTTGCAGAAGCCACTGAAGAGTACTACTGGATATCAATGTTCACACATCTACTAGAAGCCATTGTCAAAGATCTCAAACCATGTTCCTCCAGTGAAGTCCTTGACGCATATACAGTGAACATTCTGTAACCTGGCCAAGGAAATGATACAGTAGACGTAGTTTTAAAATTCTTTGCATTTTCGTACAGTGGTATACAGCAAACTCCCGATTTTCCGGGATAATAACTGGCTAAGGGTTCACGGATAACCAATATTCACAGTTAAATCTNGGGGGGGGGGGGGGGGGGGGTTTACTTTAGGCCTACATACTGTACATGTAGGTTGTGTAAACAAATAATATAGTCATATAACAATTCAATTTTTTGACAGCCAGTGTATGGCAATGCCATAAATGATACTAACATCATCACATATGCAAAATCCTGTATTAGCTGATGCATGAACGATTGCAAGAAAATTTCACGTTGGCTATTTTGACAGCCTCCATTTGCACAACAGACATCGGAGAAATATGCGGGCATGAAAGAGATTGTAGACAAAATGTCTATGTATTTTATATCATTATAAAACAGCTGTTATTAGTGTAACAAATTAAACAATTCAAGAGTATTGTGTACATGTTAAAACAAAATGGAACGCCATATGCAATAGTTAAGCTTTGTTTGTATTTTCTTCATAGCCGTAGCTAGTGCTTGCTGCTAACATGGCCACGTGCATGCTTCATATTAATTGAAGAGGCTACACATCTATCACAGAGTATTTTTCCAATATTTCTACATTAATTTTATGTATTATATTTAAAACCCGAGTTGTTTTGAGCCCACACGGGATGAAAAAATGTACTTTTAAAAGGACGTGATAATGTTACTTGTACAACACAGCAGCGAAATAGGCGACCGTGCTGCCATCTGTTGGCCAGTGCGCACAGCTCACTTTGGAAACCACGCTCCCATGAAATGACTAATTTTTGTGCGTAAAATGCAAATATTTGAACTAATTCTCAGAGTTTTAAAGTTTCCACGAGATCTATAAATTTTTTAATGTAACATATTTCCATGTGAAGTGATTCTGCTTTCTAATAATGTGGATTTGGCCTGCAATCACCAAGTCTTTCTGAGGCCAACTTGCCATTTTGTGTTTTTTTTGTCCTGACTCCCCTCTCACTTCAGCAATGAAGCAAAAATAAATGCTATTTATTTATTTATTTATTTATTAAAACCACAAGTTGTTTGCAATGTAATCATTTTTGCAGCAATTAATATTTATGTTAATGTGATATTTTGTCATCCAGTTGCATTCACTGCCATGGTTAATTTATAAATATCCTCTGCGTGTACAAAATATTTTAAACTACACAATCTTGCTTTTTTGACCAGCAGACGCCAGTTTAAATTGTGAAATTCTGTATTATAATGAATGAAAATGTCATGTCTGACAATTTCCCGAATTCCTTATACTTCCAAGTTTCACATATACTAACTGTTAAAAACGTGTGTAAATATAGTACCAGAACACTTTTAATATTAAAATATATCAGTACCGCATCACTCAACTGCAGCCTGGTAATTAACAGTATGCACATGGGTTATTAACAGCAGGGGCGCACGACTGGTGGCAGCTGTTCAATATTTGACTTTGAACTGGTGGCTCCATGGTTAAGCCACCCCTGGTAAATAAAAGTTTACTGTTTTTGTGATAATTAAAAAATATTTTAAACCACCTGAAATAAGAATTTTCATTGTAAAAGTGAAATGGAAGAGGTTGCAAACAAAAGTGAACATCTTCTACAGATTTTTAGTGAGGTAATTGAGACAGTGTGCTCTGTCCTAACTTTTGTAAACTACCGTGTATGTCTATCTTGCCTCCCCATGAGTGTTGCCAGTCCCAAATATATTTTTACCAAGTTGCATGAAATTAAAACATAACTCCGATCATGCTTGTCACATTCTACCAGGGAATGTTTGTTTGTCAAGCCTGTGCAAGCAATCACGATGCGCTGACAGAACGCACCAAAGGAGACACGCAGATCAAGTCTCGTAACATGTACGAGACCAGTTGTGACGTGATGACTGCTCCCATGCCACGTGGCGGCATGCTGTGTGCTCGAGAATCCGTGGACGCACATGCCAACACGGACTGGTCAGTAACCCCTGTTGAGATTGTGTTGCCTAAGGACAGGGTCTATAGTGACATCAGTGTAGTGCATGTGCAAACAGCCCCAGTGCATCAGGTTGTAAAACACAAGTTCCATCAACGTGAAACAGTGTGTGAACACAATACCTAGTGAAATCACAGTGCATGCTGCCGAGACACTGCCTCCAACCACACATGACACTGGTGTTCGGTGTTCCGGCCGAAACATGGGTACAGCGAGTGGAGACAGCCCTCACCCACGTATGATCGCCTCTGTCACCACATGCAGAGGCATTGGACACACCTGAATAGAAGCCCAGCATCCACCTGTCACCGTTACCGCCTGCCACATCACCACCAGTACAAAACTGCATCTGCTACTTGAGTGCCATTGACAGCAGCCCACTACCACATGACCAGCCTACTGCAACACCGAATGCCACGACGTGGGCCTGCTGCCTTGTGAGATGTGTCTGAGAGCGGCATGAAGTAACAAGATGCAAGGTATGCAGGCAATGGAAACAATCAAGATGTGTTTCTCCCTACCCATGGCCCAAGACACACTGAAAGGGGATACACTTAGGGGACACTAGTCACTATCCAAATGCTGTAGCTGAAGGTAGACTCACCCCATTGACCCAACTTCTACCTGTCAGCTCAGATGCAGCTTTCAGCTGCTGCATGCATGAGACCAGTACGGCAAACTGCCATGGCCCACTCTGGCTCCAAACAACTACCTGCCACAACACTGGGTGTCCACTGGGATGTCATGACCTGTGCCCACGCATGGTTTCATCGACAGCACACCTGAACGCCATCTCCACCCATCCACACTGTGAATAACAGTGATAGAGTAAGTACCGGACATAACAATGATAGAGTAATTGCGGGAAGTGTGACAGTCTCGATGATGACAGTGATATGTGCTGCAAATCATTTCCGAGACTTCTATGTGTGCTTTCTTCCCGACCACGCCATACCTAACTTCATTGTTATGCATCTTCACGTGTTCATCTTTGACCACACTACTACTAGAGCTGCATGCGGTACTAATGTAAACACAGTGACACATGGGGGAAGTGTGGCTCACTGCTGTTGCTTCAGATCTGCCACCGAGCAACTTGTCATTACTGGCTAGGGATGGAATGGGACTGTTGTGACAGCTAATGGACCATGGACCCCTGGACATTGTTTACCTGACCTCTAGCACCTCATTGCCATCCAGTTTGCCCACAGCCAATTACAGGAAAGACCTGTGTCCCTCGAGTGTCAAGTGGTCACCAGAGTTCAGCACTCTGTCTTTAGACCGATGCTGCCTCACTCCTCCCTCTAGAGATTGTCTCGGCTGGCCAGTTAACAGGTCAGCCCTGTTAACTCACATAGTGTGTGCAGTGTGTTCAACAACATCAACATCTGCCCAGCAAGTGTCAGTGTCAGTTTGTCACGGAGAGAGGGAAGAGTCCTGTATGTGAGTGCTGGTTCACAAGCAGTTTAACGTGTATCATAAGAGCGATGTTTACTTCATGCCCGCTCGCGATGGACATACACAAAGCAGCCCTGCCACCTTCTAGTGGCCCTGGAACAAGTGCCACCAACCACGGCACAGCGCAGAGACCCTGGAGAGAGCATACTAGCCACTATGCCATATGCAGGCCAAGCTCTAGCTACCGGCAGTGCGAGTGAGGATCCAGGGCCTGACTCTTTGGAGAGTGTGCAGCCAGCACATGAAGAGAAGATCCAGGATGCAGGCAGAGAGCAGCAGGATTCAGATAGAGTAGCTGCCACACACCAATTGTGCCCAGCCAGACTAGCTAAACCTGAGACGACTTCACACCCAGGACTCAATTGACTGATGTGGACCATGTGTCTGACTGGCTGTTCCCACCTACGCCTCGTGTGCCAACAGCAGCAGCACCCAGCCCAATTTTCGAGGAACCTGATGATGCAGCAGCACCAACCTAAAGATGGCAACACTGGCATTCGGAGTCAGGTTTAGTCTGACTGGAGGTAGTGTGATTGTTGTACTTTGTAGTCATCTTAAACTGAGCCTGACACACTAGCCACACGAGTGGTACAGTTACAGAAAGCTCTACGCACTGAATCATCCTGTGCCTGTCCAGCTAGCTGCACGATGAGGAGGCAATGGCTACAATACCTGAAAATGGCAGACACCGCTAACATCAACAGACCATCTGTTGTGACCATGTGTGCAGTGCAACATAAAGAAAGTGTTCAGAATTTAATAAAGGCAAAGAAAAATTTTGTGGCATAAAATTCAGTGTTACATCAGATTGTCTGGGCAATTGTTGTTTCGCTCAACTTGTAAGTGTCGTGCAGCAAGACCAGCTTGTGTTCATGTAACATATTATGTTGTGTGCAGTATTGCTTTGGGCAGCATGTGTTTACTAAATTTAAAACATAATTTTTAGACTGAAGGACAAGGCAAGTTGCATATTTTAATTTGCGAAGTATTATTTGTGCTGACAGGACATTGGACTGGTGCCGGCAGTACCGAATGTTACAATAAGCACTCTGCTGTCCCATATGCTGAGTAAGCTAGATTTTTTATAAATATTATTTTAGAGTGTTTTAATACCAGGGTATATGTGTGCATTTTGTTTGTGAATTTTCAGGTTAAGTTAGCATAGCCTGCTTTGCATAACATAATTTAATTTCAGTTGCAACTGTCTCATAATGTTTTCTTATAGTTCTCCAACAACAAAGGGTTATTTATATGTTAATTTTAATACAGCATATCTTAGCAGTTGGAAATAAACACAAACATAAGCCAATATTCAGTATTCCCACGGTAAATAATACATTGCAGAGTTAATATTACAGATATCCAAACATCCTAAGAAGCCTTATTTTTGAATTTCTTATCCATGAACTTAAATATACAATGTTAAATGCAATGCACAATGATTTGCTATAATATAGCTAATGTAGATACCTAACATTTTAAGCCCACAGGGTCCCAGACTTATCACTTCATGATACCCGCTTCAAAATCACCATCGAGAAACCAGAGGAGGACCCACACCTACCGAGACCACGACGGCTAAGGCTAGCACCAAGGCGATTTTCCCCAGGGGTAACAGCAGAAGGAGAACAGCATGCAGCAGAGGAAATGACACCAGATACAACCAGCAACCCCCGCCAACCTCGATGCAACCACAGAGCCCTTTGGTGGTTCTCACTAATGGCAGAAGGACAAAAGAAGAAGGGGGACCCACTTGCACCCTGCAGGCACAAGTCGACAGACATGGGATTCCAGCTGCGAACAAGACAGACGAGAGGACGATGAGACTGCTGCAGCCGAGATGCCACCTCACCTGACAGACCGTGGAGGGAGTAGAAGTGGTGCGGTTTGTGTAGGGGGGGGGGGGCATATTTGTATCACTCATCCGACCTCATTAAACCCAAACCTAACACGTGCCATAAAATGTCAACACCAGTGATGGCGTTCCAAGGGCGCATGGTGCGCCAATGGTGTACCAGAGCAGCAGCAGGCAGGCCGAACATACTGGCCTACATAGCAACACACCTGTGAAGCCGATGGCCACCACCGCTGGAAGACAGCAGGTACCACCAGCACCAACCAATCGGGCATCTCAGCCGACCACATGGTGAGTGATCAATTCAATTAACACTATTTTCCAACGTAACTGGTAACGTCCAATATTTTTCTGTGTAGGGGGTGTTGTGTGGGAGTGCGGTAAATGGTCATTTCGATTTCCGTAAAGATGACAAAGTATTACTTTTAGCTGGCATCATGGCTTCTTTTTTGTAATGGAATATCAGGCTGTGGTACAAAATCTAGTCCCTATATTTCAGAAAGGAAATGTTAAATTTTTAAAGTTACTTGAAAAAGAAGAGGAACTGAGAAGAAAAGTTACTGTATTTATTACAGAAAATTCAACCCATAATGATATGCTAAAGCAGGCAAAGAATTCATACTATCTATGTATGAATTGTGAAAAAATAAGACGACAGATGAACACAGATTATTTATTTACCATCAACAAATGGCAAAACGAAAGCTGCAGGCAAACTTTGACTTAGCTACACTTCCTCCTACAACAGCAGCAGCAGCTTCTCAGCACTCATTCAGGGTTTACTATCAAGTACAGCAGTGGCTAGGCAATGACCTAGATTCATGAGACTGGGGTAGGAACCTTATAGGAAATACACTACAACATATGCCAACAACTCTTCACCCAGCACCAAAAAAACTCTTGTGTTTGATTTTGTGTAGATATAAGACTTCTTGTGTCTCCTGTAAGTGTAAAAGAGCAGGTCTTTTGTGTTCAGCAATGCGCAGTCAGTGTTAAGGATGATCATGGGAGAACTCACCAGATTTACTCACAGAGTTTGATGACAATAATGATTAGTTGTATGACGAATTAATAAAATTAAAAACATTTAAAGTTAAAGTTTCTACAACACTGTTTTAGTTTTCATTACTTTGCTACTGTTGATATGAAGAAATTGTCATTAATATAAACATTTTCAACTTTTATTGATGCATGTTTGTTAATATTACTACAAAAAAATACTGTACCGCTTTTTTTTTTTTTTAATAATAATTTTAACACATGTAGGTAAGATATCTTACAGTTTGGTTCTAATATATCATGGTAAGTTGTATCAACTAATAGCTAAAGCTTATTTTAAGACTTATACCTTCTCCCCAACTTTATGCTGAAGTAATTTTTGCAGAAGTATGTAACATGTAAACATTGCAATTTTTCCATGCCTCATAGCTCGATAACCGTTGCAGATATGAAAAAAGTTCTTATTCTCAAAAATTTGTATAGTATTTTGTTGTATTCTTTAACTTTTGTCTAAAAATTTTTTTGATATATCACAGCGTTCAAGAGATATGGCAGAAAAATAAATAATGGAAACCATTTTCCAAGAAGACAGTCATAGTACAACATGCACAGGTGTTGATTTTTGATATGTTATTTCTGGCTGCTATTACTATGCACATACAAAGTCTCCCATTCAGTGTAATTTTTTCCAGGTATGGAGGAATTTTTCCCTAATGTTACTGAACTAAACAGTCACACCAAAATTCAATAATTTATAGCTGGACATCTTTACAAAAAAAATGTTTAAAATCAAAAAGTAACAAAAAACATAATATAGGAAGATGTATTTAAAAGTAGAAATTTGGTATGGGTAAATTCATAAATTAAAATATTTTCGTTGTCACTGCTATGAAATGTCTAGAAGTTATGTGGATTCAGGACTTTCGTAGACCAGATTTTTACTATGCCATATGCTGTCAACAGCAGGAATTATCAAGTAAAATATTTTGAGTTGGATGGCAACATGCTATATTCCTAGCCAAACCTTGCAAAATTCTTGGACATAAAAATAAAATGCTAAGTCATTTGAAAATTATATTATTACTTTAATACTATGTAAACACAACTAGAAATAGAAAAAAAATATTAATTTTAGTAGATTAACAATATTAATGGTTACTCTTTAACTTTTGTTTTTTCATATATGAATTTGTGATTTATGTGTTACAGGTTTTCATTTAAAACAGATATATGTGTAAACTATATGCGGAAAAATAAATAAAAGAAAAAAGAAATACAAATAGTGGGGGGTTACACTAGTGCCCCTAACTACACATCCTCATTTAGATAGGAGTGGCCATCTTTGAAAACTAATAGATGAGGGGAACACAAATAGATTTTGGATAGTAAACTAGATCAGATCTAACAGGGCACATTAATAATTCAACAATGCTGCTTTCGAGAGTTCAGCAACATTATTATACCTATTTCTGTCATTTATGGTCCCTGATATGTGTTTAGGTTTCGAGAGCACTTTCATTTTAATTGAATCGTATTATTCATGCATTAAACGATATCACTTGAATGCAACAAGTTTATTAAAAAAAAAAAAATAAACTTCCTACATTACTCTTGTCTGTTGACCACCATATCATAGTGCGTGGATTGTACAGGACAAATGTGATCTTTTGTGTAGAGAACCTTCCCATCATGCGAGTTCCTCACACTCTGCTTCTACATCAGCAGTGAGGGCGTAGGAAGGAAAGTGGACACAGTGGCGGTCAAGATGGGGGCTGCAGCCGACTCACCCCCACGCAGGCAGGAAAGGAGGAGAAAGAATGTTTCTGAGTTTCACCACCGTAATTGGAGGAAAAACTACACATTATGTTCGCAAAGTGTGTTTTACGCCCCAGGTAAGCAGGATACTTAAGGGGCGCCGGTTAGCTGTAGAGTATGGAATGTTGGAGGGAATTGGGCCATCCACCCATGTGGCTGCCTACTGAAGTTTCCGGTGACTGCAGATGGTGATTGTCTAAGATGTGCTCCAGTTAGGTATACCTAGCAAGGGTGTCGGCCTCCTCATGACATCAGTAATGTGAGGCTGTTTACAGCCACCTCACATGCCGGTAACTTCCAGTAGCCTTTGTATAGGCCAAACCAATAATTATGTTAAAGTACACATAGGGAACGATAAGGAAGTCTGCACTACCAGACACCGCCGAGACGCGGCTTACGCATGAACAACAACATGCATGTAAATTTATAAGCATTTACTTCACACTACAAAACCCTCGTTAAGAGGCACTTACACTTTGTACAGCAATTGTGGTACGCTGACAGCCTATAGGAAAAATTTTGAGTGCAGAGCTTTAAAGAGAATTATATTAAGTTAAGCCCCCCCAGGGCATGTGAGAGGGCTCTACTTCTGGGCAAAAAGCAAATTGATTAGTTCTGTTTTGAAAATCATATAGAACTATTGTAAACTAAACAGTTGTAGTGCTTGGGAGTGGCATGATGTGCGACTGCCCTATATCTGCACCTGAATCCGACCGATTTTCATGGCAGCATCCCGGTTGGGACTCGAGTAGACTGGTGCCAAATTTTGCAAATACAGAAACAAAGCAAAATACAATACATGAAATTATACAAAAAATATGAGAAATAACTGAAAACAACAAAGAACACTTTAAAATAAATCTGCATAGTGAAATTAATGCAGGAAAAGTTGGCATTAAACCATTTAAAGAATGTTATGTTTTTAGAACAGAGATTTGTGTTTCTGAGTATTTTGTGACATAATTATGAAAATACAGTTAATATTTTAGAATAGGCATAAAATACAAAATATAATATTAAAAATGGAATCAGGAGGCCTAGGTTAATATTTGAGTTCATTTGTGCAAAAGGGGTGTAAGTAGTTTAATCCTAATGATGCCAAATGCATGTTAAATATTATTACCTCTCTTTTTAGGTTACTGATTTTGATTGCACAAGTAAGGAAAAATTATAGAATGCACACAACATACTTGTACTTCGCACACAGACACGCATGGGTCACAGATGTGAGGTGATGATGGCACATGAAGGATCACCAACCTGCAGGTACTGATAAGTCCCTGTCATGGTATTCATTTCCTCAGCAATCTCAGGGCTTGGGTTGAATTGTGCTGCAAAAGGCTGGCCTGAACTGTCACACCACCAAAAAAATTTTCTTGCTGACATGAAGGCGAGGATGGCTGCTTGACTCTGGTGGTGGAATGGCTGGCCAGCAGGGTGCATTCTCACATGCTGCGCTGGCCAGCGGCGTTGTTTGCAGCAACTGTCCACAAGTTCAAGCGCAGCGATCCCCAGTGGAGGGCACTTTGTAGCTGCACAGTAATGGATACAAAGTCAGGGGGTGTGGCATGCATCATATCTCCCCCCCTATTAGGCAGCTGTTTTTCCATCACATACCATTGCTTTCCCTGCTGTGCAGCTAGTGGCAGCAGGATGAGAGTGGTCGCAGCCCTCACCACGGATGGCAGGTGTTAGGGGCTCCAGGTGTTAAGTGGAGTAGGTGAAGTGGGGTGGGTGCCCAGGTGATGTAGCGCTAAGGCAGCTGCTTTGGGAGGTGGGGTGCGTCAGTAGGCCATGCAGGGTGCATGCAGTGGGCATCAGATCAGCTTGGAGTGGTAGGGTGGCGAGGAGCCATCCTCTGTCTCCGTCTCATCACAGCTGCTGGAAGTGGAATGAGGCCTGCAGCTGGATCACAAGAGATGCTGGCTGGGTTGCTGGGCATTCCTATCACATTGCGTGGACATGCCCACCACGTGGTCTGCCAGGGCCTCGCTGAGATGGATGCTGGATGTTCCGAGGCCATCACTGGGCAGGTTTGTCACCGGCCAGGGGAGTCTACTCCGGCTGGTTATGTGCTATTGGCTGACAACATCACGCAGCCAAGGCTCACGCTGCGTAGCACTGGGCAATGCTGCTCTGCACCTTACAACTGTTACAACTTGTTTTATATGCTCACAGTGAAAATATTGCTGAACTTATTCAATTTATTCCTTCCATGAGTAAACACTGGAGAGTACTTGTAAAAACTTCTGCAAATTTTTGATATTGCAAACTTTTTTATACTCTTAATTTTAAAAGGCAAACAATTACGATTTTGAATTGCTTTAATAGAATATTCATATGGAAGGCATGCCAAAATGTTTACAAGTACATATTTTTTTCAATGACACTGTTTGTCATTGTAGTAAATAAATGGACAATTGTTAGTGTATTTTCATGTATGTTTGTGTGTGTATATACACACACATGTAAAAATATTATTTGGCATATTTACAAATAGAAAGCGTTCATGATTAGTTTTACATATACCCATTCACAATTCAAATGTTAATCACTTGTCCATAAAACACAGCATAATATTTGCAGTCACTAGAATAAATTATATAGGTATGTAGGCCTAATTAATAATAATAATCTATGATCAATAAATCACAATTGTACAAGTTTTCAGATTTTAACCAACAATAAATATCCACTTATCTCTGCCGGCAGTTGACAATTGTGATTATAGGTGGAAAGGGTTAATTCATTGTTACATTTTAAATGATTAGAAAAATTCTTTAATACAAATTACACCTCCCTGTGTCTAATTTCAGTCACATTTTCTAGCAGCAGATGATGCTATCCACACGCAATTCATTTTTGTTGTGTAGCCCTAGGTATTTTTTCATTGCTGCAATCTTTATTTTTTGGTTTAAGTTCCTGTTGTGAATGAATGTTCTTATTTTTGCATACAGGCATAACATTTTTTCTTATTTACTTCCAGACAATAGTCTTCCAGTAAAAGGATGTAATTTTTATATGACATTTTTACGCGTAGAAAGATGTGTTCTATGAAGAACAGCGAACACAAGCTGAATGCTTTACTTTATCCATCCACTCGGGTGTAGGGCGTGTATGCCCTCCTAGTGATATGATTTATTTATTTATTTATCTATCTATCTGTCTCCACATAACCCTCAATACATATTGAGTATGATTTGTTAAAACATTTTCTATTTACATTCACTACAGCACTAAAAGTAAAGTTAATTCATAGATGGCATAAACTAACATTGCAATCAAAATATTATGATACAGAACAACGTTCTGCCCTCCAAGACCGTCAGCCACACAGCATGCCCAACTTCACCGCATCAGCATGCTTGACAGGCACAAGCGCCTGACGCACTCGTGCAGGGCAAGTTAGTGTAGTGCAGTACGTGTGTGGGCAAGGCAGTGCCACCATCTCCCCCCCTCCATATTTAAGCTTCACCTTCCGGAGGAGGGTGGCACGGAAATATTTGAAAGCAAGAGCAGGGTGAAAGTAAAAGCAATTCAAATAATAATTTGTAAAGATGCAAGTTCACGTGTAATACACAAGGGACGCCCCTGCAATATTGATGTAGTGTTTTGCGTTCTTTTTCATAAGTTCTTTGTATTCATTTCACAATGTCACCCTCATTTCACCTCACTAATTAATTATTGGTGTAAGAGTTTTTGTGTGCGTCTTTTATTATTAAATGTTCAGTGTGTTTTTGTAAGGGTTAAATGTTGTTGTAGGTATATGTTTAATCATGCAAGTAGTTCTGCCACGCGATTTGCTGCCCCACGGAAACTGCACGCACCTGCCATAGTTAGTCTGCATCCAGAGTCTCAGAGGTCGGCCATATCGCATCGCATCGCACTCTGGGTGCACTTCACGTTTTCACACCAAACATTTAGTTTTCAATAGCATCATGTAAATTATCAGAACCTTTTGTCTTTCTAGCACCCGGAGATTCCACCCCTTCTTCCCCGGGAATAACATCTCCTGGGGAAGCTTAATTTCACCTCCTTAATTGTTCACCATGCATTTACGCGTCTTTCAGCAGCTTAGCCTACCTGGCGGGCGCGCTGCCAGGGTCCGTTTTCGTTTTACTTTATAGTGAATAATGTAGCGTGCAAAGGTAAATATACGTCAGTTTTCAGACTATGTGTTTTATTTCTGAGCATAGCCTATGAGGCATTTCAGGGCTCGGGTCTCCTACAACCTGCATTCAGCTGTAACTTTTCAGTAACCTAAATATGCACAGTTCTACTTAAAGTACTTTTTATCACCGTTTAAGGCATGTGGGTCAGCCTAAATAGGCCCACTGAACTCAGCAAAGTAAGTATCAGGTCGAAGAGGAGCCTGACTTCTCCAGCTTCATTGGAGCATTTTCAACAATACAACCACCGAGGGAATGGCGTACATCTGGGTGGTCGTCCACACAACCCTGAGAGTACCAACAATTTCATCTCGACACCACCTGTCGATGGTGTTTGGTGCCTAGTCTGGTTACCCTTTCCAACAATCACTCCTACCTTATGTTCACCACCCGCAAAACCCAACCCAACCCCCAACACCTGCGCCGACCGGCATTAACTAATAACACAACAATTAATGCACTATGTACAATCGTGGCGTCACTTATGTTGGTGAAAAATCCTCCGACAAGAAAGAAATAATAATATAGGATATAGGCTAACGTATACATACAGTACTAAACAACGATTATTTACTATTTCTCTACAAAACTGATAACAGTTTACTAAAATGACACAAATTACATACCTAATGTAGAGTTTAGGGAAAGACACCAAGGTGAAGTTAGCTTCGAATCCCAGCTTCTGGAAACCTCCAACCTCATGTTGGAGCAAAAACTGCACATATTAATAATACAAACAATTGAGCATTTAAGAAAAGTAACAGCTTCTATACATGAAGTAAGTAAATAACATCATCACAGTAAGAAGAAAACATGCATATAGAATTTTTTTCAACTTTATGTCTAACCGCCAATAAACTTGCGACTCAGAACAACTTGGCGATCCTGGAAGTAAAGTTTAGGCCCTTATAGTTTTGAAACCTTCCAATGAAACAGAAAAACTCACATGGCATTGCAATAAGAGTTTCCTAGTGTACTATAAAATATATTAGATTTATGGTGACTGAGCTCCAATTTTTGTATAAGAGCAGATAAACTTGCGACCCTGAACGACTTGGCAATTCTGAAAGACAAGTTTAGGCCCTTCTAATTTTTATACCTTCCAATGAAGCAGAACAACTCACACAGCATTGTAATTGCAGTTTCCCAGTGTAATACAAAATGTATAATATTCATGGTGACTGTGCTCCAATTTTTGCCTAAGAGCCTAATAATTTGGAGTCGGAACGACTTGACGATTCTGAGAAACTAGTTTAGGTTCTTCTAGAATCAAAATCTTCATTTCAAGCATAAAAATTCATATTGCATTGTTTCAAAACCAGAAGGCACTACACTTGAGTAGTGTGTATATGGGGCTATGGGGACAACAGCCATATTTTTGCATTTGAATCGTTGAGTTGGCTTTGCGCTCCTGTTCACCTCTTTTTTGTGAACGCATGGTGACTGGGTAACCAGTGTTCACCATTTTTGGCTAACTGAGTTAGGAGCACGTTAATAGAATTGTTAGCTGGATGTTGATGGTTGTTGCTCATCGTTTTGAATTCCGAGTTTCTCTAATTGCATTTGCAACTTGCATTACCAGATGCTTGCCTTTTAATGTCCAAAATTGATGAATATTCAATAGTTCAAAATGAAGATGGTATCTTATTTCAGGATGAAAGCGGGAAAGTTTTGTTGAAATGGGTCGGAGGCGAGTGTTACAAATGTGGATAACCTCAATCTGTATGTAACGTATATTTGGTTTAGTTATGATATTTCAAGTCTCAGTGAAGTTTTATTAGATGCTTTTCTTCATTGTAACTGGAGCTGCATTTCTGCCATGTGAATGTGGTTATTTTCAAGTGAGCAGTACATGTTAGTCTCTGCATTCAAATACATTAAAATATCCGTACATGCAATGTCTATTTCTGGCACAATTACATTGCACAGTTTTGAAGTTCCCTCCGACTGAGGTTCACCATCTGTGTTTACAAAAAGCATTTTCGCGATGTGAACATTTTGTTGTGGATGCTGGTGACCAGCCTGTTACAATTCCAACCGCAAAAGTATGCCTAACGCTTTTATTTGGAGGGTGTGGCTATGGCTGAGTGTCTTTGGCTCGATTCAAAAGTGCTAGGAATGCATTGGAAAGATCTGAGCCCCCTACTTTGGCTCGTCTCGGGATTACTGTGCTACCAGAAGGAGCTCAATGATTACGCCAATTAGCACTTCAATTATGTACATATGTTTCTAGGGAGCAGAAGGTCATTGTTTTATAGGCATAGGGTATGCCAAATCTAATATCTGTATTTATTATCCGATTTAAGAAAACAATTTTCAACCGGCAGAGCACCTATGCAGAAAACGTATATGGTGTAGAATTTTTGCGAACTATGGTTATTGGATTTATTGAATCAATAAGTAAAAAAACATAATGTAACAGCATTTTGACGTTTTTTTAAAAGTAAAGCTGTTTCCACAATACAGCAATGCATTGCAATCACAGAACAGGGATAGTTATAGAAAGCTCACTGAAGCAGTGGACTTCAAAACCATAAAATGCGCCACTAGTGTTTGTGTGGCTGTGGGGAGAACTATCAATCAAATTGGCGGGCTATTTAAATCTTACATGCAGTAGCGCCAAATTTGAAATTTAAAAATATATGTAACATAATTCAGAATTTATTCGACCTTTGCAGTAAAATTAATAGTAGTTAAGAATTATTAAATTTAATTGAACAAGTTAAATATGAAGCATAGATGAATATTATTATATCACCCCTAAACCCCCACCCCCAATTTAAAAAAAAATTCACCTTAACCTTTTGTTTAAAATATTTGCTTATGTTGCTAGAGACTCCTTTAAATTGCAACATACTTTTATAGCAAAATAACTACAGTAGAGCACCCCTTAACCGGAATTCCTTCGAACGGAACTCCCCTTATCCGGAACTAATTTTCCAAAAAAATTTCAAACATTGCAAAGTTGTGCCATAACTTTCCCACGCTCGCAAGAGGTCTTTCGTTGCTCATACCAGACTAGCACGATGAAGAGACAGCCGGCCCAAGTGGCACAGCTACAGCTATGCTGCATAATGACACAAATGACAGTGACTAATGGCAATGTGCAACACATGCCGTTGGTTTTAGTGGTGCATGTACCATATTTTGGCGTGTATAGACCGCACCAGAAGTTTTTGATGAAAAATTAGGGATAACTAATAATTCAAGTATAGGCCGCACTGAATTTTTGTATTCTTGTAAATATTGCCGGGCCTCATTGTGCTAGTGCGGCAACAGCAAACTATGGCAACGTCAAACTAATAAATTTGTCATTGAATGTTATCGTTGCCACGCCGCCTGGCCTCCGCCTGCTGAAAAGTAGCAACAGCGCAGTATTCCGCGTAAATAAAACTTTTGTATTTATGTCAAAATGCCTCAACATGTGCACCGTGCGTAGCCTGCCAGCTCGGCCGGCTGTTGCCGAACAGGCAATGGTATGGTGCATGTGTGCATGCGGCGTGTCACACACACACAGCTTCTGCTGGTTGACTCATTCAACCAGAGGGAGAGAGAGAGACAGCGAGACAAACAAAAAGAGGAGGAAGGAGGGAGAAAGAAAAGAAAGGGACCGAGCAAGCTTGCTTGGTGCTGGATGGCTGTTGTTATGGCCAAGGGAAGGGGTGGTGGTGGAAAGGAAGGACGCCAAGCAAGTGGGTGAAAGAAAAAAGAGAAAAGAAGTGCACAAGCTGGATGGCGGCTGGAGAGGTGATACAAAGCAGTCGAGGACAGGTAGGCTAAAGTATGCTGCGACCCATACGCGTTTAAACACACGTGATGAGCTATTAATTTCTTATTATTTTTTTGACTTCCTTAGAAACTAAGTTAAAACATTAGAGCGTATTGTTTGTTGACAAATTTCTGAACATGGTTTAGGGGGAAAAAAAATTTTATGCCAATATCTCGTAAATAACCCGCACCCCACTTTTTGCCATTTTTTTTTTTGTAAAAACTTGCGGCCTATACACGCAGAAATACGGTACTTTGTGAACTTGATCTGTAATACGTCAGCCCTGCTCTTGTAAATGTATGTTGTGCCAACGTGCCATGCAGTAAGGGAAATACTGTCAACGGAATTGATTATACTTCGGGAAGTTTTATCATATGCACGTCAACACAAACAGTAACATGATATCCAGATCTCGCTTACTCACCAGCAGACACACGCACGAAGAGATAAGAATCTCTGTTAGAAGGTTAAGAATGAAGGTCATTAACGCAGCGCCGGGAGTTTTATGACTCACATTTCATAAACAGTACATAGTGTTTTTTAAATAGTTTTGTAACTTTAAGGATAAAACTAATAATTTACACTCATTGATTTCTTAAATTAAAGTTATGTGCCACATATATACGAGTTCAGACTAAAAATGTGTTATTTTTCACACCATCCCACCCTCATTTCCCATAGCCAGAATTTTCCCTCAACCGGAATAGCCCTTCCTCCGACGATTCCAGTTGAGGGGTGCTCTACTGTATTCTGATCTTGCATCATAATGCATCTGAAGAAAATACCCACAATATATTGCAAGGAAAACTAAACATTTCCCATATATAATTGTATATACTTAATCTTATACAGTTTTAGTAGTATACAGTGATTAACTCGTGAAAACCACTGTCTACTGCATTAATTTTATTAACAGTGAAAATAATCAAATTGGAAAAAGTAAACCAAAATGTAAGTAAATGGCTAGACTATACTGTTCGCTATATGCCTCAAGCCAACATGACACTACAACTAGTCGTGCTACTACAGTAACCGTGTAAAATTTAAACCGATTAGCAGAATAAAATTGTACATAATATTCAAAAGTATTTCACAAGTTCACCAGAAATATAGCTTTCATATAATTCCGTGACATTTCCCCAGCTTCATTGCAAGTGGTAACTCTGTTAGGTATGTATACAACATATCCTAAAATTTCCAAGAGACAGAATATAGTATAGTAAGGAAGTACAATTTCCTGATGTACTTTTGCTGTAATCTTTTTCCTAACAAGTTAGGTACATATAATTAAATATACAAAAAATAAATGGTGCCCATTCTTGTTGCAATAGCTTTATTAATGTAAACATTTTCAAGACAATTTAATATATGACATAACAGATACAACAAAAATAATTACATTTCATTGAAGTGTACAATCACAAAAAAATGAAAATATGTTAAATTTTACAAATTGCAACATCACATGTATTCCAAACCCTTCTTTTGAATGGGGAAATACAGTAAAATTAAAAAAACTCCTTGGGGTAAAAATTGTATTGAAATCAATCCAGTAATAAATATAAATAAAAACAAAAAATTCTAATGTTTTAATAACAGGAAATAAAACTTTTGAAATAACACTGCTTACAATTAATCTACTTGCATGTGCATTGCGTATTTTCCCTCAGTCATTACCAAGTTTACTGGGTTCATGTCAATAAGCACGCCCTTACATAGAAATCAATACAGCAAATAGTTCAATTCCCCAACTGATGGTGCATAGAAAATAATTACCTCCCAGAGCTAATGAACTGGAAACAGAAACTGTTGCATTAATACAGCAAAATCTCATTATAACATACATACATAAAGCCTCAATACTGAAAAGTCTTATTTTTAAATGTTGACAACAGAGGCTTCATGAAATTATGGCACAACAGTCATTTCAATAAATAAATACTAATATGTATCTCGGATATGTTTTTAAAAAGAGAGGATAAAACAAAACTTTCAAAAATTAAAAAAAGATCTCATATTACATCATGTGTACATAAAGTAATCAGGGTGTCCACTGAAATTCCATTTTGGAATTCCCTGTTTTGAAGGCAGATTTTTACCATTTTCCCTGACCTATTTTCACGACTAAAACCTTCCAATACATATATTTCCACTGTTGACAGAACAAAAAAAAAATATCAGCAAAGTTGAATTAAAATACACAGCAATAGACCAAGAAAGAAAGGTGAACATTTTATTCAAACCATCAATATTTCTCGTGATACACACTATCAATTTCACACGAGTACCCATTACAAACACACAAATACTATATTTTATAAGTATAGGCCGTACGTCACTTGGCAAAGATGTGTTATTGCCAATTCAGAAACTTAAAAATTGGAATTTTAAAATGCATATACTCACAATTACATCATCCTGTATTCACACAAATAACTTTTGCAGAGTGTAGCATTTATTTACATTTTCCCTTACCCAAGTCAAAATTTCCTTATTTTTCCATGTATATTTCTAATTTTCAAGATTACAAATTCTTTTTCAGAGATTATTAGTGACTGAAATACAACTGACCAGTGCCATCAGGCTGTGGCTGCCACCAAAGTGTATTAAGAACCCATCATCAAATGCATCTCAAGTGTGGATACACACTTTAGATTAAAAAGACTGTGGACCACTAAATAAAATAACTTGTGTATTTTCTTGCACCCAAGAAGATGATGTGCATTTCAAAGAGCAACACTACAAATTACTACCTGATTAATGATTCATGAATATGCTGTTTCTCACTGTTGGTGATATATAAAAAAACTTACAACAAAATGTAAAGAAAGATATACGTCAACAACACAGTAAATCTTTTAACCCTAAAAGAAAATTTTTATGCTCTATAATGGATAAGTTTTAAACTTTGTAAAAATTAAATCTTGTCATTTTATGACACCTTAAGATTTAATATATTAACAAGTTTGAAATTAATATAAGAAATACCTTTGAATGGTTACATTTCTTAACAAATGTAAGAAAGCTGTTTATGGTCAATCGCCATACAAAACAATTAAAGCTAACCTCAATAATCACAAATAATCAAATAATCAAAAATGTATTTAGATTACACTGAAGAGCCAAAAAAACTGGTACACCTGCCTAATATCGTGCAGGGCCCCTGCGAGCACGCAGAAGTGCCGCAAGACGATGTGGCATGGAATCTACTAATGTCTGAAGGTATGCAGGAGGCAATTCACACCACGAATCCTTCAGGGCAGTCCACAAATCCATAGGAGTGCGAGGCGGTGGAGATCTCTTCTGAACAGCACGTTGCAAGGCATCCCAGATATGCTCAATAATGTTCATGTCTGGTGATTTAGGTGGCCAATGGAAGTGTCTAAAGTCAGAAGAGTGTTCCTGGAGCCACTCGGTAGCAACTCTCGACGTGTGGGGTGTCGCATTGTCCTGCTGGAATTGTCCACGTCCGTCGGAATGCACAATGGACATGAATGGGTGCAGGTGATCGGACAGGATGCTTACGTATCTGTCACCTGTCAGAGTCGTATCTAGACGTATCAGGGGTCCCATTTCACGCCAACTGCACACGCCCCATACCATGACAGAGCCTCCACCAGCTTGAACAGTCCCCTGTTGACATGAAGGGTCCATGGATTCATGAGGATGTCTCCATACCCGTACACGTCCATCCGCCCGATACAATTGGAAACGAGACTCATGAGACCAGGCAACGTGTTTCCAGTCATCAACACTCCAATGGTGGTGTTGGCGGGCCCAGGCGAGGCGTAAAACTTTGTGTCGTGCAGTCAACAACGGTACACGAGTGGGCCTTTGGCTCCGAAAGCCCATATCAATGATGGTCTGTTGAATAGTTCGCACGCTGGCACTAGTTGATGCCCCAACATTGAAATCTGCGCCAATTTGAGAAAGGGTTTCACGTCTGTCATGTTTAATGATTCTCGGCAGTCGCCGTTTGTCTCGTTCGTTCACGATCGTTTTCCGGCTGCAGCGATGGCGAATATTTGATGTTTTACTGGATTCCCGATATTCACGGTACACTCGTGGATTGATCGTACGCGAAAATCCACATTTTATCGCTACCTCGGAGATGCTATGTCCCATCTCTCTTGCTCCGACTATAACACCGCGTTCAAACTCACTTAAATCTTGATAACCTGCGATTGTAGCAGCAGTAACCGATCTAGCAACTTTGCCAGACACTTGTTGTCTTATATATGCACTGCCGACCGCATTGCGTTACTCTGATTGGTTCCATACCTCTGTTATTTGCATATGTACGCCTATACCAGTTTTTTTTGGCTTTCCAGTGTACATTTAGCTGTCACCATATGAACAAAAAATGTACACTTCTTACTTATTGGAGAAGTTTCCTTTGAAAAACTGACACCACTCACCCTTAACAAATAACACTGAAGGAAGTTTATTCAAAAGATTTTTATGTTTTGAAATAAATTACTGTAATATTTCAGGAAAAAATATTATTTAAATGTTTTTGCAAGGAACACTTAAAAATCAGCTACATGCAGGATGCAGTGTTCTCGTAGTGAATTTTCAGCAGTGAACCTATCATTCTATTGATGAAAAGTCTTTGGTAAAGTTCAAAACATGCTTACAATCATAGTTTGGCTCGTATGTTTTAAGATACAGCAACATGGAAAAGCCATTTTAACTACACTGGAGAGCTCCAAAATAATATTTACAGCATATGTGGTAACTTAAATGTACCAACCCTTCCTCATCTGGGTAAGACGTCTTTTTGTGGGTAAACATACCGGGAGGACAACACAGTTCAAGTGCCAGGCATGCAGAACCCTTAACACACATTTTCTTAGGGGTTAAAATTGATCAGTTTAGATTTTTACAAGGGTAGCAATTTTACAGTCATTCTCGTAACGGCGTTTACAGTATGCTATGAGATGCAGTACCAAAACATGTATAAACGGCTTCCCATTTATACATTCATGTTTTTATGTACAAAATAATTCAAGGCTGTGCTCAATGAGCATGTCAGCAATGTTAAATAATCGAGGTCGACACACAAGGATCAATGGCACTGCGAGTTCAAAGTGACAATCAATTGTTTGCAGCATACCTGTTTGGAAACAATATAATAAACGTGACTGCATGATTTTTACATGCGTTATTTTGTAAATAACACCCAAATAAGTTTATAAATGGTTAAAAAAAATCAATAAATTTACATATAGCCCACATATGGACATTTAATCAATCCCTGGAAGACGTCAGGTGAAAAATATTTGTTTTACTGAAAGTTAACCTAAATATTTTATGCTAAAATCTAAATTTTTTATGTTAAAATGTAAATTTTTTTTACATATTTTGCATTGGTTATTATTTTAGCAGGAACCGAAAATCTTATGTTAAAGTGAAGAACGTTATAACAGTATTTTAGTATACTGCAAAGAATGGAGCCAACTAGGACATGCAAAAAATTACGCATAATTCATTAAAAACAAATGTGTCACTCTTTGTGGTGTATGGTATTATGTTTGTTTTTCTTCAAACATTTCTTAAACATAGCTTGTTCTTTAATCTTCATTATGTCTGTACTCTGTGTGAGAGACTTCTTTCCACTTAAAATCTGATTAATGGTAGTAACCCAGGCATATAATATTAGTTTAACAACTAACTTAATTGTTTAAGTACACGTAAAAAAAGAAGGACTTGACATTTTCTTTGACATGCCTCACTAAAATATTCATAATTTTAGGCAGAATGCAAATTATGGGCAAAATATCTTGCACACACACAGCTACTTCATTGAAAAAGTCAACAAACCTTGTATCCGGCAAACACAATGCTTTAGAGGAATAGCGTCTTCCAATTATCAAGTCATTAAGAGACTGTTCTGTCTGTGAAATGATTTCATTCTTGCAGCATGCACATTTTCGTGTAACCAAGAAGACATTCTTGGCTACATATCCACTAATACACTGAAGAGCCAAAAAACTGGTACACCTTCCTAATATTGTATAGGCCCCCCACTAGCACGCAGAAGTGCCGCAAGACGATGTGGCATGGACTCGACTAATCTCTGAAGGTATGCAGGAGGCAATTCACACCATGAATCCTGCAAGGCAGTCCACAAATCCATAGGAGTGCGAGGCGGTGGAGATCTCTTCTGAACAGCACGTTGCAAGGCATCCCAGATATGCTCAATAATGTTCATATCTGGTGATTTAGGTGGCCAATGGAAATGTCTAAAGTCAGAAGAGTGTTCCTGGAGCCACTCGGTAGCAACTCTCAACATGTGGGGTGTCGCATTGTCCTGCTGGAATTGTCCACGTCCGTCGGTATACACAATTGACATGAATGGGTGCAGGTGATCGGACAAGATCCTTATGTATCTGGCACCTGTCAGAGTCGTATCTAGACGTATCAGGCGTCCCATTTCACCCCAACTGCACACACCCCATACCCTGACAGAGCCTCCACCAGCTTGAACAGTCCCCTGTTGACATGTAGGGTACATTGATTCATGAGGATTTCTCCATACCTATACACGTCCATCCGCCCGATACAATTGGAAATGAGACTCGTCAGACCAGGCAACGTGTATCCAGTCATCAACAGTCCAATGGCTGTGTTGGCGGGCCCAGGCAAGGCGTAAAGCTTTTTGTCGTGCAGTCAACAACGGTACGCGAGTGGGCCTTCGGCTCCGAAAGCCCATATCAATGATGGTTCGTTGAATAGTTTGAACGCAGGCACTTTTTGATGCCCCGGCATTGAAATCTGCGCCAATTAGAGAAAGGGTTGCACGTCTGTCACGTTTAATGATTCTCGTCAGTCGTCGTTCGTCCCATTCGTTCATGATCTTTTTCCAGCCGCAGCAATGTCGAAGATTTGATGTTATACCGGATTCACGGTATACTCGTGAAATGGTCGTACGCGAAAATCCACATTTTATCGCTACCTCGGAGATGCTATGTCCCATCTCTCGTGCGCCGACTATAACACCATGTTCAAACTGACTTAAATCTTGATAACTTGCCATTGTAGCAGCAGTAACCAATCTAGCAACTTTGCCAGACACTTGTTGTCTTATATAGGCGCTGCCGACCGCATCGCGTTACTCTGATTGGTTCCATACCTCATTTATATGCATATGCTTGCCTATACCAGTTTTTTTGCTCTGCAGTGTATATACACAAAATATAATGCAACAACTAATGCATATACAGTGGTTTACTGCAATATAAAGTATATAACCATTGACTTATTGATCGTTATGTGAATCCTCGCAGATATATCTACTGGATAGCCATTTTACATGGTTGATTTTCAGAACACCAAAATTCCTAACGAAATATTTATGAATGTCCAGTGATCACACAATCATCTAGTAAGACAATACACCAACTAGAATACAGTCTGTGTTCTAATGAATATTATATGCATATTTAAATGTTTTAAATATACATGTATATGTTATGGATATTCCACATATATTTGCAGGTTTTTTGTATTGCCTGTGGATAGCCAATCAATATTTGTAATATATATGGATGTATGCTGGATGTCTTTTACATATTTGCGTTGGATATGGATATCCAGCAGAATATACATTAGGCAGTTGTACTATATTTTCCAGAGATATCAATATCCTGGATATCAGGCAGACATCTAGAGTTATATGGGACATCCATTTGATATTTGCTGTATATTTTGGATATCTGAGCGATGTACCAAATGTCCAGTGCGGATGTCTGATGGATATCATTAGACAATTTTTGCTGTGTTGGAAGGAATATATGTTGTAATAAAATTCTTTAACTTAAAATATATTTTGCCAACATTTGAATTCAATTTTCAAGAATTTATTTTGGTAACATTTTATTAATAAACATAGACGAATTGTTAGAAAAACAAAACTTTTCATTGTTGTTCACCTAAACGAGTTTTTTTTCTAACGTACCTTAAAACTAAGAGGAGAGTCTGAGGACCTGGGTAGGGGTAGGACCTAAGTGCATCTCAGGGCTGAGCCCCATACACTTAGGGATGCAGGGAAGGTTCTAACTACAAGGACACATGCTCACTGCTTTACTGGGATTGGGCAAACATTGCCACGATTGGGGCCATGTTTACCTCCAATGCTAACTTAACCTGAAATACAAGGGGGTGGGGGAACCAGCATAGATACTATATAAAAACCCTTGACAGAAAAGTATTGCAATTTGCATTAAATTTATGAAGCAGAAAAATATTTATACTGTGAAAGGATAATCTTTATTGAAATAGTGTTTGAAATACTAGAAGAGAAAAGTTGATTGGGAGGGCTGTCTTTCATTTGATGATCGTGCTGGAGTTTGATTTTGACCAGGGGAGTGGGTGGTACCAACTTCCTTGTTGGATGGGGGATGTGCAATTGGACAAACCCCCAGTCGACACCTTAAACATAAAAGGGGAAGAGAAAGGAGGAGGTAATGGAGACTCCCTAGGTAGACAGCCTGCCATGAACAAAGGTGTTTAGCAGTGCACCAGAGAGCACACTCGCAGCACCGATAGGCGGCGGCATTGGACCATACATTGTGCACCATTTTCACAATGCGGAGCGCTACTGCCATGTGTTGCACGAGAACTTGAAGCTTGTTCTCCTCGAAGTGTTTTCTTCATCTCCGAGGTGGAGTATCTCTTGATGGGTTGAGGAAAAGTTCCAGTATCTTGAAGTGTAATGCAAAGTGACACCACAGTCGCCCTCCACCGAGCCAGAGGCTGTCCGGTGTTTGTATATGGCATATGACTGTGGACACATAGTGCTTCGCTGTGTGGTGTGTGTAGAAGCAGTGTGTATGTGTGGTGTATGGTGTACTGGGGTGCAGTGGTTGGGGCCATGTGTTTGTTAGTGAGCGCAGACGTTACTAGTGTTCGCTGTGGGGGTGCATGGTGCTAAATTACTATGGTGGCCTGGTTGCCTATAGCGATTTAGGCTGCTTGTACCTCTGGGTTTGGTCGGGTTCATAGTCCCCTGGGCGGTAATCAGAGTGTTGTTTGATTCAAGGGCTGTAGCATATTACTTCTCTGCCATCTCCTGAATGACTTGAATCAGCTTTGGCTGTTGAAGCTCTGCATGTAGTCCGCAGGTAGGTAATACCTAGGCACATGGACAGCTATTTTGAGGCATTTGTTCTGCACTCGCTGTAGCTTCTCCATGTATGTTTTGGTGCAGTATGCCCAGGTTGACGCTGCATATAATAGTATGGGGCAGATAAGGGATTTATATATTATTATTCCATTATGCTGTGTGAGGCGACCTCTTAGTGTTAAACACAGGGTAGAGTGCCGCACTGCGGGCTAGGGCTAGCTTGCAGCGGCATGGCGATGCCTTATCAATGGTCACATTTCATTCCGATTTCATAAGGAATATTTTCCTGGAACAGTGCAAAGGGCAGGAGAACCTGAGTTAAATGCCTGCGTTTAAAAATGACTGCCTCACATTTGCCGACATTTATCTTTATTCCCCACTTACGAAACTATGGCTCGAGAGTATTTAAGTGGTCATGGGCATAATGCATGGCCATGTTCAAGTCCCTGGAGCTAGTGTAGAGCACTGTCTCGTCTGCATAGACACCGAGTTGGGCATTTCATGTTGCATGGCGCGGGATGTCATGTGTGTAAAGAATAAATAGCACTGGCCCCAGTAAGCTTCCCTGGGAACACCAGCTCTAATAACTTTATGTTCGGATGTGGCTCCTTCCACAGTGACGGCAAATTCGCGTCTGTCAAGGTACGAGTGCAGTAGCTTGACACAGCAGTCTGGGAAGTTGGAAGAGTATAAAGTTTGTGTAACAGGTCTGCATGAAAAACTCTGCCAAATGACTTTTCGACATCAAGGAATACTGCAGCTGTGTAGTGTCACCAGTTAAGAGTTTTTGTTGTAGTCAGTTAATTTCACAAGCTGGTGTTTCGTGGAGTGCTTGTGTTTAAAACAAAATTGTTCATTTTGAATTAAGTGTTCGGCCACAATATATTTTTCAAGTCTGTTGAGTGTAACTTTCTCAAATATTCTTGAGATTACACTCAGCAGGCTGATAGGGCGGTAATTTTGAGGGGTGTGTTTTATCTTTTCCAGGCTTTGGGAAAACGATAACATTCGCTAGTTTCCACGGATCAGGGAAGTGCGCGAGTTTAAAGCTGCCGTTGAACAGTTCATATAGGGCCTCAAGTGTCTGGTACCTGGCGAAGCATTAAGGCTTGAATTTCATCAAAGCCAGGAGCCTTGCGGGGCTTCATGCGGCGAATAATCTGTTTTAATTTGCCCGCATGTGTGAATTCCTGTTCCGCTTCTGTATATTGCTGCAAGCAGAAGGATATTTCGCGATAAATTAATGATTTGTGTTGGGGATCGTTAGGAATAGCATTAGACTGGAAGACCTGCATTAGATGTGAAGGAAGGGCTTCAAACTTCCGCTGTGGGACATGGACGATGCTACTTTGTGTTTTGAGGGGAGGAACTATATATCGTTTATTAATAAAAAGCCTTGGTGGTTTGCCAAAGGCTGCAATTTTTATTTAAGATACTTTTTGTCCCAGTGTCCTGCTCGCAAAATGTGTATTTCTGTGTCTAATTGCTCTTGTAGTTCATCATCGAGAGCTTTAGTGTGCGGATTTTGGGTGCTCGAGAAGCCTCTGCGAAGTCTCTTTTTTCCTTCAGAAATTAAGTATCTTATGTAAACTTGAAGTGTATTTTGATTCTGTTAAATTTGTTTTGTGGGGACAAAGTTGGCAATACCACATGGTATACACTCTGTAATTGTGTTTACAGCAGTATCTATTTTTTTTCGGATGTGTCTAGAGAGAAGGGCAATGTCAGCTCTTCCTCTAAATACCCCCAGAAACCATGCCAATTTGCATGTTTGAAATTTTTTTTAAGTGTTATGCTGAGTTGTGTCAGTATCCACTGGCACGAATTCAGCATGGACATAGTAGTGGTCGGACAATAATTCGTGTATAACAGTTAACTCAAAAGGCGTGTGCAGGCATTTAGTTAACACAATTGGTGTCTGGGTTTTGGGGGGTCAAAAGTCAGCTCCAGGGGGGCGTGCACAATATAATTGTGACGTTCCTGGTGGCTAAATAACACTTTCCCATTAGCTGTGTGCGACCTACCTTCAAATTGCCTGCAGCAATGAATGTGGGCGCAATATTTGTAAGTTCGTCCTGGTTGGCAACTCTTAATTTGCTATTTGACAGACGTTAAATATCATAGAAGGCCATAAGTTGTGTACGTAATTTTAATTCAACCCATACTGCTTTTACAGTGGCGAGCTGGTGTTGCTTGGCGGCGACGCACTTGATAGAATTGTGTACTAAAACAAGTACTCTGCCTCCTTGCCTATCTTCCCGATCTGCTCGGAATATAGTGTAGCCTGGGACTGAAAACCTGTCCCGGGGGTTTTAAGTGTGTTTCATTAATAACTGTGAGGGATATTTGGTGCCTGCCTAAGTAATCAATTAGCTCGTGGTGTTTGTCGTGAATGCTTCGAGCATTCCAATATGTAAACTTGTTTATTATAGTGTACCGATCGTGTAAGTTTGGCGTCAGTTTTGGGACCGAGATAGCCACTGTTAGGGTGAAACCTACAGCAGCTTCTGCTTTGGTTTGAAAATCTGTGTTCGGGTTTGTACAGATGACGACAAGTTGGAGCAGAGGTTCAATAAGGACCTTGAGTAGGGGATATTGTTTAAGTGCATCGTTACTATTAAGTATTGATGTTATTTGCCTGAGCGAAGTTGCCTTCACTTCGGCAATCTTTCTCTCTGCATGGGCGGGGGTTGGCTGTGATACTGCTACTGTTTCAATTCTTTATTTATTTTTTTCTGGCGAGCTCCCAAATAATGCTACACCAGTGTGAGCTCCTTCACAGTCCTGTGAGTTCTCTGGCGTGCATGCTAGTAGCTAAGGTAGTTGGATAATTGGATGTCTCTCAGGGCAAGCCCTAAATGCCTTAGGCCGGGTTTATTATTTTAAAAAGGGCGCATGCATCGCGGATGAACAGGGTTATCTTGTGCCATGGCCACAATTGTAGCCATGGACACACCCCGAAATAAGAAGTGATTGGATGGAAGAGCACAGCTAACCAGCATAAAGCGGAGAGCACACTGGGAAAATCTGTGTGACAGTCGCGGAGTATAAAAACAATTATTCCTTTAATTGGACTAGGGCAGAAGAAAGTAGGCGGTTGTTAGTTTGCGAAGATAGACATTTGCAAGCTTGATGATGGGTGATATGAAATGGGTAATTTCGGAGCTGAGTTACTAACCAGGGTGGCGCTATGCGTCCTTGGTGGCGGGAGGCAGAACTGAGCCTTCCACCCTTTAGGTGACAGGCATCTTTCTGGAATACAGGAAAAAATAGGTTAGTATTCCAGCATTAAAAATAGAGAAATTTAGGAAGGGGAAAGGAGGGTGAATGCAGTGTCCAATTATTAATATTTAGCTTCCAGCTTATGTTGTTGTACTGTAGTATAGTGTGTATGATGTGTAGGTGTGCCTTTACACCCCTCTCTTCCATCTGAGGCAGAGAGCACACAACGCCTGCACCTTGGACTCGGCTGTGGCAGAGGACCATACATACACACAGTTGTCGGTTGGGAGTAGCGGCCAGCACGTGTGTGGGAATGTCGGAGTTACAATGTACATCACAGGGCCGACACTGAGCCAGAGGCTATACGGCATATGTTTTGCGAGTACATAATGCTTCGCATGTGTGTAATGCAATGCCAGCCTCACCGCCCGTCTCCACACCCAAGTGCACATAGTATCATTTTTAGGTAAGCGAGGTGGCATAGAGCTTCGCAATTTGAGTTAATGTGAGACTTATCCTGCAGGTAGGGGCCATTCTGGTTAATTTAGGGCACTAATGACAGCCTGTGAGCCAATATGCACTTTTGCCACTTGTATTTGTGTTTACTCCCCGAGGCTATGTATTTCCGGGATTAACACTTTGCGCAGTCGGTGTAAAAGTTCGCGATGCAAGTTTGCTATTGGGCAGTACCTTGGTGCATCGGATGCTATTCTGAGGCATTTATTTTGAATTATTTTAAGCCACTTTACATGTATTTTAGCTGCATGGGCCCATGTGGGCGCAGCATAAGTAATTATGGGGCACATATGCATTGTGTACAGCAGTACAGCTGTATTGCTTCTAATGACACTTCGTCTGTTTAGTACAAGGTGCATGGCTGACAGCCTAGCATAGACACTCACGCACTTGGCATCTGTGTGTACCTGCCAAGTGAGTTTTCAGTCCATATGGGTGCCTAAGTATTTTACAACTTCTTTGTAGGGAATTATTTCGTTAAAGAGTGTAATTTGTGGGCAGTCTTCGGCTGGGGGTATGTTTCGGCGCGTGTAGACAATTGCCTCGCTTTTGCGTACATTTATTGTTATTCGCCATCTTGTATAAAATGCCTGGAATGTTCTGAGCGCATTCTGTAGCCTTTGAATTGCCATACCGAGTTCGCGAGAGCGACTGAATATATGACAGTGCCATCGGCATAGAAACCAAATTGTTCCAGTCATTGGTTGGGCAAGTCATTAATGCATATATTAAATAGGACAGGACCTAATATACTCCCTTGAGGCACTTCTGCATAAACGGTTTTCTCATCTTATTTCGCCCCTTCGCAAGGGACAAAAATGTCCTGCGATCCATGAATGAGAGATGGTTTGTAATAGGGGTTACAAAACCACACTGAACGTGCTTATCTTTTGGTAACTTCTGTTTTGGTATTAGACTTTGCGGTATATTAAAAATGTCCCATGCATTTGTAGGTTCTTGCAATGGTGCAAGACCTTTGTGCAATCTTCTTCTCAAATTACTTCTTATTAGAGATGGTTTGTAAAAGTGGTTACAAGTTTCACACTTAACAAATGGCTGTTGAGGTTACTTCTTATTTCTTTTCATAAAAACATCACGCTTAAATTTATATTCGTTCCAAACATTACCAGTTGCATTGGCCTTTTTCATTGCCATGATCGTCTTCGTATAATTGGACATCAGTTTGTTTTCATTTGCGAATGCAAATGAAAACCAACTGATGTCAAACAAAACAATGTATAACAAACAATGTATAACAAATGAATATTCATTTGTTATACATTTCAAATACTTTAAATAAAAAAAAGTATCGCTATGCTTGTATTGGCATTTTCTATATATCGAGTTCTTAGAACACCTTTTTTCTAAACTCAATTTTTTTTTGTGTTGTGCTCGTATCAACATTTTCTATCTATGGGTTTAATGCATTCGTTTTTAAAAGTGGGTTGAAGATGGATGGCTATTTTTAGTCAATTAGTTTTTAAAAGTGGTTTAAAATGGATGGCTAATTGTAATCCATTAGTTTTTAAAAGTGGTTTAAAATGGATGGCTATTTTTAATCCATTAGATTTTTTAAGTGGGTTGAAAACATATGGCTTTTTTAAAAGTGGGATGGGTATTTTTAATCCATTATTTTTAAAAGTGGGTTGCAAATGGATGGGTATTTAAAACCCATTAGCTTCTAAAAGTGGGTTGCGTCCGAATCGGCATTTTATATCTACTGTTGCATGGAAATATTCTGGACGAAGTAGTGTATCGAAATAGATCGGAGAGAACAAGGAGGGTTTTGTAAATGTTCTCAAACTTTACTATTCGTTTTCGCAAGGACAAACTTTGTTTACTTACTGGTTTTCCTTGTTAGAATGGTGAGTTGAAGCTATGTAATCAGACAGTGATATATCAGTTTAAAATTTTTTTTTGGACACATTCGTGTTTGGATATGGGCTAGTCAATTTAAAAAATCGTGCCAGTTTGCATTTCTGTAGTCATTGGTTTTTCTAGGTACATTAGTTACTGTACTTCAGGCATTAAAATCCACGTGAACTGTGTAATGATCTGAAGACTGGTCATGCTCCACTTGGAGATCGAACCCAGTTGTAAATTGTTTATTTATTCCAATATCTAATACATCAGGCTGTTGATTTATTTAGGGGGTGGGGATTAAATTATGGTTCATTCGGAGCAATAATCTGATAGTTTATGATAGTCTGATGTCTGTACAAAAACATTCCATTAGCTGTTGGTGTGATCAGGCAGGCCGTTCAGCTAAGGCCTGATCACACCATAACATAGTTCACAAACTCCAGGCTGCATGTTTGGCATTAATACCCCCTACAGCGAGGAAAACATTGCCTGTGTTATTAATGAAAAAATCCAGGTCCGTTTGCATCAAAGTCCTCCCAGGAGGGGCATAGAGATACAGTAACTTAGTGCGAGTTCTATGCCTACTGCTTCAAGTACCTGGAAGTATGGTAGAGATATCCCATGATGTTGGATAGAGGAATGTATAAATAAAACCACTTCTCCGCCTCAAACCCTTTATTTTGTTTTATACCGACTGTGTATGGTATAGTCAGGGAGAAAAAAGCGATCATTACCCATATACACAACTAATACTTTAATTGCATGTCTGGATAAGTAATCTGCGAACTCGGCCTTTTATTGCATAATCCATGCGCATTACAATATGTTACTGTGCATATGTGTATGTCAGGAGTTACATGTGTGGCCGTATTATTATTTTGGTTCATCATGGTCAAAGTACTCCACTATCAGGACTGATAGGTCGACTGTTGCTGAAACATTTTCGTTGATTGTTTTGTTCGGGTTTACACACATGGCAATCTATTGGCACATGTGCTCCAACAGAGTCACGATCGTAGGGCTTTTGTTTACCCTATCGTCTACAACCTAGTGCGCCGTGCACAGCAGCGACAGACCCGACCTTTATGGCAGCTTCCTCTTGTCTGGGCGCTTTTATTTTTTTTTAATCTGGCGATTCTCCAAATCCTGCTACACCAGCGTGAGCACCTGCACAGTTCTGTGGACCCTCTGGCACTCATGTTAGTAGCTAAGATGGTTGGAAAATGGGATGCATCTTAGGGCAAGTCATACATGATTTAGGTCGGGTTTAACTATCAAAAATTGACACATGCATCGCAGCTGAGCAGGGTTGTCTGGTGCCATGGCCGCAATTGTAGCCATGGACACACCCCGAAAGAAGAAGGGTCTAGATGGAAGAGTACAGCAAACCAGCGCTGAGCAGAGAGCGCACTGGAAAAATATGTGCGAAAGTCGCGGATGATTATANATATATATATATATATATATATATATATATATATATATATATATATATAATCCTTTAGTTGTAATAGGTCGGGGGAAAGTAGGGTAATTGTTGTTAGTTTGTGAAGATAGACTCGTGTGAGTTTGATGTATGGTGATATTAAATTAGCAATTCCGGAGCTGATTTAACCAGGGTCGCACTATGCGGCGCTGGTGGTAAGAGACAGAACTGAGCCTTCCGCCCGTCAGATGACAGCCATATTTCTGGAACACCAGGAAAAATAGATTAGTATTACAACATGGAAAGGTGGGTAAGAGCAATGTCCAAATGCAAAATTTATCTTGCGGCTCCTGTGAATGTAGTGATGTATCGTATAAGTGTGCCTTTATACCACTCCCACCAGCTGAGGCAGAGAGCACACAAGGCCTGTGAATCGGTTGAGGCATAAGACCGTACATACACTCAGCTGTCGGATGGGAGGAGCAACCAGCACATGTGTGTAGTGAATGTCGGAGTTGCTATGTACATCGCAGGGTCTGCACTTAGCCAAGGACTGTGCGGCGTATGGTTTGCCTTATTCTGTGTGAACATATTGCATTCACATATACAGTGAAGAGCCAAAAAAACTGGTACACCTGCCTAATATAATGTAGGGCCCCCGCGAGCATGCAGAAGTGCCGCATGACGATGTGGCATGGATTCGACTAATGTCTGAAGGTATGCAGGAGGCAATTCACACCATGAATCCTGCAAGGCAGTCCACAAATCCATAGGAGTGCGAGGCAGTGGAGATCTCTTCTGAACAGCACGTTGCAAGGCATCCCAGATATGATCAATAATGTTCATGTCTGGTGATTAAGTGGTCAAAGGAAGTGTCTCAAGTCAGAAAAGTGTTCCTGGAGCCACTCAGTAGCAACTCGCGACCTCTGGGGTGTCACATTGTCCTGCTGGAATTGTTCACGTACTTCGGAATTCACGATGGACATGAATGGGTGCAGGTGATCGGACAAGATGCTTACATATCTGTTACCTGTCAGAGTCGTGTCTAGATGTATCAGGGGTCCTATTTCACGCCAACTGCACACGCCCCATACAATGACAGCCTCCACCAAACTTGAACAGTCCCCTGTTGACATGTATGGTACATGGATTCATGAGGATATCTCCATACCCGTACACGTCCATCCGCCCGATACAATTGGAAACGAGACTCATGAGACCAGGCAACGTGTTTCCAGTCATCAACAGTCCAATGGTGGTGTTGGCAGGCCAAGGCAAGGCTTAAAGCTTTGTGTCGTGCAGTCAACAATGGTACGCGACTGGGCCTTCGGCTCCGAAAGCCCATATCAATACTGATCCGTTGAAATGTTCGCACGCTGGCACTTGTTGATGCCCCAGCTTTGAAATCTGCTGCAATTTGAGAAAGGGTTTCACGTCTGTCACGTTTAATGATTCTCATCAGTCGTCGTTCGTCCCGTTCGTTCACAATCTTTTCCGGCTGCAGCGATGGCGAATATTTGATGTTTTACTGGATTCCCGATATTCACGGTACACTGTGACATGTAGTTGCCATGTCAGCCCTCTATCTATGATCACACAGAGGTATTTCACTTCAGTTTTGTAGGGAATAATCTGCTGAAAGAGTGTGGTCGGTAGGAGGGCCTGGGGTAGGTGCTTGCACATGATAATTACAGCCTTACACTTTCCCATATTTAATTCGCCACTTGCGAAAGTAAGTTTAGAGTTCATTTAAGTGGTCTTGGGCATAATGCACAGCCATATCCATTTTCCTGGAGCAGGTGTAAAGCACTGTGTCGTCGGCATAGATGCCGAATTGGGCGGTCCATGATGTAGGGCGTTGGATATCATGAGTATACAGATTAAAAGGACAGGGCCCAGCATGCTTCCCTGTGGTACACCAGCTCTTATAGTCTTGTGTTCGGATGTAGCTCCAACAGTGACAGCAAGCTCTCGTGTGTCAATGTAGGAATGCAATAATTTGACATAGCAGTCGGGGAAGTTGGTGGAGTAAAGCTTATACAGTAAACCTGTATGGAAAACATGGTCAAAAGCTTTTTCTACATCGAAGAATAATGAGACTGTGTATTGCTTCCATCTGAGAGTCTGACTTATATACTCAGTCAGCTTCACGAGCTATTGGGTCGTGGAGTCTTTTTGCTTAAAGCCAAACTGTTCGTTTGGCATTAAGTTTTCATTCTCAATGTGCTTTTCTAACCTATTAAGTATAAATTTCTCAAATAATTTAGAAAGCACACTCGAGAGACTGTTGGGGCAGTAATTTTGTGGCTGGGTTTTGTCTTTTCTAGTCTTGGGGAAGACGATGACATTCGGGATTTTCCACGAGGTGGGGAAGTGAGCAAAATTGAAACTGCTGTAAAACACTTCAGCAATAGCTTCAAGTGTGCTGACAGGAACATGCCTGAGTGTGAGGACTTGTACCTCTTCAAAGCTGGGGGGTTCGTGCGATTAATTATGCTCTTGATTTCATCTGCATGTTTGTATTCTGGTTCATCGACAGTGGGTTGTTGGAGGCGGAGGGCTATTTCACGATAAATTAAATTCGTATGTTAGTGGTCATTTGGTGAAAGGCCTGCTCCAGATGCGAAGTAAGAGCCACAGCTGCATGCTGCAGGACATAAACGACACAATTTTGTGTCTGGAGGGGAGGGACTGTGCATCGTTTGTTTATAAAATCCTTTGTAATTTGCCACAGGCAAATTTTCCGTTGAGATAATTTCTTATCCCTCTGGTCTGCTGGCCATGTGTGTATTTCGATGTCAATTTGTTGTTGGATATGGGGAAGAAAATAGAAAACACAACACAGAAGAAAATGTATGTACTAATATTACGAGACATGAACAGAGTGAGGTTATGTAATAACCACAACACAACACAGACTGGGCCCAAGCTCACACACACAAGACCTCTAAGACCTCTGGCGGTCAATGGTTTAATTAGTGCTTGTCCCGAATATTCACAACACGCTCCCTATTTGGGATAAGTCCCTGTTGAATCAGAAGTTGAGCAGTTTTTCCCTGTTGAGCGGCTTTGTAAAAGAATCAGCAACCATATCCTTTGTGGCAACGTGGATGAGACTGATTTCACCTGCGCGGATTCGCTCAAGTAGGAAATGGTGGCGCACATCTATGTGTTTCGTTCGCGCCTGGTAAGCGACATTCAGAGCAAGGTTCTGCGCTCCATGGTTGTCAACTCGTAGCTCAGTAGGTCTCTTTGCTGATGCAGGAAACAACTCCAAAGACAAACCTTGTAACCAGAGCGCTTCTTGTACGGCTGATGACATGGCCATGTATTCAGCTTCTGTAGTACTCAATGCGACTGTTGGCTGCTTCTTTGTTGACCTTGACAAAGCGGAGCCATTCTTCATGAAAACATAACCAGTCACTGAACGCCTTCCATTAACGTCGCTGGCCCAGTCTGAGTCGGAGTAGCCAATCAGTGCACTTTTCCTGGATTAGCGTTAAATCGGCTGACATAGCTCACTGCAAAACTTATGTCTGGGCGAGATACTTGAGATGCAAATAGGAGGCTTCCCACCGCCTCTTGATACTGTATTTTATTCATCTCCAGCCTCTCTGTCGATGTCGTCGTACACTGCTCCTCAGACAGCTGCAACCCTGGCGCCATGGGCATTTCGGAGGGATTACAATCCTACATGTTGAACCTTTTCAACATTTGTTCAATGTAGCGAGATTGATTGATCCAAATTTTCTCCTCATTCTGATCACGTTTGATTTCAAACCCCAGAATGTATTTGACTTTTCCCATGTCAGTCATCCTGAAAGTTGACGTCAATTTCTTCTTCAATTCTCCCCCATTTGGCTGTCATTAGACAAAATCAAAAGATCGTCAACATAAACTGCCACAATCAGAATCTTCCCATTTTCAATTCTGTAGTAAATGCAAGAGTCGAACCTCGATTGTTGGAGGTTGGCATCTTTCAAACATTTGTCAAGCTTAATGTTCCAGACCCTGCTAGCCTGCTTCAGGCCATATAAACTTTTCTTCAGACGGCAGACTTTATCTGCTTTGTCATATATTTCCGGAGGCAGCATATAAATTTCTTCAGCCAAGTCCCCTTGAAGAAACGCGGTGACTGCATCCATCTGGTCAATGTCGAGGGCGAATTCAGCAGCTAGCGTCAGAAGATATCGGATGGAACTGTAACGAATGACTGGGAAGTACGTCTCCTTATAGTCAACACCTTTGATCTGGGAGCAGCCCTTTACGACTAGCCGAGCCTTGTGGGTCACCTTGTTCGCAGCATCCATTTTAGTTTTGAACACCCACTTACTTTTCAAGGGTTTTCGTCCGGGCGGGAAATTCGCCAATTCCCATGTTCCATTATCCATTTGCGCCTTGTACTCTCTGTCCATGGCTTTGCGCCATTCATCTCCATTAGGGCGAGAGAGAGCTTCATCGACCATGAGTGGATCATTTGTAGTAGCGGTTGAGGCGAAATTCAGTAGATAATCCTGTAGATGAGTCGGCCATCTTCTTTCACGGGTTCCTCCCAGCGTACTTTCTTCTTCAATAACAACGGGTCGAGTAGGAATGTAGTCAGGGTCGGTCCCAGCAGTTGACGAAGCGGCGTCAAGATCTGATTCAGCTGGATCATCAGGAAACCCGGGAAAATCCTCAGTTTGTTCCTCGAACGTCAAGGCTGTAGAGGAATCTGAAGACATTGATTCATCATTAGTTTCAGAACGGTCGTTATCTGAAAAAATATCAGTTCCACACGAATCAGGAAGAAAAAATTCATTCCTCGAAGTATCACCAGATTTGCTGAGTAGCACTGAACCTTTTTCGTTCTCAGAAAAAATGATCTCTCTCGAGACAAAAACTGTGGATTTTTCCGCGTCAAAAAATCTGTAGGCTTTACTTGTGGAACTATAACCAATCAAAATACACGGTTTTGATTTAGGATCCAATTTCTTGCCAGTGGCCGCCGGAATATGTGCATATGCTTTGCAACCAAACACGCGTAAATGCCTCACTGTAGGTTTTTTACCTGACCAGAGCTCTTCTGGAGTCTTTGCGACACATCTGGTGGGAGAACGGTTGAGTATATACACTGCGGTGTTAGCAGCCTTGGCCCAGAATGAGTTGGGTAGCTCTGACTCATTGAGTAGACATCTGACACACTCCATTATGGTTCTGTTGAGCCTTTCTGCCTTCCCATTTTGCTGTGGGGTGTGCGGGACAGAAGTTTGATGCTCAATACCTGCGGAGGATAGAAGCTGATGCATCTTCTTGCTGCAATATTCACCACCGTTATCAGTCCTCAAAATTCGAATTTTTTGGCCCGTCTGGTTTTTAACATAGGCCTTAAAATGAATTAAGCAGTTGAAAGCTTGGTCCTTAGATTTCAGAAAATAGACGAAAATTTGATGGCTGAAATCATCGAGAAACATAATCATGTACCGGGACCCAGTGAAAGAACCTGTGTATGGTCCTGCTATATCTGAATGTATGAGCTCTAGAATTCTAGTAGATCTAGACTCACTGTCAGGAAAAGACAACCTCTGACTTTTACCTAGTGCACATGGTTTACACACAAAATCTTCAGGCACCTTCAAATTAGAGTTTAATCCAAATCCATGGACCAAAGTTTTCAATTTTTCCAAACTCGATAGACCAATGTGTGCTAAACGACTGTGCCACAACATACTTGAATTTGAAAATGTGAAAAAAGTCGAGCCACGTGCATCCAAATCCATCTTGAACAAATTGTTCATCAAGAACTCGCACATCTTTACTGTCGAAAACAACTGAGTTCCCATTGTTCACAATTTGGCTGACCGAAAGCAAATTGACTCTCAACTCACGAACGAGATAAACACCTCTTACGTTTACTGGCAGCATGTTTCCATCAACCTTAACTGGTAATTTTATGTCACCAACACTATTAGAGTTCATACTACATTGATGATTCGCGGTGCTGAAGCCGACCTGTGGGAGCCTGAGGTCGTTCACAAAACAGTTCTGATTTTTGGCCAAATGAACGGAACAGCCAGAGTCAAGAAACCACTCGTTTTCTTCTGGAGAACACTGCACTGACAGGGCGGTAAACATTGAACCCTCTGATTCGTTTTTATTTTGACGTTTATCACCGTTATCATCATCCGGAACCCGATCACAATCTTTTGCGATATGACCGTAAAACCCATTGCATATGTAAGAACGCGGGCCTTTGCCTTGTTGGTGTTTGTAACTGTTGTTGCATGAACTGAATGAAGGGTTTGGCTTTCGCGTGGCGAACTTACTTGGACCTCGGTTCTGTTTTGAGAACATGGCAGCGGATTTTTCACCCGAATCATGACCAAAATCAGAAATATCCTGGAGCAATTTCATCTTAATGGAATCAGACGTGATTTGAATTCCAGCACTCTCAAATCCCATGATCATTGGGCTGTATTTTTCAGGTAAACCGGCGAGCATTATCGTGTCTACCCATTCGTCACTAACCTCCATTTTGACGGCTCTCAATTTGTGCGCTGTTGAGATAATTTTATTCACATACTCCTCGACAGATGAACAATTTTCGAGGCGGGTCATGGTCAAAATTCGTAGAAGAGACACTCTCCGTTCGAGTCCACTGTCTTCAAAGGCTGACGATAGTTTATCCCACGCTTCCTTGGCTGTTGGGGCGTCTTGAACGTGGACATAGTTGATCGGATCTATTAATAATATTATCTTCGTCCGGGCTTTGACATTTTTCTTCTTATCTGTGTCTTCCTCAGTCACAGATCCCCATAAATCTTCGTGCTCGAGATAAGTTTTGACCGCGAACTTCCAGGTATCAAAATTCTCGCGTCCCTTTAGCTTTTCGATCAGAGGGAGAGCTGAGTTGGAGCTCATTTTTTCGCTACGGATTTTTTTTTTGGTCACTGAACAAACTGTTAACAATTTTACTGCGGATAGACTGGGCCCATAACCTGTTGTTGGATATGGGGAAGAAGATAGAAAACACAACACATAAGAAAACGTATGTACTAATATTACGAGACAAGAACAGAGTGAGGCTATGTAGTAACCACAATGCAACACAGACTGGGCGCCAAGCCCACACACACAAGACCTCTAAGACCTCTGGCGGTCAATGCTTCAACTAGTGCTTGTCCCGAATATCCACAATTCGCGAATATAAAATGGGAGTGTTTGATTATCTGGTTTAATTTGTTTGGTGGGCCAGAGTTGGCAATGCCTCTCTGTATACACTTGGCAAGTGTGACTACAGCAGATTCTAATTAATCGGATGTGTCTGTGGGGAAGGGCAAAATAAGCTCTTTCTCCAAATACCGCTGGTTATATTCCTTAAATGTGCCATGCTGGGTCTTGTCAGTATCTAGTGGCACGAACTCGACAGTGACAGGATAATGGTCAGATGAAAAATCGTGTGAAACTGTTAAATGGAAAGCAGTTTGCAGTAATATTGTTAAGAAAATCTCAGGAATATCTGGTTGATGTCTCACATTATCTGGGTCAAAGGTGGGTTCCTGTGGTGAATGCACAACATAATTATGATGCTTTTGGTGGTTGAAAAGCGTGTAGACATTTACCGAGCACGAACGACAATTCCATACTGCCTACCTAGCATTGAAGTCGTCTGTTGCAATGAAAGTGGGTGCAATATTTGTCAGCTCAGCTAAGTCTGATGCAGTTAGAGTCTGCCCTGGTGAGCAGCACATAGGATAGAATGCCACATGATGTGTACCTAGCTTAAGCTCTGCACCTACTGCTTCAATAGTGGCGAGCTGGGGTTGCTTGGTGCTGCGCGGAAAACACATTGTCCAATGTCTGAAAACAGGTGCTAGGGTTTTTAAAAATATTTCACAGATAGCTAAGAGGGGTTTTTTGTGCCTATCCAAATAATCAGTAAGTTCTAATTGTTTGTTAAGAATGCCTTCATCATTATAATATAAAACTTGTTAATGTGGTTGTGTACCTGTCCTGTTTGTTATAAGCCGAATTAGGCGCCATTTTGTGTTACTTTGTTGGCCACTGTGAGTGTGAAACGAACAGCAGCTTAAGCCTTGGTGCGGAAATCTGTGCTCGAGTCTACCCATATTACAATTAATTGTAGGAGTGGCTCAAATATTGCTGCAGTAGTAGGTTGTTGTGCAAGTTCTCATTATTTTTAATAATGGAACTTATTTCCAATAGTGTTCGCTGTTGGGTAGTGGCTGGAGTGGTTTCATTCTATTGTGCAAGCTTCTGCTGTATTGCCGGAGAATCAATTTATTTTCTGGCGAGATCCAAATCCTGCTACGCCAGTGTCAGTTCCTGCACAGTTCTGTGAGCCCTCTGGCATGCATGTTAGTAGCTAAGACAGCTGGAAAGTTGAATGCGTCTCAGGGCAAGCCTTACATGCTGATGTGGACCATTCCTGCATGGTCGGGCACGGCTACTGTCATCACATCATGGGTCCACAGTCACTGCACTAGTGCGTCCCACAGAACACGTACTTTGTACATCCCGATCTGTGTCCGCGTCGTTCACCGGGTGATCCAACCATGTGCCTGTGGTGTCACTAGAGAGATCTGTGTAATGAGGATAGGAATCAAGTGTTAGAATGTGTAGTAAATAGCCTTAGAATTTATCGCCCAAGTGCAAAGGTTCGTGAAATTCGCCGTTAGGGGATTGCGAAGTAATCGCAGAATAAATGAATGCCACATGCATATTTAATGTGATGTAGAGTTGAAATACTAGGGTATTTTAAATATTATATATAATTTTCCGAGTGCAATTGTGTGTCTAAGCAAGCCAATTAGTAACAGGAAATAATTAGTCTTCCTTTCAACCTGACCGTTCCGGTCGAAGAGTGCCCCAAAACTTAACAGACCTAAATTTCCCACATGCTCTGCAAGCGACCACATATTCATGTTTTGTATTGAAATTGGTGCTTAATTAAGAACTCTTAACTCTCTACGGGATTAAGAAAACTAACTCAGAATGTTTTAGTGTCTTATGTGTATATGTTTCAAGTTGTGTGTTAATGAGATCAGTTAATTAAATTACCTCGCAGAGTGGAACGAGCTCTCGGCAAGAATACGCCATTCACTCACGCCATCTCTGGCTGTCTGATTCCACAGATCTGAGAAACTGCACATGCGTCGCATCGTGGGGGACTTTCATACATTGTTCTGTACACTTTGCTGCAATAGGCTAACATAATTTACTGGAACTTTTATTTAATTACCAACAGTCTTCATCGCGTTCGCAGCACCCCTCTGTCAGCTCAATTTATCGACCCTGGAGGTTTGGTTAATCTTGTAAGTTTTTGTGCCATTCTTGGCATTTTTGTACTGTAACGGCCGCTGGCAGGCCTTGTGAGTCAGGTTCGCTTTATTTTGCATTCCATATATGTAACTGTGTACAATATTCGGCAACATAATTTATTTGAGTTAACCGAAACTTGTGAGCTCTCATTTATTGGACATGGAGGAAACTTAAACGAATGAAATTAGTGGTGCATTTGCTAGTTTTCGTAAATACCAACATACGAAAAAAAGAAAAGTCTGTGGTTAAATACCATAAACAAGATGGCTCACAAACGTCAAAGTCATCAACCATCAAATGTTTTAGATGTAAACAGACTGGCCATTTCCAAAATAAATGTCCCAATAAAGAGAAATATAATACGCACAGTGAACAAAAGCAAACAAATGCCTTCAGTGCTGTATTTTTAAATGGCAGTTTTAACAAAAACGATTGGTATGTCGACTCGGAGGCAACGAAAAAACATTGGACTACAAATGTTTTATACGAACAGAGCACTAAAGAAATAATTGTAGCTAACAATTGTAAGGTGCCTGTTGAGTGTTCCGGTGATGTGCAGATTAAAACTTTAACAGAAGATAGCAAGTTTGATGTGACAATCAAAGATGTGTTGTGTGTTCCAAGTATAACAACAAATCTCTTATCTGTGAGTCAATTAATCTGCAATGGCAATGGAGTGTCCTTCACGAGTGACAGTTGTATCATTTATAATAGAAAAGGCGAAAAAGTTGCTACAGCCTCATTAGTAAATGGAGTATACAAACTAAACATGCCCATGTGTTTGTCAGCTGCTGTGATGGAATCCGGCGAAACCTGGCATAGGAGACTGGGACATATTAATAGCAACTATCTTAACTAGATGCAGGATGCTGTGGAAGGATTGCAATTGGATAAGAATACAGATATAAGCAAGATGTATTGTGTGACATGTTGTGAGGGGAAGCAAAGTCACTTGCCGTTCTCTCATGAGGGTGACAGAAGTACTGAATTATTGAATACAGTACATACAAATCTTTGCGGACCTATGGAGAATGCTTCTCTCGGAGGGTCAAGGTATTTTCTTAATTTTGGCGATGATTACAGCAGAATGACACATTTATTTTTTGAAAAATAAGAGTGAAACTTTTGAATGCTTTAAACAATACAAAGCTAAAGTTGAAAATGTTCTGGGGAAAAAGATAAAGATTTTACGGAGTGATAACGGACGTGAATTCTGTAATAAAGAATTGGATGATTACCTGGAAAAAAAATGGGAATAATATATCAAAAAACAAATCCTTACACGCCTGAACAAAATGGTTTATGCGAACGCATGAATATAACTTTAATAGAAAAAGCGAGATGCTTTTTGTTTGAAGCTGATCTACCGAAGAAATTTTGGGCAGAAGCAAGTAATACTGCTGTTTATTTGCAAAATAGAACGGTAGCAGCTGGATTAAGTAATAAAACCCCGTACGAGTTATGGACTAACAGCAAGCCTAATATTAGTCATTTGAAGATATTTGGTAGTACTGTCATGGTGCATGTCCCCAAAGTTAAACATGCGAAGTGAGACAAGAAGTCTGATAAGTGCATCTTAGTAGGTTATTCAGAGGAAGTAAAGGGGTACAGTGTTTACAATCCTAAAACTCAGATAGTGTCAACCAGCAGAGACATCATTATTATGGAAAAAAATTTGAATACAGAGAACCTGACTGTAGTTAAAGAGAAGGAGAATGTTGATACCGATATTGGCGAAGTAAATGCAGATTCAGTGGGGGACAACAATCAATCTGATGACTCGTATACTAGTACTTCAGGATTCAATAATGATGAAACCTATGTGCAGGGTGATACTGCAGACTCGGACAGTTCCACTGAAGTTGATGAAACGATACAATCATGTGCGTTGCCTACTACACAAAGACAAAAACCAGATATATATGGTTTCTCAAATATGTGTACAGAAATTGACAGATTTCTAGCACATTGTTGAAAGCTTGTGCTTTCGCTTCAAGAATGAATGGTTGTTATTGGCAGAACTTTATCGGTTTTGTTTAATAGGCACTTTGATTTTTGCATCCTAAACACGAGCCCTCCAAAGCGCTACTTCGTCCGAAATCACTGCCTGCAACTCAATAATGTGGGCCTTAATTCGGCGATCTCTGCAGTGTGTTTATTTGCACCTTAGTTGATTTTTTGTGTAATAATATCCTGCATATATTTTGGGAAAGTTTCTAGTTTTGTTGTGATTGTTTTCTCTGGAATGTGTTCGGCCATGCCTTTTTAAATAGTTTCAGTCAAAAGTGAGACAGCTTCGTCAATCTGGGTAGTAGTTGTTATCTAGTCTGCATCTATTTGCGGTAAATTGGAATCAATATAAATTTTAAATGCGGACCAATTCGCATGGTAATAGTCTTTAATTTTTCTACGGGCAGTATTGTCGGTATTTAGTGGATGAAAATCAATGTGTATTGGATAATGATCAGATGAGAAACTGCTATACACCGAGTTCGAACCCAATACTGAACTGTTTAATTATTACTATATCAAGCACATCGGGGAGTTTTTTTTGTTTCTGGCGAGTCCCCAGATACTGCTACGCCAGCACGATCTCATCCACAGTTATGTGAGCCCTTTGGCATGCATGTTAGTAGCTAAGGCGGTTGGAGAATGCGATGAGTCTCAGGGCAAGCCCTTTACGCCTTAGGTCGGCTTTATTATTTTTAAATGCACGCATGCATTGCGGCTATAGCAGGGTTGTCTGGTTCAATGGCCGCTATTGTAGCCATGGACACACCCCAAAAGAGAAAGTTTCTAGATTGAAGGGCACAGAAAACCAGCACAAAGCGGAGAGGGCACTGGGAAAATCTGTGCTACTGTCGCGGAGCGTAAATGTATGTTCCTTTGCCTGGATTAGGGCTGGAGAAAGTATGGTAAGTTTTTAGTAAGCGAATAAATACTTGTGTGGGTTTGGTGCAGGGTGATCTGAAATGAATGCGCATCTACTGCGTAACCAGGGCCGCACCATGCGGCCCTGGTAGTGGGGGAAAGAACTGAGCCACCCACCCGACAGATGCCAGTCATCTCTCTGTAATGCAGAAAAAAGTGTTAGTGTGTTACATGCAATTAAAATAAGGGAGAAATTATAACTAGGGTTAATTATTCTATCACCTTGCCAGCGACCTCGCTTCAGCTAAGTGTAGTAAAGTGTGTGATTAAGTGTGTTTGTTAGTGTAGGTATGCTTCCACACAACCCCCATCAGCTGCTGCAGAGAGCTTCACGATGCCTGACACCTTGGAATCGGCAGAGGTGAAGGATCATACATACAGTTGTATGATGGGAGGACCATTTCTGTTGAGACAAACTGTCACTCAGTTGTATAGTCTTAAGAACATTTGTCTATGCTTATACCTCTTTGTTTTTTTGTTGTTCCCTTGCCTGTGTTTTGTTATAATAACGAGTTCTAGTGTACTTTTTGTCTTTTGCGATTACAGTTTCTTTCTAATGTGCTTAACGTGTTGTTATTTCTACAAACCTTCAATAGGTTATGGGCCCAGAATACGTGGACTGTGCGTGTTGTAGAAATTAGCCTGATTGTGTTAGATTTCACCATGAGTGCAACATACGACTTCAAGGCACAGGTGGAGAAACTGGAAGGACAAAACAACTGGACCAGGTGGAAGAGGCAGATTAATTTATTACTGAGACAACATAAGGTGTTGGATGTTGTGTCAGGTGAGTTGAAGCTTGATGATGATAGAAATAAGGATAGCTTTGAGACCAAAGACTCACTGGCTCAACTGATTCTGATCAGTAGTTTAAATGCCACAAATGAAGAAATAACCTCTTCGTGTTCCACTTCAAAGGAGATTTGGGACAAATTAGTTTCAACTTACGAACAGAGCTCTAGTCAGAGGGTAGACCGACTATTGGAATGTTTCTTTTCAAATGATGGAGTATGCGAAAGTATTGTGACCCATGTTGCACGCCTTCAGCGAGATTTTAATGAATTAAATGTTGAGTTGAAATCTTGCGAAATCTGAACTTCCAGAGTTGATTTTGATGGGATAAATCATGTCTGCCTTGCTCCCTCCTAACTTTGAATTTAAAAGTGTATGGGAGAGTGTTCCCATTGAGAGCAGAACCTTGAATAGTCTGACTGAGCATCTTGGACTAATTGAAATGAGGTTACCAAATAAAACCGATTGTAGTGATGAAACTGCTCTTCTTGCCAAAAGCCATGTTAAAAATAAGAGTAAGCAAGTAGCTGTCTCTAAAGTTAGTGAACCTAAAAGAAAGAGTTTCAAGTGCTTTAAATGTAATGGTGACAACCATATTGATAGAAATTGTCCTACCTAAAAGCGATTTCAGGAAAATGAAGATTCTGACTTATCTAAAGGACAGGCATTAATCTGTAGCAATAAGAAACAATTTTTAAATAAAAATATTTGGGTTGTGGATACAGGCGCCACTGAACACTGGACCAGTTCTAAGGAGAATTTTGAGACATTTGAAAGTTTTCATGTTCCTAAATATATTCAAGTTGGAAACCAAGATATCATCATGGCTTATGGACAAGGTGATATTCTTGTTGATATGAAGATTAATGGCAGATGGGAGCTAAATCATTTAAAGGACGTTTGGTATGTCCCTGATGTCAGTCATCACCTATTTTCTGTCAGTCGTGCCTTAGATAAAGGATTCCAATTTCATGCTGATAAAAGTGGCTGTAAGTTTAATAAAGAACGGAAAACCTTCTTGATTGGCCGAAGAACATCTGAAGGGCTTTATGCTTTAGACATGAAAATCCATGTACTTAAGAGGGCTGCAGCTGTCCTTTTGGCATCGTCTGGGGAAACACTTCAACTTTGGCATGAGAGACTTTGCCATCAGAATAAGAGACATGTGAGAAGTATTTTGAAACAGATGGGAATAGATGTGAAAGTGAATGAGGAATTGTGTGAGGGATGTGTCTATGGCAAACAGCATCGTGACTCCTTTCACGAGCGGACAGATCGACCTTCTGAGTGCGGGAAATGGATACATAGTGACACATGCGGGCCCTTTAAAAAATAATCATTTGCTGGCTCTCGATACCTTCTTTGTTTTAAAGATGATTATTCTAAATTTAGGAGAGTTTTCTTCTTAAAACGTAAATCAGAAGTAAGTGGATGCTTTTCCACATTTATTAATGAAGCCAAAGCAGCTGGACACACGATAAAGGAATTATTCTGTGATGGCGGAGGCGAATATATTAATGCCGAAATGAAGAAGCTATTTCAAGACAATGGGATTGGTGTTCATCAAACTATTCCGTACACACCTCAGCAGAATGGCGCCTCGGAGCGTGAAAATCGTACCCTTGTTGAGGCTGCTAGATCCATGATTCACGCCAAGAATTTGCCCTTAAAGCTGTGGGCTGAAGCAGTTAATACAGCGGTTTTTGTGTTGAACAGAACAGGACCCACTGGTCAGGGCACACAGTCGCCTATAGAACTGTGGACAGAAAGTAAACCTCCTAGGATGGATTACTTTAAAATTTTTGGAAGCAAATGCTATGCGCATATAGTCAAAAACAAGCGACAAAAGTTAGACAAGAAAAGCACACAGTGTCTTTTTGTGGGATATACAGGTGATCATAATGGTTATCGCTTGTGGAATTTTACTGATGGCTCCATAATTTTGTCAAGAGATGTAATCTTTGAAAAAGAATCCCCACTAGTAAAATTTGTGAAATGTGATGTGCTAGATGATGTTTCAGGGAGTCAAGGTGATGAACCATCATCTGACGTTGGAACAGCAAGACCTGTTATTTCACTGTCTCCACTTGAAGATAATCATCTTGCCCAGGTGGAAATTAGAGGAGAGACTACAGACAGTCCTCGAAGGAGCTCTCGGGTGAAACAGACCCCACCATTTTTGACAAATAATCATGTTTTGATAGCCGTAAAAGAAATTAATGTTTCTGGTGCTCTTAAGTCTAAAGAAGAGCATTTATGGAGACAAGCCATGGAAAGGGAGCTGGGTTCATTGGCCGAAAATAACACGTGGAGTTTGGTAGAGTTACCAAAGGATAAAAAGGTTGTGTCTAATCGTTGGGTGCTGAAGATCAAAAGAAAACCCAATGGTGAAGTTGACCGATAGAAGTCTCGCCTCGTGGCTCGAGGACATACCCAGGAAGCTGGGGTTGACTTCAGCCAAACTTTTAGCCCTGTGGTATGTTATGACACCATGAGAGCACTGCTAAGTGTTGCCGCTGCTAAAAGGTGCGAACTTGCACAGTTTGACGTCGAAACAGCATTCCTTTATGGAACATTGCAGGAAGAAGTTTATATGCATCAGCCTATTGGTTTTGAAGATGGAAGCGGTCGAGTTTGCAAACTGAATAGAAGTCTATATGGACTTAAACAGTCACCTCGCTGCTGGAATAAACGTTTTGAGAATTTTATGTCTGCTCAGCAATTGCATCAAAGCCAAGCTCATCCCTGTCTTTTTACCAAGAAATGCAAAGATTGTCGAAAACTTATGGTGGCCATATATGTAGATGATGGACTCTTAGTGGGTGACGAACCTGACATTAATGAATTTTTATCTGCGTTAAAAGAAGAATTTAAAATTACTACCGGCAGACTTGAAAGCTTTTTGGGATTGCAGATTTAAAAGAGAACGGATGGGAGTTTATTTGTTCATCAGGAATCGTACACCAAAAATATTCTTTTGGTTTTCAATATGACTGAGTCTCATCCGGTGTCTACGCCCTGTGAGAGAAGATAACTTGTTGAGCCTGATGCTCCCCTGGAAGGGAGAGCTCCCTATCGTGAAGCTATTGGGAGCTTACTGTATCTGGCCATGACAACTCGCCCGGACCTGACATATGCTGTAAGCATTTTGTCTGAGGTTCTTGACTGTCCGAAGGAGTCTGATTGGATTGGAGTGAAGCGAGTACTCAGATATCTTGCGGGCACCAAGAACAATGGTTTGCTTTACAATAGTAATGTGGTGGAAGGATTGAAGTGTAACTCTGACTCGGATTCTGCTGGTGATTGTGAGTCCCATCGATCAAGATCTGGAGTAGTGATTACTTTTGCTGGAACTGCTATATCCTGGCTGAGTCGAAATCAAGGAACTAAAGCTCTTAGCAACAGAGGCCGAGCATATTGCTGTGGGTGAGGCAGTTAAGGAGATTGTTTGGATTGCTCGCCTGTTTAGGGAGATTTCAGACATCGGACGGCCACCAACCTTATTTGTGGATAACCAAAGCGCTATACGTTTGATGAGGAACCCTGAATTCCATAGACGGACGAAACATATTGACGTGCGGTTCCACTTTGTCAGAGAAAAACTTGCGAATGGGGAGTTCATTCTTGAGCATGTCCCTTCTGGAGAGCAACTGGCGGACGTCTTCACAAAGAGTCTACCTCGACCATCTTTTGTGAGGGTCCGTGGGTCACTTGGAGTGTTGTGTTTGGGGGGAAGTGTTGAGACAAACTGTCACTCAGTTGTATAGTCTTAAGTACATTTGTCTATGCTTATACCTCTTTGTTTTGTTGTTGTTCCCTTGCCTGTGTTTTGTTATAATAACTAGTTCTAGTGTGCTTTTTGTCTTTTGTGATTACAGTTTCTTTCTAATGTGCTTAACATGTTGTTATTTCTACAAACCTTCAATAATTTCGGCGCAAGTGTGTGTACATCAGTGCGTTTGCAATGTAAATCACAGGGCCATCACCGAGCCAGGGGCTGTGCAGTGCATCCTTTGTCTTGTTCTGCGACCACATAGAGCTTCAAAAATTTTGTTTGGTGCACAAGTGTAGTAGGTGTATTGATAAGGTCCAGTAATATGGGTTCCCCGATTTTAATTAGAATCGTGGGCATACCTGAGGGCCTGCATTCAAAGATTTAGCCGTTTAAAGCGGTCTGTGAGCCAATATGCTCTTTGGCCGCTTGTATTTCTGAGTCTCGTCGGGGTCATAATCGTCGAAACTAGATATTTCGGGTTGGCATTAGTGGCACAGTCGTCGTACAAATTTTCTGCCATTTTGACAAAATGCTCAGTAATCCTCCAATTTTTAGTTCGTTATGCATGTCTGTATTGGGACAATATCTAGACGCATCTGCAGCAATTCGTAGGCATTTATTTTGTACGATCTGCAGTTTCTTAATATGTGATTTAGCTGCATTAGCCCATGTGAGCGCAGCATAGGTGATGATAGGCTGTATAGCATTGTGTAAAGCAATACTGCTGTATTTCGCATTATAGCACTTCGTATATTAAATATAGGATAGAGGGCGGAAAGCCTGGCATTTGAACTTACGCATTTGGCATGTATGCATATGTACTTTCCAGGTGAGTTTTATGTCCATGTGCATGCCTAGATATTTTACATATTTGTGGGGTATAGGTTCACCAAAAAGTGTGATTTGTGGGCGATTGGCAGCTTGAGGTGGTGCCCTGCATGTGATAACGATCGCCTCGCATTTCCCCGACATCAATTTTAATCCTCCATTTTGTGTAATTATCTTGAAAGGCTGTCAGAGCAATTTGTAGCCTTCGTGTTGCTAAACCGAGGTCATGAGAGCGATTGAAAGGCATGTGGAGGAAAGAGAAGGAATACCCAATGGCCAAGCACAACATTATCACACCACCACCCACGAAATCGAATACCATGTCCATTCATTGCAACAAGTTCACAATACACCATGGTAAGTGCAGAGGCCATAAAGCCTAAGCACATTGTATCGCAAATATCCAAGGAAAAAATTATGTTAGGGGAGCAGGCCCCCTTAATTTCTTAGCGATTTAGCGATAGCCAAGAATGCTATCTTGTGACACTACGGCATAAAAAGTTTTACTGTCTAATTTCGCCCCTTCGCATTAAACAGAAAATGTTTTGCGGTTTAATTAGCTGGTTAATAATTTAATTTAGCAATCGGGGAATTTTAATTCATATAATTTATATAGTAAGCCATTCTGAAATATGCGATCAAAACCCTTTTCAATATCTAAAAATATTGCCACAACATAGTCCTTCCAGTTGAAGGCACGAGTTATATATTCTGTTATTCGAAAACGTTGATGTGTTGTCGAGGGCTTTTGTTGGAAGACCAACTGCTCTTCTGGAAGTAAATTATGGCTGGTGAGGTGAGCGTTAATCCTTCTTGGGATTATATATTCTGCCACATTAGAGAGAACATTTAATAGGCTAATTTTGCCTGTAATTTTGGGAGAGTTTCTTATCTTTCCCTTGCTTGTGGAATACAATTACATTTGCAGTTTTCCATTCGCTTGGATTCCAGCTTGAGAATAGCATTGATAAATATAACTTTATATTTGAATCTGGTAGCCTCATTACCTATAAAAAAATTGCCGACGAGCCTTGAAATGAGCATAACACCAGTAGTGAACCTTCCTGCTAGCGCTGGGGCTTGGCCACGGTGCGTAATTTATGGCTACGCTTTGGGCGAGTCCTGACTTCTTTATTTCAACTTTTTACTAAAATAGTTAAGGGACTTGATCAAATCACTTACTTTCTTTAGGAAAATCACCCCACAGAGTTGTCATTTTAACATCTTCCGTGAATTGATCATCTACCTTAGGGATTTGATAAAATCTTAGGTTTTATCATCTCCCTGCGATATATATATATATCACAAAAACATATAAATGTAAAACCTGGACGATGGTGGATGAAGGGTGGCTAGCTGTCACCGAGGGAGATCCGAGTTAGCAGACACATGCGGTAGCAAACGACACGGGTGACGGTGGGTGATTGTCGAGTGTGAGCAGGTCGATTCATATGTGCGTGCTAGTTCAGACCCTACACTCATACACGCAACAGTAACTTTGCGATGCAGTTGTATGTATACCTACCTTTATTATTTATTTTAATGTGTGAACGGCTTGACGTGAACCGCACGTTCACGAGTCCTTTTGCCCACTGACTGCCGCAGTATGCCCACACCAGACGCACCACACCGACAGGCTTGTGGGCACGAGTGCATTAGTGTTTATTATTTATTCAGTTTATTTCGTCAGGGTATTTGTAAATAATGTCAGTGTGTAATTCATTTATAATTTGTTTTGTCATCAGGAGACAATTTGCCCAGCCACAGCCAGAGACATGTGACATTCTACATTTGGCAATGCTGTGGCTGGTGCAATGAAAACATTTAGAATAAGTATTATCATTTTTATTATGTATTTGTGTAATTGCAATTATGTTTTGTTGTGTTAATTTAGTTCATATCATTTTTCATCCCATAATCATCTTTTAGTGTATATTATGTTTCACTGTACCACCGCATGGCGTCGGCGGCGTCTAGGCGGCGGAAGCCGACGCACATTTCCGCCAGTATTAGCCAGGACTTGGACGAGCTCGGACGTTACGCTCTCCCCACTCCGCAGAAGCCCTAGCAAGGACATCATCTGTCGAACAGTATCCAGTCGCATCCATAACATTATAAATCATTATCATCATCTCTTTCCTTACTTAACTTGCATAGCGCCGAGGGGAGAGCGACGTTATTATTTATCGGGAATCAAAAGTGCATTTCGAGCTTCACATGATAAGACCACGTGGTCGCTTGTAGTTCCGGGCCATTCAGGCCACGTGTCTTCTGTATAGTTGAGTGTACATAACGGGGTAATAAATACCTTAACAACCAGCACCACTGTTTTTATTGATAATCAAGTAAGGCGTGCAAGGTGGCCCACAACCTCGGCAACGTGTGTATGACGGAGTGTTTACCAGAGTCCCTAGGCTGTCGGCCGAACGACCCTACATCTCATCAGCTCACCGCAGAGCTGTGGCGCCGGGCACACACATATTACTTCACAACTCTGGAAACACCGCAGATCAAGTTGGCTTTATCGTCGTAGCCAAGCTTGGTCACTTCAGGTTGTTACATGTTCCCGAACTTCAAAGGTTTGGGGATGCTGTCCAACTATGCATATATCAGGGCTTAACGACTACTTGTCCTTATCTCCTTGGTTGCAGTTGAAAGTGATGACTGTGATTTGAATTTGGTGGACGTAGCTTCGGAGAGTGGGAAACGTCTGGCAAATGTTTGTCGTCTGAGGCGATGCCTGTGGCATGAATTTGGCGACTATAGCTTCTGTGGTTGGGAAATGGTAGCCAACTATGCTTATACGAAGGCCTAATGTGTACTTGACCCAGCGGTCATTTTCGTTGCCCGATGTGATGTATATGGTATGAATTTGATGACTATAGCCTCGGTTGGTGAGAAATGGTAGCCAACTATGCATATTCGAGGGCTTAGGGCATACCTGCACTACCATCCTGTTCGTTGTCGGCGGCGATATTTATATTATGCATTTGACAAGTACAGCTTCGGTGGATGGGTAATGTCAGTCGACGATGTTTATAGGACACCTTAAAGTTTACATGACCCTACCACCCTGTTCATCAGAGGATATGAATTTTATGCCTTTAGCTTCGGTAGGTGGTAAATGGAGGTTATATATGCTTATAAGTGGGCTTATAGGTGTGCTTGACCCTGCGGCCCTTTTCATCGTTGGTGACAAAGACTATGTAATGAATTTGGCGACATCTAAAATAGTTAGGAAAAGACAATCAACTATGCTTAAAAGTGGGTTTAGGGCCTACTTTAACCTGTGGCCCTATTCACTGTCGAGGCATGATGCCTATGTTATGAATTTGGTGGCTTTATCTTAAGTGGTTCAGAAATTACTTCCAACTATGCTTATATGTGAACTTAAGGCATACTTGACCCTGTAGTACTTTTTGTTGATATGGGTGATGCCTATGTAATGAATTTGGTGGTTGTATCTCAAATGGTTCAGAAATTACAATCAACTATGCTTATAAATGTGCTTCAGGAATACTTGACCCTGTGGCCCTTTTCTTTGTTGGGTGTGATGAGTATGTTATTATTTTGGTGCCTATATCATAAACGGATAGGAAAATTACAGCCAACTATGCTTATAAGTGGGCTTAGGGAGTACTTGACTCGTGCGCACAGTGCGACTGTCCGTTAGCCTGCGTGGGCAGACTTCGCTCTTGGTTGCGCAGGTGGAATGACAGAGCATAAGCAGAGAAGTTGGATGATGAGGCAATGAAATCGAACATTCTTCAGGCAAGATGGATGGTGCTGGCATGGAATGATAGAGCGTGCATGTCAGGGTAACACATTCACTCCTCACTCCGCATTCCCAAAAAGGAGTCACTTAGCCGCATTGAGGAGTCATCGGTGGAAATTATGCTAAAGTCAGCTGCATTGTGAAAAACACATTTTTTTTGTGAAAATTTTTGCTGGTTTGGAGAGAAATTCGGAAAATTTTGAGTCAAAATCTGGCAATTTTGTCCTTTTTGTGGGAAAAGGGGAATTTCCGAGGGAGAAAAGGGCTTCGTGACATCATCCAATATGGCCACCCTGGCTCACCATACAGCATCCAGTTGGTGCAGAACCAGGATTTTATAACTATTGATAGCAGTTGCTTGCTAGACATTAAAGTCCATTTCGAAGCCCTGTGTGTGTTCCCTATAATTATTTGACGGTATTCTGCACACAAACTATAAAAGACTTTGTTCTGTAGTAACATAAACATTTAGCGTACAGTCAAACAGTATAAATATTTTTACAAGCACTTCTGCCATCTAAAGATCAACGCAAATTAATTCTTCAAATAGGGTTTTTAGGCCTTAAAATACATTTAATTTTAAGACTGTTTATTAATATGTTATGGCTCGACAAACGTTCACAACTCGGGTGTTTCGGGTTGAATTTTATGGCTTGGAAGTGTAGGAGCGCATGTGATGAATCATTTAACATGTATCTTGTGTTGCATCAAGTGCATCAGCAAACCTCATTCGTGCGCGTGTTTCTTAATATGAAACCTATTTACATATAAAATCTAGGTAACAGTTCAATTTTGCATATAAATTAATGATAAATTACGATGCACGACAACCAAATATATGTGGTGATTTTTCGAAAACCCGTGAATATAACTGCGCTTCAGACTGTTTGAAAATAATTTATTATATGTGGATATTTAACACGGATGAAAATTACTTTTTAAAACATATCGCACCCATATCTGAGCTCTCGAACGAAGCTTAGAAATGGTATTTTATTCAGAGATGTAATATATTAAGGAGCCTGCCTGCCTACTTCTGCTGAGATATTATGCTTGATGCCACATTTATTTATGTTCCCACCACTTATATATTTTAAAAATATAGATGATGGTATACCTCAGCAGATGTTTCGAGTACGATCGAATTAGATACATATGTATAAGTCCAAAACTGTCACTTACCATAAAGCGAATATAGTTCGGTTACTATCTCCTTAGAACATGCAGTGTTTTCCTGCATGGACTGATACATAGTTCTGTGCACATGTGTGAGTTTTTAATGGTTTCAAAGTATGGGAAAAGGGTAAAATGCAGTCTTTATGATTCTCGTTTAAATATTTTTGTGCAAGACTAGCAATGCAATGGAATCTGATGGAGAACTGTTTCCAATACCCATTAAATGCCTATCTGGACTAGGGACTTAGTTTATTTTTCAGGTGAAATAATTTAATATTTTTTTGCTTAAGAGAACAGAAGAGTCTAGTCTCTCATGTCCTTCCTGCCAAGCTGTGGGGACGAGATCAGGCGTCGCCTTCATAGCACGACGAGGGGCTGTGCATGTGCTATGTCTGCCTGCAGCGTGGAATTTTGCAGTCGCAGCAATGCATGCCATGAGACCGCACTGCCTCGCAGTGTGCAGGGCGACACCATGACAGAGGAGCACGAGCACGCGGGTGGGTACTAGGCCCGCGAATGTCTCGGGATCAATAAATGTTTTCAAAAACTGTAATTACAATATGTGAAGACACTCTTTGCAATTATTTTTGTATGAATACTGAGACAAAAGCTAATAATTAATGGTAGCATGCCATTATTTAATTTTTTTTGTAAATTAAAAATTTTATTGAAATTTTTTTAATTTAAATAATAGTTAGGGTTACATGTTGCTGGGAAGGAGGGGGAAAAGGCGCCGCCTGTGATGTTATCCAATTTGGTTGTCCCAAATTCACCTGTTATTTTCCTATTGCTGCCACCCCTACATACTTTATGAGAAAACAAGTAGGGTGGGAGGGGAATTCAGCCAATAATAATGCCTGGCTAAAATCGTTACTTTATCTTTCATATAGTTTCTGACAGAATAAGTAATATTGGAAGGATGGGAAGTTGACCAGTAAAAATGCTTGGCCAGGAGGGACGGTAAATCTCCCATGGTGGTCCCTATTCTGCAGGTACTATATTACTTAAATCACTCCGTGCCTCCTCACCATTTGGGAAGGATATATAAAGGCTGGAGCATCCTCAAATTTCTCACTCCAATATCAGGGCTTCCCGTCTGCATATCAAAGTACCCTCCTGCTTCGTCGCCCTTTTTGTGCTTGGAGAGTTATTGCGACGTTTCATAGTCGCCTTCCATTTTGCTTCGAGTTTTTACTCGCGAAGATATGTTATATTTTGAAGTAAACTTTTATTAACTGGTTAAATTAATTGTGTCAACTAGCTCAATAGGTGTTTTTATTGTGGATTGCTATTTTTAATTAACTAATTGCTGTATAATTTTTTGTCTTGTGTACATGTTAAAATGTAAAGTTATTAACTGCAGTTATTTTATTTCGTGCAATGATTGGCAGCCAGTGCATCAAGTCCCCTCACCAAAGGTTCGCACTTGGCCTGTCAACGAGCAGCGGAGCATTTCAGCACCGACTGCTATTTTTCAATGTGTTGTATATTCTTTTGAAAGTAAATACTAGTACCTATTAGATAATTAAAAGTTATTAGTTTTGTTTTTTTAACACACAATTGCCCTTTTATAGGTTACTGCTGGGCACAGTCATAGGTTCTACTAATTCCAGGAGTTGTGTCGTCAGTCGGCTTGCGGTCAAGTCTGTACATCCATAAGGATACCTCCGCATCTTCACGCTAATACACGCTGTGATTAATTTCAACCACATGACAAATATTTTGTGTATGATTTTTTAATAAAAACTTTTACATTATGTGGTGAACTTGTGTCCAGGAGAAGTGACTTGCGTGGTAGGGCATCTGAGAGTCCCCTTTTGGCCAAGTCAAATTGTCTGTTTCACGGGAGTCACTAGCAATTATTTATTAGTTTATTTTATTATATCACATTCTTGTTTTCTTATTATTCTTCATTTTTCTGAATTATAATCTTTGTGATATATATTCTAATACCGTTATTTATATTTTAAATATTAGTTTCATTATGTAATATTATATATATATGCATGTAAGGTGTATATGTTTTTTTTTTCGAGTATCACATAATTTTATTACCAATTAAAAGTGTATGATTATTTCATTACAAGGCAATACAAGCCATTTGTTGCATGTAAATATATAGTATAGATGTGCAAACTAAAAACACGAGTGCGGGACAGTATTTATGAACATGAACCAAGTATTTCAGAAACACTATATGGTGGTTGAAATTTCTACTCACGGTTAAACGAAGCGACGACGAAGGCGATGAAATAATGTCTCACAAACACACATGTTAATTACATTTAATGCAAAGCAATATTATGTTACTATATACTAAAATAATGAAAAAAAAAAAAAAACATATTTGCAAACAAAGCTGGAGTATACAAAAAACCTTGGCCAACAATTAACCCCTTAATATATTATCCCGAGTATACTCTTTCACGTTTGACATGTTGCAGAATAAGTAGAATCATAGTTGTTGCTGTGTAAGTCCAGAAGCTAGAAGTGACACACAAACTGTTTTAATAATTGGTTGTGTCTTATGGCATGTGTATACTGAAACACTTTCCATAGGTTCCAAAGTGACACTTGGATAAGAAAAATTCGTAGGTACGTTTCAGACCAAGATTGCGGGAACACCAGTAGTGCGGCGATGTGTCGTGTGCGCAGACTGGGTATGCGCAACAGCTTCGCACACTCTACAAGTGTGTGCATGCTATCCATGCCGACCTCCAAAGCCAGTGCTGTGATGCGGGCACATACAGAGGGCAGCATCGTAAAGGCAGTGTAACTACCTCAGTTAATATTTTCAATAAATTCTGCGAGGGAAGTAAGTAGCGCCAGGCATATGCAGGAAATTATAGGGTATGTATCCTTCTGTGGTGGAGGATGTGGTGCCACTCAAACACATGGCTAACTCACATCGCCACGAATGACCACCAATAGGCATGTTAATATAAACCCTGAAAAACAGGAACAATGAGATACTCAAAATAATTTATAAATGTTGGACATGTATTTTCATTAAATATTATTGAACAAATTAACTAAGAGAGCAACCACGACGACATGACATTTCCATAAAGATAAGTGAGTGTGAAGATTGAGTGAAGAGATTTGGTTGGCTCGTTAAAGGCAAGGCCTTGAGAGCCAATATAAGGCCCAGTAGTGTAATTAGCAGTGTTATCAGAAGACTTAATTAATGTCAGGGTTACATAAACGCTCAGTGTAAAAGCATCATCAGAAAGAGGGCAATAAAGTGATTTTCAACCCCACTCATAATCTAAACTGATCCGGAAGTGTCTAGGGATTTGGTTTTTGGCATGCAGTCTTGACAAGGTCAATGGCACTGTGCCACTAGCTCACTCAGCTGGTCTTAGCAGGGAACAGAGAGGACACATATTTCGTGGCTTAGGGCCTTCTTCGTTTTATCAGTCACCATTCAGTACCATAGCTTAATTATTAAACATACTTGAACTTTGCTAATTTGTTTACTGCCCGGGTATGCACTTCGCCGGTACAACTGCAACTCCAACGGTCTTCATTTTTCATTTATTGTATGTAGCCCGAGAGGTGCTTTGTCCTGTCTATCGGCCAGTGCAGGGCCTAAGATGCATGTCTGCTTAAGTGTAGGTGTGACACAAGCTGTATCCCTCCTGCCTTAGCACATTTGTCCTGCTGCACCAACACAGCTACGATTAACCCTCTACTGGGTACGAGTCGACACAAACATGGTCCCCTGACTCCAAAACCGGAGATTTGTGCTAGAAGTACACCACATATGTGCTACTTCCCAGGCACCAACAGAGTCAGGCGTCTGTATTACTTATATGTCCTCAAAAAACAACATAATTCGGGCCATCTAACACCACCTAGAGGAGTCCCCAGTAAGAATACAGGCAGGGAAATGGATGTAGCGAAGGTCACAAAGCGGTTCCTGTGTTCCAGAAGCCCATTGTGTGCCCCTTAATTTAATGTTTACATCCCCATGCATGTGTTATGCATGCAGCGATAGTGTGGAAAATCACAGTGCCAATTTTACAAGTTAATGTTACGTGAGCAGTCGGGGATAGTAGTGCGGACGTCGTCCGGCGACTATGTTAAGAAAAGTCTGAATATTACACAATATTCCTATTTCTAATATAATGGGCAGCAGCTCACTGGGTGAGCATGAAGTCACAGTTCTCAGGATCGTGGGTCGAACGACCATGTAGCTGTATCCCCGGACACATTATGTATAAATTTACAGGAAAACCATATATATATATATAGCCGGGGTATTCAGGCCCCCCAACATGCCTTAATATTACCTTTTTACCTTATAAATGAAGGACACTGCATTGAGACATCGATGACTTCCTGGATAGGGCCAGGGCCCGGAATACAGCACTAAGTAAGAACTCACAGGTTTCTGTTAACTACAGTAAATTTTATTGCCGAATAGTGTAACTGTACATGTATACAATGCAAATTAAAGAGGACCTGACTCACAGGGCCTACCAGCGGCCATTACTATACAAAAAGGCCAAGAGAGGCACAAAAGCTTACAATAGCAATAAAACCTCCAGGGTCGGTAAATTGAGCTGACGGAGGGGTGCTGCGAATGCGGGGAAGACTGTTGGTAAACTAATTAAAAGTTCCAGTAAATTACCTTAACCTATTGCAGTTAAGTGCACGTGCAGCACCTAAGACCTGCGGAATCGGACTGCTGGTGATGGCGCGGGCGAGTGGCCTCCTTGCCGAGAGTTCGTTCCACTCCGCGAGGTAATTTAATTAACTGACCTCATTAACATAGAACTTGGAACATATACGTATAAAACACTGAAACGTTCTGAGCGAGTTTTCTTAATACTGTATAGAGTTAAGAGTTCTTAATTAAGCACTAATTTAAATACAAAACATGTATTATGTGGTGCCTTGCAGGGCACATGGGAAATTTAGGTCTTTTAAGTTTTGGGGCACTCTACGAACGGAACGGTCAGGTTGAAAGAAAGACTAATTATTTCCCATGTCATTTATTGCCTTGATTAGAGACACAATTGCACTCTGAAAACTATAAAGAACACTTCAAATACCCTAGCCTTGTCACTCTACACCTTATTAAATATGCATGTGGCATTTATTCTGCGATTACTTCGCAATCCTCTAAGGGCGAATTTCACTAACATTTAGCAGTGGGCGATACATTCTAATGCTAATTACTACATATTCTAACACTTGATTCCTATCCTAATTATACATATCTCTCTAGTGACATCACAAGCACTCGGTTGGATCACTTGGTATCGGGTCACAATCCATTCCCAAGTGAATGATGCGGACACGCATCGGGATGCACAACGTACATATTCCGCGGGCCGCACTGGTGCAGCGACTATGGGCCGATGACAGTGGCCATGCCAGAACACGCAGGAGTGATCAACGTCAAAGTATTACACCACAAAGTAACCATGCTAAATAAGAATGCCAAATTTTTTAGCTATGTTTTTAATGAAATCGAGCATGGCTGCTCAATACCCAATACCCTCGGGTAAAATGGATTCTTCNCCCCCTGTTGCCCCCCCCCCCCCCCAATAATGTAAATTGTGGCAACAATTCAATTCATCATTCAGAGGTATGTAATGTAAAATGCTTTATTAACGCTACAATTTATGCAACTGACTGGGAAAGACAACCTCGAAAATATTATTAATTACTTTTCTTGTATAATTTCTTAGCAACAAGTTAATTTTTCTTATGAAAACTGATATGCAATTTAAAGTCAAGGGATTATTGTGCTTGTGTCTTTAAGTGTTCTTGTATTTTTTTTTTTCAACTTGGCATGTAGGATCAATGGGGCCTTTGCCATGTTAAATCAGTTTGGTTAGCACGTTTTTCAGAGCAGGCAGCATCTCGGGCTGTTCCCAGATCTCCAAAACTTTGCAACAACCACGTTAATATTCAATTGTTAAATTAGTCGGAACTTGATCTCTTTTACTTCTCACCCAGAAACTATGCCGCTGCAGCTCTGCCTGCTCAATTTGCACTGGGGATTTAACTCCATATTATGTTTTCACATTGGCAGCATACCATTTTTATCTACATCGGTTCATAGTGTGCCAAAGCACAAAATGTATCAGTGCTCAAGCAAGAGTTAATCAGTGAGTAAAATCAGTGCAATATAAGTGTGTCATTTCACTGTGAGCCACTTTATGGCCATATAATAATTCTGGGTGCTCTACCCATTGCATGACCACAATCTAAAAGTTGCATATTAACCTCGCTCATTTTTCGGGCATAATCCTAGCAGCTACACCAGGCCGCAGCAACCACATTAGGCGAAGAATGCATAGTGTAGGTTGACAAGAAAGGAACTTGCACCTTCTTGCCAACAAGGACTACATACTCAAGAGACTGCCCTACTTATTTATTACAAGAGGTAACTCTTTCTATAAATAAGTAGGCAATCCGAAACTGTGTTTACCCCAAAGCCACAGCTGTTAGGCGCACGGGCAATTGGTAGTTACGTCGTAGCAACTCGCACTGCGACATACGATGTGATGCATCACCAATTTGCGTAGAACTGGCCTGTAGGCTTAAGCTAGTGTTAAGGATACCAAAATTTTACCACTAGTGCGCATCATTTTTCCAAACTCATCAAACAATGTCATCTCATTCACAGCTGCAGTTGGGGGTGTTTTATTGTATTAAGAGCAATCAAGCATGGCAACCTACACCCCTTTGCCCAGGTGGACTCGTCCATCCCTTCAGGAGACAGTCACCTGGCAACACTGTAGTCAATGAAATTCAAACACATCACAGGAAATGAAATACAGACACTTCATAAGAAAGTGTAATTGTGTATTTAATGTTTATTTATAAAAGAGCAATTACGTTTTCATAAAGGGAGATTGCATATACAGGCCTCCATCCTTGTAATATGTCATTTAGTGCTGTGACACTCCCCGTCAACTGCACATCATCAACCTTAACAGACATTTGTTAATCAACGGAGGTGTCACCAATGTGTTACATTTAATTTATACAATTTTTCACCATTGCAATCATGTTACATAGTGTTTGTGTCATGTTTTCCCATTCGGCGTTTGACACCGGTTATCGTCACTTGTGATGGAAGCCTATGTCACTCTGCCAGTTTGCCTCAGCACTCAAGCTAGAACGGCAGCGTTGGTCGGCCGCTCCACGAGCCCCCTTAGTATCATCATTTAGGCTGATATCACTTCATTACAATAGGAACTTAACTAACTGGAACATTTGATTTCTTTTAAGTACCGAGGGGAGAACCACCCGTACACTCACCAGAGAGCTTAACGCTACAGCATATCCGCATAACACTATGATAATTTTCATGCTAAGGTCACTGGCAGGCCGTAAGTGCTGGGTCTGTTTTCTTCCATTATTCACGTGTGTAATCAAGCACAATGAGTAAATCGCTTTATAAAGTTCAATGTGCATCGATTCATTGTCCTCTGGACACGTGGGACTATACATCCTTTGGAGTACCACCCACAATTTTCTAGCATATTTCAGACGTACGAGACGGCCTACAGTCTCGTCATAAGGTGTAAATATTGTAATAGTAAGTACGTGACATCATCTGCAAACTGACGGTGGACTCCAGGGCTCCCTGGGCCGTCGACCGAACGACCCAAATCACTAATTCCCCACTGGGTTATGGCGCCGGGCAATTCTACAGTCAACCAGCCCTGGGTCACCTCGACAACATCAATTGAAACTTCGATGTCACCATGTCATTGGGGTTATCTAAGTAGAAGTCGCATGAGCCTTCAGACAACTTCTGAGAAATATATCTTGCACTGTCCGAGCTGGTACCCATCGAATACTTCAGTAATATCACTATGAAAAACACCAACGTACGTTTTCTCCCCTTTTTCCCTGCTCCTGAGGCCACGACATTTCGTCATGTGTCGCCCTTCCATGTGTCTAATTTCCTATAAATCACCATGTAAATGCTAAAACCTGCCTTTTATACCTAACTTAAAGAGCCCGTCCTTGTGCAAGTGCAATTTTTGTGTGTCAAACTTCCTGTGTAAAACCGCGTATTTGCGACCAACATAAAAAATTTCCTAGCATTTTTCTACACCTAAACTTCAAGTTTCCACGCCATCTAGGAGTGGTGCCAGCTCTAGAATACCCAGTGCCAGAGCGGAAAATTAATCATCAGCATCATGGCTACCATCAGCCGACCATGCCACTGCCCAGCCACACAACAGGGAAGCCGGTAATGGGATCGAATGCCATCTCTAGGAGCACCATCCAACCCCCCTTTCTCCACAGGGAAGCAGCAGCTGGCAGCGTGCATATGTAATGCACGCCTTTCCAACTAGTGTGAGTCACCCGTACCATACGTGGTGCATGGGAGTCAGTCACGAACTGGGTGGTTATTTGACCATGACGAAGATCAGCTGCTCCCAACATGGAGTTTCCTCACCAACTGCGATGTAATAGTGGGTTGATAGACTGGAGTCTGCAATGGTATAGTGGAACGTCTGTGCTCGAAGTGTGCGGCCATTACCGGACCCAGATCATTTTACCTTAGTGCAACTTCAAATATGCACCTGTCAGTGTGATAACCATATAGCAACCCAGCGACTATGTGAGGAGATTGACAAAATTAACCAGGGACCATGTGCCAAAGCATTGGTACATACCACCTTGGGCAAAATGGCAGATTTGTGTGACCGCTGCATCAGAGCTCAACAGGTCCAGGGTACCGCTCACCCTGAATGGTACACATGCTGAAAGCGTGCCATGACTCTCAACATTCCAAAAGCACCACCAAATTTCCAGAGAATAGTTAGAAGGACTCGGCTAAGCCACCTTTGCATGCACTCCATGCTACAGAGTGTATGACAACAAGTGTGTGACCCAACAGGAATTTACCACGGTAACGAAAGACAATTTAATCCAGTGTGTGCAGTGTCAAATACTGTCACACCCACCTGTCCCTTTTTCCGCAACCTGCCATATTGAGTGTCGCCACATCCAGTCGGCAAGAACCATGTCAACAAGCCAACTGCCAGGGAACCAGGTCAAAGTTGATGTGCTGTGGCAGTTGTGCACCCATCGTCAATGCATCACGACAGGTGAGTCGGAAGCTCCTGGAAAGGAGAGCTTCATGTGTCCATAGTGCATGACACAACTCAGCTTTCCGCCACTGCCATACACACTACAGGGTGTGAGCAGCTGTGCTACACCACACGCCCCTCGTCTGCTAGTGCATTCCACACCACTAGTCCATGTGGCTGTGAGATGGCATGGCGCCACACTCACTACAGCAAGACAACAACACAGCCACATGTTCTCTCTGCAATGTCACCTGCATCTACACCAGCACACTTCCAGGCTTTACAGGGCTGCCAACAGAAGACCCAGCTGTCTTCCTGCAGGACTGCACAAGAAGACTGCAATACTATGGCATCGGAGGAAGACTGGCCAAACTCCATAGATGACAGACCCAGCAAGGTCATGCACTGGGCCCTATTCCTCCAGTCATTCGTCTTTGTAGTGCAGCACTACTGGGAGCAGAGAATCAGCTGGCGGACACACTCTCGAAGTCACCCGGTGACACACTAGCACAGAAAAATGAAAAGTGGGAAGCCATTCTGCCCCTCTCTCTCTGTAAAGCGCATGCAGACTACCACTACTTTCCCCAGCCCTAAGGTCACTGACACGCACAGGTTAACAAGTGGGTGGAAGAGTGTGCAGTGACAGTCAATGAACAGTGACGTGTAATATACGGCCGTCTAGAATCACAAGCTAATAACAGTGATCACTAGACCACCTACTGGCCACAAGCAACTAGGGAAATAATGCTGCAATTTGTCCACAACACAGAAGTTACTGGCCACCCCTGCGCACTTCAAAAGCAATGCAACGCCCAAAGACACTTCTACTGGCCAGGTATATAGCGGAATACCCACCAGTACATAAGTGTATGCATGCAATGCAATACCACGAAAAGCCACTGCACCGAAGTTACTCGACAGGCACCATAGGTACCAACGAAACCATCTGAGACTGTTGTCTTTGACTTGATGGGTCTGCACCCACATACAACTATAGGGAAGATATTCATTATAGTAGTGACTGACGTGTTTTCTAGATGGGTAGAAGTCTATCCCATCTCAAGAGCATGCACAAAGTGCATTTCCAAATAGCTAGAATCTGAATTTTTCCCACACTGGGATGCCCATGTACGCTCTTATCAGACATAGGGGAAAGTTTTACGAAGTGAGGCATACTACATAACACCACTGCTGTCTACCATCCATAACAAAACCAACAGAATGCAGAAACTAAGAGTTGGAAACCCAACTGCGAGTGAACATGGGTGGTAACCATGCATCATGGGCCGAACACATGCCAGCAGCATTGTTTACACTCCACACATGTACAAACCTCGTCACCAGCAAAACCATCACGCAGCTGCTCCAAGGTCGCCAGCACCCCGTCCCTGGAGAGATTGCACATGCGCCTCGAGACTGACCCAGAGAGCAGCGGGGCTCACCAGTGCTGGAGAGGGCGCATGCTACAACAGGTGCACGACTGGCAGCAGTGATATCACCCAAGTGGCTGCCGGCCACCACCTGCACACCAGCTGTCCATAGCGGCAAAGGACTTCTGTGTGGGCCTTGCGCCTAAATGGAGTGGGACACATCCTGTCCTCAGCCTCCTGTGGAAGACTACTTACCTGGTTTGTGTGAGCAGAATATAGCGGGTACCTGTCTACTGCGACGACCTACGTAATGCCAATGTCCACATGGATGCTGCCACAGCGGATGCCCCAGCAGCACCACCCAGTACCAGCACAAATACACCACAGCTGCCATTACCTGCAAGCGATTCAAATGACTTGGCACCCAAGTCCGCAACCAACAGCGGCATACGATGCCTACTCCAGCCTGTGACATCCAGTGTCCTGATGCCCCCTGGGCTCCCAGACAACATGTCATTAACAGGCATGCCCAGTGCCCCTGCTGTCGACATTCCACATCCAGCTGTACCAGCACCAGCGATGCCCAGTGTCACATGCTGCATCGCAATTCCACGTATTGTGGTACCCTACATCACGACACCTGTCTCAAACGACCTTGCTCAAAGCTCGCTCGCCAGCATCTCCCCTGACAAACGATGCCGCTGGGACACATGGCATTCTGTTCAACAAGTGAGGCCACTAACGATCCAGCAGTGGGCACGCCTCCGCGCCATGTTGGAGATGCCCAACCACCCACCCAGCACCTTGTGTGGCCACGCCACAGGCCTCACACTGTGCCCGGCGGCGGCAGCAGCAGCAGCAGTAGCGATGCGACCAAGATGGAGGATTGCATCACGCCCCTCTAAGCATCTCCGTTGCCCACCACATACTTCCTGCATGGCATGCTGAAGACACCTACCTCCCTCAACAGCTGCAACAGCACCCCATCAGCAGAGCACCTGCCCACCTCACCCTCTCCACTCACCATCCGAGGTCCGTACCAACTGCGGCCTCAGCAAGGGTCACGTCGACCACTGTCCTGCTGCCACTAGGATTAACATGCTGCAGCAGGCAAACGACCACTAGAATGTTGAGGGGGAGGGGGAGGGCTGTATGATGGTTACCACAACCCTCCTTCCTTGGCCCATTCGATCTGCTGCACCAGCACCGCTATGACATGCCCTCTACTGGGGACGAGTTGACCTGACCACAGTGTCCACCCTCTCTGACTCCAACACCAGTGCCATGTGCTAGAAGTGCACTCCATCTGCGCTACATCCCAGGGACCACCAAAGTCAGGTGGCCGTCCTACTTTCATACCCTCATGAGACAACTTTTCAAGGTGTGATAATTCGGGCCAACTACCACCACCACCTAGTGAAGTCACCAGTAAAAATACCACTGGGGAAATGAATGTAGCCAGGGGGACACAGAGATTCCAGTGTTCCAGAAACCCCTTGTGTGCCTCCTTCATTCCATGTTTACATCCCTACGCATGTTGTGTGCGCTGTGAGTATGTGGAAAATCAAATTGCCAATTTTACAAGTGTTACACCACAAAGTAACCCTGTTAAACAGCAAAGGCAAATTTGCTAGCTTTGTTTATAACGTAATAGAGCGTGGCTCTTAACACCCGTTTGGGGTAAAGTGGAATCTTCCAACATGAACTACCTGCTGCCACCCCCTAATAATGTATATTGAGGGAGCAATTCAATGTATCATTTAGTGAAATTTAGAGTAAATTGCTTCAGCAATGTAACTATTTATGGTATGGATTGGGAATAATGGTTGAATAATTTCTTACAAAATTTTTATTTTTCTTATGCAATTTCTTACGCAATTTAATGCCAAGAGTTTATTGTGCTTTGTTATCAAGGGTATGTGTGTACTGTGTTGTCTTTTACTGTATTAAAGTGTTTTTATTTTTCTTTCAATTTGGAGCGCACTGACTGGGGGGTCAAGGTGGTCTTTGCCATGTTGAATCAATCTGGTTAACGTGTTTGTCAGAGCAGGCCGCATCTCGAGCCATTTCCTGGTCTTCAACTTTTTGCAACAACAATGTAGTATTCAATAGTCAAATTTGTAGTCGGAACTTAATTTATTCTCACAGGGGAACAGTGTCGCTCCAGCCCCGCCAGCTCAATTTGTGTCAGGGAATTAACACCACATAATGCTTTCACTTTGGCCATGTGCCATTTTTATCTGCATTGGTTCATAGCACACTAAAGAGCACTATAGGTGTATCAGTGCCTCAACTGAGGGTTAATCAGTGAGTAAAACCAGTGCAATTGAAGTGTGTGTTTTTATTTCACTGCCAGCTGCTTCATGGCTGTATGAATATTTCTGGGTGATCTACCTATTGTGTGACTGCAATCCTAAAATGGTGTATTAACCTCTTACATTTTTGGGTGTGTGAAATTGCTCACAAACAGTCTCATTTAATCCTAGCAGCATACAAAAGAGCTTATACTCTCATTTAGGTAGGCATATTGGACCGTCACTAATACTTTGACATCACCATGTCAATGGGTGACCTCAGAAGAAGCCATGTGGGCTTTCGGGCAACCTCTGAAAAAAGATCTCCTGCTCTGTCCGAGCTGGCGCCTATTGAATACTTCAGCGATACCACCATAAAAAACACGACCGTAAATTTTCTCCCTTTTTCCTCTGCTCCTAAAGCCACAACATCCTGTCATGTGTCTGTAACATTCATCAGTCATCATCTGGAATATACACAATTATCAAGTGGCATTGTGTGTGTATTTTCTTTCAGTAGGGTACCTTGTGCACCTGGTAGCTGCTTCACGGCAAACTTTGGGAGGATGGCCTAAATCCATCAAATGCTGTGTTTTCTAAGGATTATTCCATTATGTTTTCATACCAGGACGTCATGACAAACTGGGTGCATTACGCTCACACAGCCACCTCACTGCAATATCAAACATAACCAGTGTAATGTTTAATGAGTATTCTCGGGGTTATCCCGCATTCCGTCTGAGTTACCGCAGCGGTGTCTGACCAGCCGAAATAGATCAGCAACTACAACTGCGTTCATGCCAGGATTCAGGATTTCGCTCGGCCATTGACCAAGCCCTGATAAGAGTCTCGTGCTAATCTAAGTACTCATTACGCCTCCGGTAACATCCCGGGTAAGGAAATTACCGCCTCAGTTAGTGAACCATCCAACCCTGCAGCCTGCTGGCGGTGTCAAGTTCAAAATATTTTTGCAAGTAGAAAAAATAAAAACATGTTGTTTATTACTAAATTCACTTAATGAGTTACTTGATGTAGCCATTGTCAGTGTTTGTGATTTTCAATAAATACAATCAAATACTGCCAGTCATTTGGCTAAAAACACAATACTAAACAGACAAGGAAGATAACACTGCAGCAAGACATTGTTTCGAGTATTCTTTGCGTAGTGCGCTGATTACATAAATAGTGTTGAGACAGATTGAATTTGGTGTGGTAGGATACCGTAAGAAAAATTAGACTATTACTAAATTTGACCAAATTGCTATATACATAGCTGCGAAAATATACACCTCACAAAAAGTTTGGAATATTGTGAGATAAGGCTGTGTAGTTCTTTTGTGATCAACAGAGAGTGCACTAACACATTGAATATGCCTGGGACAAGATGTAAACAGCAGTTTATTATAATCATCCACAACCTCCAGAAACACTTTCAGATCTCATAAGAGCTGCCCAGATGGAATGGGACCTTTCGTCCGGAAGCATGTCACATCATGTTAGGGACCTGTACAATGCACATGAAGGCCATACACAGTACTACGCTGCAGTGGGATGAAAGAAACCCTCTCTAGTCAGACACATCATTAAGTTAATTTTGTTGTTATTTTGTGATTATGTGTCTGAGACAATGGAAAAATGTTTTTTGTTAGAAACACTTTGAATTTCACGTTTTGTATCATACTGTTGGTAACTTTTAATTGCTATGCTTTCTTTTATGAATACTCCATACATTTTTGCATTCCGTATGTATATTACAAACATTTTGTGAAGTATTTAGTAACAAGTAAACAAATTGCTGTGCAAATGTTGCATGTAAAAACAAAAACAATTTATTTATTGATTATACTGAAAACAAGAGATGTGAAATTACTCATCATAAAGAGTAAATAAATATAAATTCCCATTAAGCATAAACTGTAATTAAACAGAATTCCAAAAGAATTATTTTCGTATCTGCAATGCACTTAATGTCTAATCTCCACCAAATTACTCCACAAGATCTTTATTTTAAGGCCCTTTCACACAATCAAATTTTTCTTCAAATTACCTTCAATTTTTATTTTATTGAATGCTATATGATGTCATAAAAATGTCACATGGGCTGCCACTTACTCTTTCAATTTCTCGAATGTCTCGTTTTCCTTCAAGATTTTCAATTAGAACATGTTCTATATTTTCTTGATTACAAAATTTCAATCACCGATCACAGCTTTTCTGACAATATTAATGGAAGTATATCTCATAATATAGAGTTGTGAGGATATATTTAAAGTTGTTACAAAATAAGGACATATATTTTTAAAAAGAAAATGTACAATAATATGAAGAAAATTTGTTGTGGCTTAATCAATTACTTTTGTGTGGTGCATTAGTCATAGGTACTGCAAAAAATTTATTTTGTAATGGCAATAGACATTCTTCACTTTTTCCAGAACATTTAACATCACGAGAGTTTTAAATTCATTAATTTTTTTGCATCTGAGCTCTGGTCTCCATTTTTCCTGCATAAGCTGCCGATAGGTTTGCATGTTTGACCACTTCAGGTAGAGTTGAATATTTACACTTTTTGTACAAGTGACCATGTATTACGAAAATAAATGGTGCAACCTCACTAATGCCTCTTATTTCAGGTCTGGCCGCTTACTAGCATTTCAGAAGATAGTCAGTTAAAGCAGTATACCAAGGTTTTGTGTTAATTAATGTGCCATTTTATGCAGTGTTTAACTGGCATGTGGAAATGGGCCTTACAGCTCCACACTGTAATACAACGTAAGTATTTGCATAACTCGCGAGTCACAATGTGCAACAACAGCGGTGTTGGGCCAGCCGTGAATCGCCTACAGATAGCAACACTTGTAACACAACAATTATTCAGCACTAGACATAGAGGTCACAGGGAGAAGCCGCCACCTGGATGGTCGACAATGACCCTCAACATATACTGAGCATATGGTAAAGAATTTTCTGCAAGATGCATCTGGACCTTTGAGTGTTTTTCTGCCATAAACATGCACAAGATGCTGTGCACCTGTTACATCATCTCCTCTCCCTGTCCTTGAACACAACGTTGTCATATTTAATAGAGATAGATGGAAAAAAGGGGGGGGGGAAAGCTGGCATGTTTGAAATAAGGCACCTTTCCTCAGGATGAAGGCAGTCAGGATGAGTAAAAAGGCTGTTCCTCACCTCAGGGGTAGGGGGTGTAAAATCTGAAGCAATTTCATTCCCCCTTCTCAACCATAGCTATTAAATAAAAATTATTCACTTTGGCTGTACTGTGAAAAACAACAGACAATGATAAGTGATATAATCATGATGATTTTTTGACAACTTTTACAGCATAAGATTTTTTTATCATTATCTACTGACAGGAGTATGCATGTTCATTCGCCTCAGAAACACTTCATTATTCTCGAATAGTAGTGAGGGGAGTATGACTACAAATACTTTTTTTCCATTCACATCACTTATGATACTACATTAAAAAAACCTTCTCATAGTCGCATGTTCCGATAGCTCAGAATGTTAGACGTCTGCTCTGTTACCCAAAGGTCAGCAGTTCGCCGCTCTGCTCCTCCAAGAGATTTTCTAGTGTCGTCTTACCATAAATACACACATAATGGCAAGATTCCACACCACTATATATATTCCAAGATGATCTTACAAGCGAGGAAGCAGCACTGCATTGGGGACATAAAAAATTACAGACAACAGTGACACACTCTAGCAGATGAGAGAACCAAAGATGGCAGACACCAGTGGCACACACTAGCGGAAAATGAGTGAAACTAACATGGCAGACACTAGAGGCACATTCTAGTGGTCATAAACGAAGATGGGCCACACCAGCATACTCTAGCAGATGATGAGAAAAACAAATATGATGGACGAAAAATCAATTGCAAACTAAACATCCAAGATGGCAGGTACAAGAAACAATATGGTGGACAACAGAAAACAAGATGGCTGACAGAAACAAGATGGCAGTAATGACATCACCTAATGGTTGAAGTAAAGGACACAGAAGATGGACGAGACAAAATGACCACTATAACATCATCCAAGACAGCAGAAGGCACTATGGCACCACAGCCCTAACCCTTGTACTTGGACCTACTAAATCTACTGATGTGGCCGTAAAGCTTACACTTTAGTTAAGTTGACCATAAATGTTAATTAATGCCACGCCACAAACAATTAAAACAAAAATTTGCGGAACAGCCTACACAATAGGTAATATGCTACTCAAATTTAAAAAAAATGTTTTTATGTGAGACTAATTCAAGGCCAAAAAAATTTGGTCTATTATTATTATGCCACTTTGTTCCCCATAATTTTTTTTGTTTTATTGGTTTGGAATCAAAAAAATTGACTGATGTTAATGAAAAACTTGGAATTTTAGTTTAAAAAATGAATAATTGTGGTGAAAAATAGAGGGGATTTCTGGCTCACTTTTTTGGTGAGCAATTTAACCATTTTGGGGCAAAACAGGTTTCACTTTGTGCCACTTTCCTTTTTGCAAAGAAATGATTTAATTAGGTAGGGCGAAAATTAGTTAATTTTTGTTTTAAAAAAAAGTGATTTTGATGAAAAATTGAGTGAAAATGGTAAAAATTGACAATTTTAAAGTGAGCCTATATATCTCCTCATGTACAAATTTGGAGACAGCTGGCGAATGAAACTTATTTCTATACATATGGTTGGGGACAAACTGAAAATTGACCAAAGGATCGATCAAAGGATTGAAATTGATTGAAGGATTGGTGTGGATCGTTGTGTGAATTTATGTTGATTGATGTGTGGATTGCTGATTGTGGTGCTGATTGTGGTGTGTGGTTCTGGTTGTGGTGCGGATTGATGGAAAGATTGCGAGATTGATTGAAATATTGTTGGAAAGAGATTGATATTGATGGAAAGATTGATGGATTGATAAAAATATTAATAGAATTATGGACAATTGATGGAATGATGGTCAAAAAGAGCACAGAAGATAAGACTGTTTATCACCCGAGCTGCCCTTGTACATTCCAAGTCTCAAGGGCTTAGCACTATTGGTATTTAAATTAACGCCAAGTATGTCTATAAAAGTGTTGGTAGATGCTGATTCATACTATGATTATAACATGACTTGGACAGGCAGTTGCCACTTGTATAATGGGGCTTGGATTGGTGACATACACAAACATTACAAAAAAAATCAGAGTAGCAAACTTATACCTACAAAACAATTGAGGGAACGAATAATTTACATATTCTGGCATCATGTAATAATTAACTTCAAGAAAGGAGACAGGAAAAGTAGTAACTGAATGAGAGACTTTTGCATGTTTCCGAATACTCTATGTACAATTTCGGTACAAATTAAAAAATTAAAAAATAATTTTTGAATTAAAAAAACATTATTTAAAATACGATAATGAATACAGATTTTCAATTTGACCATACCTTATGCCTATAAAACCGATATGCCCACCCCTGTTCCGCAATCAAAAAGCAAGTCTCCCAAATCCTTTCAATGGCTTGAAAAGTGCTTCCAAGAGTCGCTCTTTGCAAATGAGAGGTTCAGTGCTTTTTTTTTTTTAAGGGAAAAATAAGAAATTTTGAGGGAAATTGTGGGAAATTTTGAGGGGAAAAGAGCAATTTTAAGGGAAAAAGGAAAATTTTGAGAGAAAAGGGAAAAAAATGGAAATTCCAACAATGCAGCGGTCGGCGCCAGTCCCCAGCCCCTTGTACCACTCTCATCTATTTTATTCTACTTATAGTATTGTCTTTAATTCCTCATTTTAATAATGTAGGTGTGCACCTCATTAAATGCCTGAATCTACAGAATGCTATCTCCATTGTGGATTAGCAAATGCATGTGTTAGAACTGCAGCTGCCCAACCTGTTTTTCTAAATTCATTTCAGATAATATATTTGTGTATATTAAAATTGTCAGAATAATTTTTAATGTAATAATTCAGTATTCATGTGCTACCTTTATGCAAAACTGACATTTTAGAACAACTACAGATTACGTTGTTGAACTGACATTGCAGTTTCGGCATTTTGACCCAAACTTAGTAAATGTAATTATCATATTTTATTTTCGAATTTCAGAATGGCATTTGTAAAAGGAGAGTACCTACTAAGTAACTGTGTAATTCCTATAATGTAATGCCTGTTTTTACTATTTGTGCTTATTTTCACCACTATTTAAATTTTAACGATTATTTTATAAATTACATTAAAGACTGAGTGAGGTGTTTAAAAATCCAAAAAGAGCTCAGAATGCAAAATGTGTATTAATTTAAATTGTTTTTTGCTATTTTTTGTATTTGCAGCAACAAGGATGTGTAAGTCAGTCATATTTACTTTTCCTTTACGTGTTTGCGCACAAGTCAGCAGCCATGTCCGCCGCTGCCTTGCTGCACCTCTTTAGTCTGGGAATAGTGGGCGTAGGTACTGCACATGCATTGCAACTCAGGGAGACTTCAGTTTTTTTTAACAGGCAATCATTTAACTAAAACAGTAGTTTTAGCGTACCAGAAAATTTTGCCTATCTTTTCTTCTTCCCTTGTGTGGCACCCCCTTCATCATACTTGATTCATCTTGAAAGGATTTGTTCTGTTTTGGCCACTGGAAGGCCACGAGATCCAGGTAGACTTATTTGTTTTGCTAACAATGCATTAAAAATGTATAGTGTAGGCAAACAATGGTATAAATATCTAATAATCACAACATTTATGTGTTTTTATTGGTTTCGCTTCCTCTTGCATTATGTGTGTTGGGTACTTGGCCCACTCCAGGAAAATTTTTAAATTTTTATTGTATTAGCATTAATTGTGGGTATTCCTGCGCTATGTAGGAGTGGTGGGGGCAGGTGCTCAGACAAATCCAGTTCATCTGTGTCGCATTACATCATGACCAGTAAGAAGGGACTTTACCATGTGATTGTCAACCACAACCCTGGGGCATCAAAGTGCTAGTACTTATCTGAGCTAGTCATCAGACCAGCTGGCACCCATCACTATTAATTTACATCAATTTCTCCAGCCTAACTCTGTCCCACTTGCCCAGAACACTGCTACATCCATTCTCAATTTCACTGCCACTCAACAGTACTACATTCTCTGTCCCAACCATGAAAAGGGCCATGTTAAATGGCGCCCAACTCGGGTGGTGAATCTCTCGTCAAATCAATGTCATTTAGCATTGGTACAGATGAGGTACTCCAACGAAAACAGGTCGCCATGTTGCCATTGTCTGGCCCAGCTACAACACTCCCAAGCTACCATCTTGTGTTCGTAGACATACTTGTCGCAGGACAAAGGAGCTGTGATATCGCTGGCCTGTCATCATCCGTACCTTCCTGCTGATGCACCTAACTACCTGCATGTGGCCAAGTGGCCAGATGTGTTGGACTTGTCGGAAACAAGACGGACAATCCATATGTGAAGTATGACCTCTGCACGTACATCTGCTTCAGATCCCCCATCAGAAGTAAACACCAACGTCATACCACCACTCGTGTCTACTGCGATTGGATGTCAATATGTGCAACCAGACTACCTGAGATAGAGTGCTGATGCCATAATACGCCATGAACAGTAAGCTACAAGTAAATGTTTAAAGATCCCACAGGACTTCCTCCAAAACTCAGCTCAGAACAAATTGAATACATATAACAGTGTTGCATTTACAGTGTCAAGGGAGAGCCCATTAACATGAGTGACGTGTATAAACAGTTTCCATTCCGCTTGTGTTTCAATGGAGGAGTGGCATGACTTCCGAAAGGGAATTGATGTGTGCATGCAGTGTAAACAAAGACATGTAGCTGTGCATGTGACAGCGAGTATGCCACAATAACTTGCCTGGCCCAGCTTGGCAGAGGAAGATGGCACGCCAAGCAAAGGATCAATACATAAGCAGTCAGCTGTGCAATGGCCCACTCAATTGACGTGCAAAGCAGCCCAACTACTGCCACTTCCAATGCCAAAATTAATGAAGCATTTGCATCGCACCCACCACATCCTTGCAGATACTGCCAGACAATGTGCTATCATTGGCACAGTGGATGCCGGAACCAGACATGAACAGGAACAACCAGCCAAACCATGCTACAAAATGGGTAAATACTCTCCTTAAAAACAACAGTGCAGCTGCAATATTGTGTTGCCATCACAACTGCCTAGCATCACATCCAGAGACAAGTCAAATTAAACAGTCACGGAGTAAGACCAGCCTCAATAATCAAAATCTGCCTGCAGAATGCACTGATTGAGTGCTGCACCGCGCTGCCACCTACAACCACAAAGTCCAGCCTGGACAAGTTAATATTTTCCACAGATGAATGGTTTGCCTGCATAGACACTGCTCTTGCAAAAATGCAGCCACAAATACCTCGCATCCAACCACCGAATGACCTGCCCACCCAGTTAGTGTGTGTATTTGAACCAAGTGATGCCACAACCCATGCCATGACACATGTGCTCCGCCCACTGTGATGCGAGATTACACATTACAATCAGGCCGACATGCCGAACTGTTTCACTGCACTTGCACTGCATGCCACTAAGTAGTAGTTACAAAAAAATTCAGCAATACTGGTATGACAGAGCTAATCACTCACAAATGCTCTGTCCGAACTGCACATCAAACAGTGACAAGTGCCATGTGTCGTTAACTGCCAATTACTGGATGACAAAAATAAGCAGCCAACGATTCGCGCTGTCCCATTACAGCGATAAGTGTAAAACAATGCTGAAAAACTATGAATGTGTGACAGAAATAAACAATGCAAACCTACGTGTGGAAATGAGAAGCATGTGCCACATGCCTGTGCCTCAAAATAAACGAATTAGACTTTTCACAATTTTGAAATGCGAAGTAATCTTCATGTTGTGTTTTTCAAAGTGCTTCAACTTACTGTGACGTAATTACAAATATAACAAACTCCCCTCACTGTATGATGTAAAACACTGAAGACACAATGCTACAAGTACTACAAGATTGTTAATGTGATCCATGTGTTCATGAGCACTCAAGTGACTGTTTGTGTCACCTTAGTTGACAGCCGACCTGCGAGTCCGACATGAGGCAATGACAATGTCAGAACATACCCTCCCTTGCCATCGCAGACTAAGTGACTCAAACGGCCATCTTGGTTTATTCACCTCAAGGGGTAACTCCTGGGGCCGAATAAGAAGCGGCCCAGCACTGTGTCCACCTGACTGCCACTGCATCATATGTCCCAGCCATTGGAGATAATGTCAAGGCAGATTGTGCCGCGGCGCCCAGCATTTATCACCGATATGTCACATCTACAGTGATGATGTGGGGAAGTGGAATAGAATTGTGGGTATGCCATCAAAGTGGGGCATAACTCATTAGGCAGGTTCTAAAAGAGCTCAGAGCTCCATTAAAAACATATTAAGGCACATGTCTTTATGTTTCACGTGTTTGAGCATGTCTGCCCTCACCCCTTTGGTGAACTTGGACTTGTCCAGTGGCGAAGCTCCTCATTAGGGCTCAAACTCTTAATTATTTTTGAAAACATAATTTGTGTTATTAATTAGTGAGTGTTATCATTTGCATTTAACCTTTCAGCAAACTGCCAAAATTGGCCTGACATTTTATTTAAATACTTATTTAAGCCTTACCAACCCTGTAATTCAGATGCTATAGCATTTAAATGGGGTTGTGCACAGCATATATGTGATTTCAGTACCTTCAAGTGTCTTGCCATGTAATTTGTTAATGTATTAAAGGGTTAACTGTATTTTCACATTTTTGGCGTAGACTTCGGCAAAGTCTTGCCGAAGCCAATGCTATGTTGTCTTGCAAAAGCCAATGCTATGTTGTCTTGCCAAAGCCAATGCCATGTTGTCAGTCAGGATTCAGCACCTGGACCAAGTGGCAGTGTGGGAGTGTCACTCCACTGCAACTTAAAATTTTTCTATAAACAATGGTAATTTGCAACAACCATTATAACAGGAACCTTTTAATAACATAATTATATGCCAAGGGGTGGACCATCTGCCACCCTGCAACTCATGTCCAGAACATCATGCTTTGTATAACCACTAAACCATTGTGCAGCTTCATGCCATTTTCCATTTTAGCTATCGGCAGACCTAGCACCAAGCCCGTGTGCATTGTGATCATTACGTACGTGATATATATATATATGTACAAAGGAAATGAATAGTAAATCAAGTTTTACCACCACTTGAATTGACCCTTCTTTCTTAGCATACTCAACTCTTATGGTCAAATAGACAAGGAATTTTTAGCAGTTCTCTTTGCATAAAAAAGATTCCATCAGTACATTTATGGCCGCGATGTACTCATTCAGACTGATAACCAACCTTTGATATCTATAAAGAAGAAAGAGATTCATAAGATACTCCCCAGGAGAATACCAAGTATCAGGCTTAAGCTAAGTGTGTATAAGATTAAGCTTGTGGCTGTACCGGGCTCAAATATGTGTTTAGCTGATGCCTTGAGTAGGGAATGCTTGAAAACAGAAGTGGCTGATGTTGATGTTTGTCTAAATGAAGTGGTTCATACTGTGAACATGTCACTTGAGAACAAAGTTCTTTTTCATCAACAGACAATAAGGGATGAGTTGTTAAATGAACTGAGCAAGTTTTTTTCCAATGGCTGGCCCAATTCTGAAACAAAAGTAAAAGATGTTGCAAAATTCTATTTTAAATTCAAGAATGAAATTGTAGTTGAAGATGGAATGGTATTCTTTGGAGATATGATCATGGTTCCTGTCTCCTTAAAAGGATTTGTACTTGATAATCTACAACAGTCACACTTTGGCATCACTAAAACCAAGGCAAGAGCTAAAGCTTTGTTCTGTTGGGCTGACATAGATGCAGATATTGAAAATTTCATAGCAAAATGTACCATTGGTGAAAAATTTAGTTCTAAAAACCCCAAAGAACCAATGCTTACACAAGAACCACAGACCTTACTATTTCATAAAGTAGCATATGATATTCTGGAATATGGCTCCAATTCTTATCTAGTTATCTGTGATTATTACCCAAAATGGATAGAGTTGATTCCCCTCCACTCGAAGAACTCTTGCAATATTGTAAAAGCCTTAAAAACCATCTTCTCAACACATGGAATTATCAGAGTTTTAGTTGCAGACATAACTGTCAGTTCATCAGAATTTCAGGAATTTGCCAGGATATATGGTTTCACTATACAGACTGCGAGTCCCTACCATCCCAAAAGTAATGGACTGTCTGAACATGCAGTAGGTACAGCTAAAAAGTGCTAAAAAAGAGTAATGATAAGAATCTTGGTATAAATGTAATGTTGCTAGAATATTGCAACACTCCTGTGTTAGGGCCATACTTCAGTCCAGCACAACTGCTCTTCAGCAGGAGAACTAAAACCCAGTTACCACTACATGATAATTTGTTACGGCATAAGGTAGTAGAGAACTTTGTTTACAAGCAGTTGCAAAAAAATTTGCAAACCAAGTACCACCATGACAAAACTGCAAAAACAAGGAATGTAGAATTTAAAATAGGTGATAATGTTTTTTTTACTTTGGCCAGGGTATTTGGAAGCCAGCCACAGAGATTAATGTCCTGGATGCCCCACTATCAATGCTGATTCAAGATGAGAAAGAAGGCTGAAAAGGAGAAACACCTACCATCTGAAGAAGTCTTCAGTAAGGACAGAAAGCAAACTTGTAGGTCATGGTGAGCAGATAATTGAACAAACCTATTGGTCAGGTGAACGTAGAATAGTAAGGGTAAAATCAGGTCACCCTCAACATGGGAAAGGAGGACTATGGGAAGAAGGATTTAAAGGATTTGCAGCTGAACAAAATAAACCATTCAGAGGACTCAGGGTTGAACAGTGATAACTGTTATGTTATAAGAAAGGAGATGTAATGTGTAATAATGTTGTGATGTAAGCTTTAAAAATTAATGGTAACCTTGTAGTATCAATTGACTGAACTGTTATATGAAGGGAGATGTAACAATGTATGATGTTAAGGTTGGAAGGACTGTATGAAGTTAGCATATGTGAAAGCAGTGCTAGGGATTGTATGTAAACGTAATTACAAGATGGTCTAGAATGTAATAAATAGTTAATACAGGCAATATATTTTAGAACCGCTTTACAATGGCTTATAAAATTAGAATACAAATATATATGTTAATATATATAGAATAATCCCCAGGTTTCCAGGAGAGTCAGGGTGGATGGCAGGATCAACTGTGTCACAATCACCCTCTGAATAGCTTGGCAGTAAAATAAACTTTAAGTTTACTATCATATAAAACAATAAACAATAGGGTGATAATATGTAAAGTAATAAAAACAAAAAAAAAAAAAATTACATGGACTGAGAGAGCCATAGGATGGAAATTCATATGACAGATAACCAAATAATCAGTTAAAGGAACTACTGATACTCCTGCATTACCCAGAAAGGACATATGCACTGGGATGAAAAGAATGTGAGACTGGCAATTAAAAAAATTTCCTTTCATCACTTTGTTATTCATCATGTCACCGAACATCCTTCCAGCACCTGTGCATGGGGATTTATTGCATTATGTAAACAACAGAGCATTTGTCGCATTGTGCATCATCAGCCACCAAAAATCATTATATTCACTTAATCTACGATCACTTCCATCACAGTCATCAACCCTATAGGACAAGCAGACAGCTACAAACCTACACGACTCATTAAAGGGCCAAAGTAGTAAACAACACAGCTGCTTACTGCCCATCCTTTGTGTTGTTGCCTGTGGTTGCGCCACTACCGCAGCAATATCACGTCAATGTTTTCAGCAGCAGGTACCTGCTTCCCACAGCAGCTCCTGGCCTGTCCTATTGTCTCCGTAGCTGCCCCAGCAATTTGTCCCAAACTTAGTAAGCATAATTTAGAATATTTTATTTTCAGATTTCAGAATGGTATTTATAAAAGGTAACTTTTATGTAACTTTGTTAATTTAATTTTAGCATTATTTTTATAAATTATCTCAAAGTATGAGCAAGACATTTAAAAACCCAAACAGAGCTCAGAATGCAAGTGTATTAATTCAAATTTTTAATGTTATTTTTGTGTTTGCAGCAACAAGAATGTGTAAGTAGGTCATATTTACTTTTACCTTGTGTGTTTATGCGTGAGTCTGTGGCCAGGTTAGCCACTGCCTCGCTGCTCCTCTTTAGTCTGGGAAAATTGTGCATAGGTGCTGAATGCACATCATGGCTCAGGGAGACTTCAGTAATTTTTAACAGTCTATCATGTAACTATAATAGTAATTTTATTTTACACGAACCTTTTGCATATCTTCTCATCTTCCCCGAAGAGTGTTACCATCTTCATCAGACCCAACGTGCCCCACAGATGTACTTTCACTATAAATCAAGTGAACTAATAATGTGTGTGTTCTTATTGGTTTTGCTTCCCATTACGTTACATGTGTTGGGCACCTGGCCCTCTCCAGGCAACTTATTATGTCTGAATTAATTGTGAGTATTCCTAAGTTACTTAGGAATAGGGGGTAAAGGCTCAAACAACCCCCCCCTCATCCGTATGATGTTGCGCCATGGCCAGTAAGAAGGGACTTCCCCACATGGTTGTCAACCACGACCCAGGGACAACAGTGTACTAATACTTGTCCTAGCTGTAATTTAATGATTTGGCATCCATCATTATAAATTTAATCAATTTCACCAGCATAACTGTCCCACTTGCCCAGGACACCACTACATTTATCCTCAATCTCAGCGCTGCTCTATAATATTACGTTCTTTGTCCCTCTCATGTCGAAGGCCTTCCATTTAATTTTGTCAACAGAATTTATTTGTTACCTGGGAACATACAAACGCAAAATAATAATTCATTAGTGTAAAATTATGTTATGAGTGACTACCTTTATCAACTAAACATACATTGTAATACACTGAAGAGCAAAAAAAAAAATGATATAGGCATGCGTATGCAAATAACAGATGTATGGAAGCAACCAGAGTAAAGCGATGCAGTCGGCAGCTAGATCAGTTACTGCTGCTACAATGGCAGGTTATCAAGATTTAAGTGAGTTTAACGTGGTGTTATAGTCGGCGCACGAGAGATGGGACATAGCATTTCCAAGGTAGCGATAACATTTGGATGTTCGCTTACAACCATTTCACGGGTGTACCGTGAATATCAGGAATCCGGTAAAACATCACATCTTCGACATCACTGCGGCCGGAAAAAGATAGTGAAAGAACGGGACGACTGACGAGAATCATTAAACGTGACAGATTTGCAACCCTTTCTTAAATTGGCGCTGATTGGATTTAAAGACTGTCCTGCAGGATTCATGGTGTGAATTGCCTCCTGCATACCTTCAGACATTAGTCGAGTCCATGCCACGTCATCTTGCGGCACTTCTGCGAGCTTGGGGGGACCCTACACAATATTAGGCAGGTGTACCAGTTTTTTTGGCTCTTCAGTGTATAATGTAAAAGAAATTTTTTTAAAAACACTGTTTAATGAGAACAGTTTACAAACAAAAAATGGTTTACACTGTACAATGCAATCATAAAAATTAAAATTAATACACAGTGCCAAAATTGTTTTTATGGAAAAATTTGTTTTAATCATCAGAAAAACAGTAATAATAAAATAATCAAGTTTATATTAACTTTACTGTATGCAGTCTATGCAGTTGCACTGTTCATTTCAGGACATATACAGATGAAAGTATTACCAGGTGTAAAAAATTAACACTCCATACTTTTTTGAATCAACAAAAGCAAGATTTCTTTTCTCGAGGAGCAGGTCCACTCAAATGTAAACTTTCGGAGCCAAAATCCAAGCCTTGCATTCCTTCTTGTCTCATCATTATATCTACAAGGAACCTACAAAACATATTTTAGTTATATTATGCAAAAATAAAAACTTCACAAATAATGCTATCACTTAATATAACATATACACAAACAATGTTTCAAATTATACCACTTGCAAATATGGAAGTATTAACATCTTAAATATTAAAATTAATAAAAAATGATTAGTATGAACATATTTCAATGCAGAGCTACTTGCATATAACAGAAAACCAAGAATGTAACATAAAATTCACACATTGGGAACAAGTCATGATAAGTTGTCAACAGTTACGTACATAATACATAAATCATTTCACAGAAGGAATTCACTAAGTAGTACAAATTAAAAGAAACAAAGAACAACACAATAAGTAAATTAATGAATAGAATGTTTATAGACATATATGCAAATAACTGCAGGTGATACAACAAAGACAACACGTATGAACAAGCAGACAGAGAGAAAGAGAGAAAGTAATTTAGATGCAAAAAATTTACAACACAATAAAGGCAACACAGACGAAAAAGAAGGTTTGCTAAAATGGAACAATTGCAGTGTTTCAGGAATATATGCCAGTTCTTGGAACATTAGGCTACCACTGATTAATCCAGAAAACATTCTTTGTAAATTTGTGTGTGACCGTCGCATCATCACAGTTTAATACATATGTATCTGCCTGTCTTTACCTCTGTGTTCATCAGCATTCTCTTTACTGTGCCATCCAGAGTTATTTGCATATATTTGGGATATACATATATGTATATCCACACACATGTATGTATAGGTACTGTTATCAGACATGGCCTTACAGACATTACTGCCAATCCCAATCCTGAATGCAACCTGATCCAATTGTTACACTGATCGTGCTCCAGCGGAGCATACCCATGAATCACAGATGCCAAGGACAACACACTGCTAAATTAAGCCAAGGCATTACATTAATAAACAGGAACTTACTGATATAACTAATTAGCCTACTTTCCTCAACAGTATGCAATTAATTTTTAAATATTTCTTGAAAGCTGAGTTGGTAGGAAGGACTTGACTTCTCTTTGAAAGCAATAACTTTAGAAATGAAACCAGGAAATTAGGCAACAGTAGTGAGACAGTCACAAATACACACATGCCTTACCCGGGACTTGAACCCAGAAAAACTCTTACTATAAACTTGAGTGCAAAATCAACTGCATTACGGAGGTCGGATTCGGAGCATCAACTTCGGATTTAATAAGTCTAATGTTTCGAATGATAGGGTTTACTAACCTAAAATATTTACAGGGGCTTTATTACGAAAGTAAGTGATTGAGCCACATAAAACATGTCAGTTTACATGGCCTACCGTAGCGCTACTTGTGTGAAGAACTTGATGGAAATCGGTTGTTTGGTCCTCAAGATCCGACATAAAAAAATTTATTTTCTTATTTGATGCTATTGTAAAAATTGCCAGAAAAAGAAGCTCTATATGCGATGTTCACATCTACGCAAATTCCACGATGGAAAATAAACATAGCGTATTTGACACAATGTCTACCGCACAATCGGTAAAAATAGTTGTGCAGCAGTCTGAAAAAATCCCCATTTTTGCAGGTGAAACTGGACAGGATATTAAGGAATTTCTAGATCAATATGTTGCAGCTAGTGACATAAATAACTGGAACGAGGTAGAAAAATGTAATAGGTTAAAGTTTTATTTGGCTGGCACTGCAAAAAGAACCTATGAGTATGCGTTACATGAATCATTACCCCATCAAATTACATGGGAAGATATATCAAGCAGGTTGCAAAAAGCATTTTTACTTCTAGATGTAACAGATGAGTATAGGCAACTGCTTTATAAGAAAAAGCAGAAGGAAGGTATAATCCCTAATGGCCAGATTCAGAATTTGAAGATATAATCTTGAAATCGCTGTTGCCATAAATAGCAGATAAAATAATAGGCCTTCAGAACGACACAGCAGAACTAATCAGCAACCTCAAGCGAGGTGAGTTAGGTTTAAAAAGATACAATGAGGACATTGCCAAGCATTCACCTAGCACTGAAATAGAAACACTCCACAAGGAGATAATAAAATTAAAAGAGGAAATTGCAAAATAAACTGTAGGATTACAGGAAAAGAACTATAGGCAAAATTATCAATTAAACAATTCCAACAGCTAGTATACGACAAGTTATATGTCAGACAGACGTAATAAATTCCAAAACAACACACAGCCTGTAGTGATTATTGAAACACAAAACACTCATTCTTCACACACAAAGGCATTTTCAAAATGCACAAAATCAAAATTTCAGACACACTAAAAATACCTGGTATAGCAGATCAGGCTATAGAAAGAAACACAGTCAGGCAAAGGATAGACTTGCAAATAATTACAAAAACAATAACAGCATTCAGCTAATTACCCCAGTTGAGGTAGTCATATATAGTAATATGACTTTTAATAGGGGAGAGAATGAGGAATATGTTATTCTCTGCCTCATATAAGTTGGCCAAATTCTGACAGTCTGTGAGTGGCAATTGACGTATACGAAACAAACAAAGTACCATTTACAAAATCCTGTATCAGCTGATTTACAAACGAACAAAAGTTAATATTACGTTGGCTATTCTGAGTGCACTGCCGACGCACATTAGACAAGCAGAAAATATGCGATGAGAAAGAGTTCTCAGATTAATTAATACATTTAATTTTACATGGTCATAAAACAGCAGTTTTTAGTGTTAGAAACTAAACTTTGTGCTAAAGTAGAAATGTATAGGTGTTCGAAATGAAATGCACAATAAAACAATCTGTATCCAAATGAAACGCAATTTCAAAACCTTTTTTTCACATCTTATCTACCTCTCCAACCCCGCTTTCTTTATGTGCTTGATATTAATTCCAAAAGCATACAGAAATATTGCATAATATTGTAGAATTTTTTTTTTGATAATTTGATGAAATATAATTCAAATTTGTGTCGTTCCGAGTCAGTAATAGAAGAACAGTCAACTTTAAAAATACGCGATCTATTGAGTAAAAAGGAGCGGCTCAGACCTCGTTCTGACATGATCTATTAGATCTTTGCCGAAGCATTACCAGCCAGAAAAGAATAGCTTCTGTCCTTTCGTGGACAATATATAACAAATTTATGAATAGATACCAATAGTTTTATTTTCATGAGTTCTGCATGATTTTTAAAGTAACATATATTTCGTGTACAGCGATTTTGAGTACCAGTAATTTCTATTCGACAGGTAATCGTTCATCTACGTAAATTATACGCCATATTGTTCTCCGAAAACCCATTTCCTTGTTTCAGCAGAAAGTGGGACACGCGTGAATAGTGTTCAAGAAATTCTAACGTTATTCCACATCACATATTTCCAACTCGAATATATTAGCTATAATGTCCAACGTGTGATATATATATATATAAAAGAATGGACAATATTGAAAACATGCTGAAATAGTGATGTTTAGACCTTGATGCTTAAAGTGCTTTAGCCTGCATGCACATTTTTTTTGATAGTTGATAAATTTATAATTAGTGATTTATATTTTTGACATATAACATAACTTTACTAATTAATAATTTTAATAAATTTTTTTGTATTTACCAAATGTTAAATTAATTATTTATATTTTTGCCCTTTAACATAACAATTTACTGATTAATGATTTATGTACATATTACTATTACTACAATCATAGCTACATATTTCTGAGTAGAAAGTTTGCCTAAAACATCCCACGAACAGTACATTGAAAAGGGGATCAGCTGATAATGACAGCATGAAAATAAACAACATCGTTGCCATGTGGCCGATCAGCTGATGGCAGAAGGATACGCAGTCAGATATAAACAGTGGTGCTACTTTCGCAGACCTGTCAGAATAATAGTAGTAAAATAACAATATTGCAGAAAAACACAACATGAGTAAGTAAGTGAAGAGATTTGGGTGGCTCTTAACAGCGAGGTCTTGAGAGACGATGAGGGCGATAGAGGTGAGTATGGAGCAGCGCCGGAATGAAAGAGCGAGGGAAACGGAAGATCCCAGAGAAAACCCGCTAACCAGCGGCATCATATGGCACAATTCCCACATGCAAAAATCTGGGAGTAGCTTAGCCGGGGATTGAACCCAGTTTGCCTTGGTGGGAGGCAAACAGGCTAACCGCTCAACCACCGCAGCCCCTAACATGAGTAAGGATAGATACAAATCATACAGTGCCATAGGAAACAAGACATATGCAAAAACTGCATCACAAAATTCAAGATCAGATGTTAGATATGTTCCTACAAAACAGGGCACAAACAAAAATAATGGAAGTAAGAAAGTACTAGACAGAAGAGAGGTCAAATCACCAATTCATTTTGGGAGTTATTCCAGTGAAAACGCAAGGATCCTATCACAAAATCAAAGCAAATAGTCTCAAGAAAGGAATTTCAAACATGAAGATAGGACAACAAGCGGTCAAGGTGGTCAGGAAGTACACCAGGCACTCTGAAACGACCTTATTATGAAATAATTCTGGGGCAGCAAAGAGCAGAGTAGCGGCATTCTGGGGAAAACCCAAAAAACAGATATTTATAGGGCCAAGAAGCCAGGCACAACAAACATGTGCGCTTTGTTTCCATTCCGGCCATCACAGTAATCAATGTGATTTGTTTCCTAACCAGGAAATTGAATTTCAAACAGATGTGGCAGCGCAGTTCAAACAATTTAACAATAAATTTGGCCAACAATCTCTATTTATCAACACAGAACCCGAATCACATTGCCTGAGGTTAGCTTACAACACACACAAGGAACTGCCAGACAATGATGACACCATGCCATTAGCCGCAAACCTGAATTGGCAAAACTTCCCGGGCGGCATGCAGGAAGTTGCAAGGTCGCGTTAGCAGGGTACTAACCATAAGCATGTCAAAACAACTACACCGAGTGTGTTAGTAAAAATTCAAGGTAAAGAGTATTATACATTATTGGATACAGGATGTAGTCACAGTTGTATTGCATAAACAATAATAACTAATCAACAACTACACCAAGTTATGGAGAATTTCACATTATTAGGTGCCACCGAGGAGATTGAGCTTCCAAGATATAAAACAAATATTAAATTAAGAATATTTGGAAATACAGTCCTACAGAAGACCATTTAGAAATACAAAATTTGAAAATTGTTATAATACAAGGAATAGACTTCATCAAAACTTATAATAAAATACCATTTATTATTCACAATATGATGTTTATAAACAGTAGCAATTCCAACCAAATTCTACAGGTACCACTACACAACCGTTGTAGAAAATAAGCAAGTCGATACTATACAATACAGTATTAAGAGACTTGATAACAATAGTCAGATACAGGAGGAAAAGAGATAGGAAAAATAAATTAAAATTTAGATGAATACCAAAAGGGACAACTCTTAAAAGTTATTAATGAATGCCAAGACAGATACACAAATAATATTCTAGAATTAACAGAAACCCAAAATTATGAAATAAAACTAGAAATGTTTAACAGATAAACCATTATCTACTAGGTCAAACCGAATCAGTCCAAAAATACAGGAGGAATTAATAGAACAAATTAACGACATGACTACTGAAGATATTATCGAGAAAGCTGATTCTGCATTCGCAGCTCCTAGTTTTGTAATAAGAAAAAACTAGGAGGAATGAAATCCCTTACAGATTTTCGTCTTTTAAATTAATATATACAGAAAGTAAAATATCCACTTCTGAGAATGGAAGATACATTGAACACATTGCAAAACACAAAATATATTACTTCATTAGATCTGTTTTCAGAATTTTATGCTATACCGGTTAGAAAACAGGNATAGACATAAACTTATTTTCACAATAGAGGGAGTGGGATTTTATCAGTACAAAAGTATGCCTATGGGGTTAAGCATGTCACCACAGCATTTTCAACAGTTTATAGATATTATACTATGACCCCTTAGATGGAACACAGCTATACCATATATTGACGATATATTTATTCTAGGCAACAACTTCAGGGAACAAATAGCAAATATACATAAAATCTCTAATAGATTGAAGGAATTTAACGTAAAAATAAACACAAAGAAATGTTTATTTGCATAACAGGGAAATAAAAATCTTAGGGCACTATATAACACCAGACAGTATTATTAGCAATACAGAAAAAATTTAAATCATTCAACAAATGACACCTCTGGGAAATATGAAACAGTTAAAAACCTTTTTAAGAATGAAATTGTATTTAAGAAGATATATACCAAACTACGCTACCAAGGCAGAGCCACTAGTAGAACTCGCAAAAACTAATACAGAATACAAATGGGGAGAACATGAACACAAAGCATTTTTAGATTTAAAACATGCAGTACAAAATGCACCCATTTTACAATGCTTTGATGAAAACAAAGCAACCATATTGGCATGTGATGCATCAAAAACAGCAATCGGGGCGGTATTAATGCAACAAGACGATGAGAATAAACAAAGACACATCATCACATTCACTTCAAAAAGTTCTCTCAAAACGAAGCCAGATGGTCAACAACAGAAAGAGAGCTAGACGCGATCAAATATTTTGGCAATTGTTTCAGGTAATTATTATATGGTAGAAAATTCACCACTTAAACAGATCATGCCAGTCTTTGATATTTAATAAACATGGCAGAACACAATCTTAGAATACAAGAAATGGCCATCTCCTTAATAGAATATGATTTTGAAGCACGAATAGTGAAAGGCAATTTAAATACTTTACCAGATGCATTGAACAGGATTCCAACGGTAGGGTTAGAACAACTACAAAATAATGAAGTTAATGATATTGATTATAAAATGAAATGCTCTAGCCAAAACCATATATTGAAATCCCAGGAAAGAGTTCGAACTACAACACACTATTGTGAAATATATAAGGAACAATTGGCCAGAAGTCAAAAAATTTTTTGTGGAGAACAAATTAAACAGTATAAACAGGTCCAAAATAGGCAAAGCTATAACCAACTCAAAAATCATTCCACTACAAGCCAAGGTTGTTGTGAAAGTATTCAAACTAGCCATAGAAATAATAGAAGGAAATCCTAATAAAATCAAATTTTATAGCATGAACTATCACACTATCTTACAGTTTATAATTATAAACAGGAAAACATAAAAATTGAAAATTATCAGGAATTTTTAATGTGTCCTGTACAACAAAATACAGATAATTCACTCTTTTCAGGCGAATACAAGTGAGATGCACATATTAAAATATTAAAAATTGTATTAACGCAACCATCTAAAGCGGAACCCAGGTATGTCAAACTAGCCAGACACTATGGTATAGTGGCAAATGGGGAAATTTATTTAAAAATCCACACCTCCATAGGAAAAAGAAACTCACTCATGTACCAACATATTATATTAATGAAATTATAGCCCCCCATTATGATTCCTTATTGGGCAGCAGTCATTTTGGAGTTTTTAAAACACTTCAAAAAATAAAACAGTCATACTACTGGGACTCTATGAATAAAGTTGTAAGGAACCATATCAAAAACTGCCCCAAACATAAAAAAAATAAAACCCAGTAATCAAAAGCCAATGGGACAGGTACAGCCATTTGAACCACCCTCACTAGTGTTAGGTACTTAAGGTCCATTATAAAATCCAGCAGAAGAAACCGCTATATTCTTGTGATGACAGAATTCTTAAGTAGATTCGTTGTTGCAAAACATGTAAAATCTATAGATGTGTAGATATGTGCAAACTTTATTGGAGAAGTCACATTGAGATACAGATTCCCTCAACAAATCTTAACAGACAGAGGCATATCCTTTAATAATGAACTTGTCATAGCATTATTAAGTAAACTACAAATTAAGAAACTCCAAACTACTGTGCATAATCCAGCATATAATGGACTAGTAGAATTGATGAGTAAAGTTTTAGGGCAACAAATCCCGCAACATGGGATGAATATTTAGAATTTATAATTTTTATCTATAACACAACTGTCAATGCAAGTACGAAATTCACACCATTTTACTTAATGCATGAGGTAGAAGCTACACAACCATCACATGTAGTAGTAAATAAATATTCCCAAAGGGGCTAGGATTGGTGTCATACTCTGTGAAGCAACAATTTGAATCAACACATTGTCCTAACTGTGTTAAGGAAGAAAACTGGGTATGGGTCTGTAATATATCGTGACACAAGGCAATATCATTCAAATTCAAAGGGACATACTTAGTGACAAAAATTATCAGACCTTCTACGAACCAGATAAGAATCTGTATGATCAGAAACTTTAAATATGACACAGTAAACAAAAGTAATGCCAAAATTTCACTGGACAATGAAGGGAGATAGTAGAGAGACAGAAGAATATGGTCCTTACCAAACTGGATTACACTATGTACTATGGTTAAATAATCCATTTGAACTTGTCCATGTTTATAGTGGTAAGACGTAGTGGATTAATAGCATTACTTGTTTTCAACTTATTAATAATAATTAAATGTAAAGCCATTCTTCTTTCCAATACCCGTTAATAGTAATCTATCTACCTCACAGGAATCAATGTCCAGGAAGACTCCACACCGGCCGGCAAGTGCACGCACAATTTCCACAGCATTGCACACGTAATATTTCACACCACTAGCTGTTACTGATATATACAAAACGTTTAAAAATGGTGGGAATTATTGCAGGAATGAATTCCCCATATGTAGACAATAAAAAAAGTTTAGTACAGCATGGGTTCTGAAATGCTTGGTTTCCGAGTTCTGGCTATCAAAACAATACTTTTAACTGGTACGTCTTTCTTTTCACAGGTGGTTGCAATTATCAGAACACACAAATCAGAGACACCCTGACAGTTTGCAATTCCAAGGCAAAGAGTACATTGAGTGATACATGTGGTGATTGAAGTTATAATGTGCGACATGTACTCCTATCAGGAGATAGCTGATGTGCACTTCATGTACGGTATGGTGGATGGCAATGCTGTGCTGGCTTGTTGTTTGTACCAGAAGAAGTACCCACAACGATGATGTCCAGATCGGAAGACATTTGAACGTATCCATCGCCGCCTGTGTGAAACTGCAACGTTTGCACCTCGTGCTGTCGACACATGTATCACTCTGTGTACTCTTCACCTTGGAATTGCAAACTGTCGGGGTGTGTCTGATTTGTGCATTCTTATAACTGCAACCACCTGCAGAAAGAAAGAAATACCGATTGAAATAATAGTTTTGAAGGCCAGAACTCGGAAACCAAGCATTTCTGGACATATGTTCTATTAATCTTATTTTATTGTCAATATAGGGAAAATTCATTCATGCAATAATGCCCACCATCTTTGAAACATTCTGTATATATTTCACAGCAGAAAATGCATGCAGGTATAATAATAATAATAAATTTATTGGAGCTTGTGCCACCCAACAGTAGAGACCATTAACAGGATGGCACATAAATACATACATATACATATACATACATACATACAAAAAACAGAAATTGACAAATATACACAAATGAAATGAAGACAAAAATACATACATACAACACAATTATTACACATCTACAACACGAATTACACAAACATACAACAGAAACTAACTCACATAAAAAAATTCAAATAAAACAACTGTAATATAAAAACAGCAAAACCGAAATTAACCCATAATAAAAATGAATAACAAATAAGGATTGTACTGAGATTGGGCTTTATCTATTAAAATGCTTAAATAAATCATAAAATGTAATTTTTTTTCTCAAGAAGGGATGAAACTCATGAAACAATTTGTTATAGTTTAGAACACACCTTTTAACTAAATCATTTTTTTTTATTTAGGGTACAGAGGGTATTCAAAATTCTATGATTATAACTACGAATCTTAAAACACACAAGGTTATTAACAACAGGACAGGAAAAATATGAAAGAAAAACATTAATTAAAAAAAAAGCATTGATCATATCACGTCTAATTTTCAAAGTCTGGGTTTTACATTTATTGAGCTCCAAGTTATAATGAAAAAATTAATTGTTTTGTGAGAATCTAGAAAAAAATAGTTTTAAAAATATTACTTTGTACATTTTCCAGTTTCCTAGAATCTGTAGTGGAAATATAATTCCAAATAACTGAACAATATTACAATTTTGATAGTTCTAATGAATAATATAAACATAATAATGAGTTGGATGTTGATGCTGAATAAGTGATAAATTTAAATAAACCTAGAGTTTGTGTAGAATTACTGATTAAGTTATCTACATGATAATGGAAGAATAATTTATAATCAAGTATAACAACAAGATCACGAACATAATCAACTCTATTAATAACATGATTTTGAACCAAATATTTATATACAATTGTATTAGTTTTCCTTGTAAATGAAATACAAACTATTTTCTCTAGGTTAAGTGACATAACATTGCAAATTCACCATTCATACACACCAGAAATGTATTTCTGCAGCTGCATAATCAGTCAAGTCTTTGATACTTTCATAGATTTTTAAATCCTCTGCATACAGAAGTGCTTGAAAATTGTTTATAACATTGCTATTATCATTTAAAAATATGTTAAATAAAAGTGGTGATAGTGTACCACCTTGTGGGACACCAGAAGATACATTAAAATGAGATGAAAGGCAGGTTTCAATTCTCACCGCAAACTTTCCATCAGAATAATAACTAAAAAACAAATAATAATAACTCAGTTACACATTTAATTAATTCACATGCAGACGTAATGCAACTATCACGATGCAAAAATGTGAAGTGATGACTGTATCTTCTTGGGCATGCACAGCATTCATTCATACTGTCACCACGAGAGCGTAGCAAATTCTGCTAGTTAGTCTCAAAAGTGAGAATTTCATATAACCAAAAATTATAAAACCCCAGGGTAACTAGGATTTTGTGATGTATAGTACAGTTGGATGACAAATATATCACAGTATGTTAGAGTCGACATACTATTACAAATAATGTTAATAAATAAATGTATTCATAATAATCTATTGTTAATTATATCAAAAGTGTTATTAATTACTTGACAAAGAGTACGTGTGAAACAATACCTTTACTTTCAATTACTACTATTGTAACCAAAATATTGTCACATATTATATATATGCCAAAAACTTCTTATGTCTTATTAACAATATCAGTTAATATATTGTATTGTTAGCTTCGTAACTCATAACATTACGAATGATGCAGACTGTCATAATAAAACGTGCACGTTCACCTTTAACTCCTCATCCCTTAAGATTGGCGTCGAAAGTATATTTTTGGGTAAATAGCACTGATCGATCATCTTCCCCGATCCCAATTACGACACGAGGCAACATATATAAAGTAGGTTGTTGAAATGTAATTAGAATTATAAATTTCCACAAGTATATTACAGATACACTATCAGACATTATTATTAATATATACACTGCAACAANAAAAAAAAAAAAAAAAAAAAAAAAAAATATATATATATATATATATGCAGTGGCAGTAGTGGCCAGGTCTCCTATCCAGACTGCAATAATGTTCCCTTCCCAGATCCCCACCGGCTGGCCCCTGGTGGCGAGGTGAAGAAGCCCAAGTTCTGCTGTCAGCTGGTGGGCCAGTACAAAGTAGGCAGCAATGAAGTTGTGCATCATTGCTGTGTCAATCAGGGCCAACCTTGGTTGCTTGTCGACGTTCACTGGTATGTGTAGCAGGCCCCTGTGGCTCACCGAGATGTGCCCCAGAAGAGGGTGGTTGTCACAGACCCTGCATCATCATGGAAGGGTGAGCTGGTCATCTCCGAGGGGGTGCGGTCCAACCTACCCAGCACCCCCTAGTGTCCATTTCCCGGCTGCACAGCCTCTGCCTGGAGGGCAAGTATGAGGGAGCACTCCTGGTGCCAGTGATGAATGACCACAGGTCAGTATNGGGGGGGGCGATTGCCCAGCTTGCGACTGCATCTTTCTCTGTCCTGCATGGCCTGTCCACAGAACCCTGGATGTTGTGGGGGCAGGGCTGAGCTGAGGCTGGTGCCGGCAGCTGGGGCGGCGGTGGTGCAGGGTACCTCACGACGGCGGCCAAGTATATCTCCTCCAGGTCAAGCTCCCCCGCGCACACGTGATGGTTGAAGACCTCCATGCCCTGTTGCATTGACTCGTGGAGGCGCTGATGGAGCTCAGGGTTTAGGAACTTGAGAATCAGTTCAAGGGCAGCTTCTTCTCCCTCGCCCTTGTGCAGATGGTGGAACAGGTGCACCTTCTGCCTGATGAATACTTCCACGAATTCGCCCTCTAACTGTTGCCAGCACAGCTCTGTACGACACGTAAATCTAAGCCTTGGAGTCATTGAAGCAGTACTGTATCTATCACTTGAACTGCGACCATGGCATCTCGAATGTGCCACAGGACCATCAATCTCTGGAATTGTCATGGAATTGGTTCGCAGCATGGTTCGACCACTCTTTCGTTGGAATGCCATGCCTGGAGAACTTGTCCTCACATTGTCTTGCAAATTCCCCAGGGGCTTCCCAGGGCTGGCCTGCAAATATTGGCATGGGGAAGCATGGCATTGGTCACCCCCGGCCTACGTGTTGCAAGTGGCAGTTCCAATTTTGGCACTACAATGTCTAGGTGAGAACACGGTGCAAAATAGGTTTTGTAAGAAAATAACCTGCAGGTGAATGGTAGGCATTCACCCTGACTAGTGCAGTGCCTGTGTTTACAGCAGTGGCACCCCACACAGCACACTGCATCGCCAGTTAGGTCAATGCACCCCAGCATCGAGCACTGACCACATGGTTCAGAAGCCTGATCCAAGTCCAGTTCACCAGCCCCTTCAATGTCCTTGCATACACAAACCTTGTTGTCCATGCCCACGACATGGTTCCCCAGCACTTGGCAAGGGCGTACGCACACGGCACACACATGTAGGCACATGCCTTTACCCTGTGCTCGTGTTACAGTTTTTCCAGAAACCAACAGGTGTTAGCAGTTACCGTTACTCCACGCACAGCCTTGATATTAGTGTGCCCGACAGAAGAGAGAGAAAAACAAAACAGAGTCTGCATGCACACAATATCGCTCAATCTCACACACAGTTCAGTAAAGTCACATTTTGAGGCATTGTTTGAAGACAGCCAAACGTTGCTGTGCGACACATTGATATCGGTGTTAGTTGGAGAGAGAGAGTAGGTGGAACAAGTATTCCCAGGGGGCCAGGCCGTGACTTTGCGCATGGCCACGGAGTGAGTAGAGACTCTTTCTAGGGTCATGATATAGCCACGTGGCTGATCGCTTACACCAACATATACCTCCTATGCTCCGTTGTTGGCCACCGAGCACGCCAAATGCAAGTACAAGGAGAGGATGGGTACTTACACTTACAGAATGTGTGTGACTACGTGTATGTTAGATCCAGAGCCATCTAGGGCTTATTGCAAAGTAAATCAACATTAAATTTCACAGGTGCTACACAAACTAAAAAGGAATTATGCATTACATTATTAACACTGCGGCACAAAACACTCGTATGAGGACTCACCTGAACCAGCATGAAGATACAAAGTGTTACTAAAGATAAGCCAGTAGGAGAAAATACTTAATTTAGTGCCCTCTGAATCAATGGAAGGGCCAGACAGAAAAACCAGTAGGAGAAAATACTTAATTTAGGGCCCTCTGAATCAACGGAAGGGCCAGACAGAAAAGCCAGTAGGAGAAAATACTTAATTTAGGGCCCTCTGAATCAACGGAAGGGCCAGACTGTTTGTGAGGGTACAGTAAAAATGTTTTAGAAAATATTTAACAGACAGAGCTACAGATCAGTGAATGCAAAGTTGAGGCCCCCGCAGATCACGCGAAACTCTTCCGTCCGGCTTGAGCTCCAACGAGTGACTGCTGAATGACTGTCAGAAGTGGGGATACTAGCCCGTGTCGGAAGTGCAAGTCTCATCGGACCATGTGCATAAATATGAAGCATAAGGGGCAACCATAATGATCACAAAAATGTGCACAGGAGGGCACTACAAAATTAATACATCAGAAACTTAATTAATAATTTACAAAATGTGCGTAGGAGTGCACAACAAAATAAACACACAAAAACCTTACATATTAACAAGAACCCTTTGCTGGTGGGCTTGACCATTGCTACTCATAAGAACGTGCACAGGAGTGTGTGACAACAGATACGTCAAACATTATATACTAATTCACAGAGATGTGCATGGGAGTGCACTGCAAAACAATTAAATAAAATACCTTACGTCTAACATGAACCCTTTTGCTGGTAGCTTCGGTCATAGCCCACTTTCAGTGCACTTAACACGTGCATCACACGCATCACATGGCCTGCTCCTTGCACGCGCGTGACCCATGACGGGCTTACGCCAGCCGAAGGACAAGGTCGGATGACATATTCTGTTACAAAAATGAGATCTAGAAGTGACTGCTTCGGATGGAGAACCCATAGAAATCGCTTATGATCAATCACTACATTAAATTTCCTAACAATCAAATATAGTTTGAATTTGCTTACCCCAAAAACCACAACCAGAGCCTCTCTGTCCAGCTGTGCACAGTTCTGTTCACTCTTCTGTAGAGTCATAGAGCCAAAAGTAATTGGGGTTTCTGTCCCATTACCTAAGTCATGACCATTATTACTTCTACCCTATACTCTGAAGACACTGTAAGTCAAAACTGAGGGCTTATTGAGGCCATAGTGTTTTAGGACCTGCTCTGGCTACAGCAGCTGTTCAGTCTCTTGAAATGCCTTGCTATAAACTTCAATCCAGTGCCATGTAGCACTTGCATCTAGCAACTGGAGCAGTGGTCTTGTTGTGCAAGAACCTATTCTAGAAGTTTATGCCTGGAGCTCATTTTGTTTTGTTGGTTCTGGTGAATAAAACATGGCATCAACCTTGCTGGATAGTGGATGGATACCCAGCTTGTAAATACTGTGTCCCTAGAATACTAGATAACCCACTTAAAAAATATGCATTTGGCTATTTTTAGCCTGAGTCATGCACGTTGCAAACATTCAAGCACTTGATGTACACAACTCCAGTACTTTTTGTCCCTTCCATCAGATATCAGTATATCGACGGGCAGGATTACTGTTCCTGTTATTCAAGTGAGCAGAGTATCCATCAGCCTCTGGAGTATTGGTGGAGCACTACTGATCCTGAATGGCAACATTGAATAGCCCTTTTATTATGTTTGTTATAAGCAATTCTGCTGTTAAATCATCAACTGCTACCTACAAATACACTTCCACCAAATCAAGCTTGGTGAAGACCTCCCCTCACTCCAATACTGTTAATGTCTCATTAACCATGGGCACCAAGTTTCACACAAGTTGCACATACACTGATCGCTGTCCACTTATAATTCCTAACCAGAAGGCCCCATCATTTTTCAATATGATTACTACTGGTGTTGCCCACTCAAAAAAATTAACACGTTCATAAACCCCTCGCTTCACCAATATCTCTATTTCCTGATTCATCTTATTTCTCAACGAAAATAATGCTGGCCGGCTCTTCTTAAACACTGGATTATACAGTCTTGTGGAACTTTGACGGCTACCAGTCACCCCACATATTTACCAAGCTCATCTGCTTTGAACACTGCAGGGAATTCACTAATAATCCCACTTGCCAGGTCTTCTGAACTGTATTCAGCCCAACCAATTTAATTCCAAGTGGCACAAACCAATCATGTCCTGAAAAAGTTGGCCCTGCATAACTGACTTACGTCTATTCAGTTGCACTGCGACCTTCTTGATCCCCAACACTTCTAAATTTTCAGTGGACTATATGCACAATACCATGTTCTTCTAAAGGTAACTCACTGTACCACAGGTATTGGTAGGTTTGCCAGCTGACAATGGAACAGCCTGCACTGGTGTCAACTTTAATGATTACTGGCTGCCCATTCAACAGCACTTCAGTGCACCATGGCTGTGTATGTTCCTGCTGTGGCTGTGAAACCTGATAAGTGTATGAAGACAAATTCATCAGGAGAGAGAAAAAACATCACTAGATTACACCAGATAACTTTTTAAAGCTAATACCAGTCTCCTTACGTGCAATAGACGTGGTTAGTAATGTGGTCTAACTGTAAACAAAATCTCTGGTCCCGTAGATACATAATATGAATATATCACGGTTGAATCACCTACTGTTTTCCCCAGCCTGATGGATGTAAAATTTGACTGTAATTCTTCATAGCTCTTAAAGAAAGTGTGGTCAAATAATTAATGATGCAGGGATGATTGTTATTCTTGCTCTTCCTGGCATTCTCCATTATTGCCACATAATGACCTGGTGTGTATATTGGAGGGATGAATAGGCGCTCTAGTGTTGAATGCATGCAGTCCACTTCCAACACTGTGTGTCCTCTTTCGAGAATAAGTTGTTTGATTTCAGTGTTGTGCTTTTTAGACAGGTCTACCAAAGTATTTGTTGGGACCTCAGTTTTGTTTTGATAAGCACAACCATTAGATATCATAACTATTTTCTTATACTTGAGGTTCTTCTTTATGAAATGTACTATGCAGGTTGTGAATTCGTTTGATGTCACTTTTCCCCTCACCTTCATGCCACACATACAAATGGACATCTTTATAGTTTGACATATAGATTGAGAAATTGTGAACCTGTAGCTTTTGACTGTAGTAATGCTTTGACACTAGTAGCTTGGGGCATGTCAGTACACTCTGAACGTCCATCGTCACAACAAGAACATCATTCGATGCTGATGATATTGCATTTTGTTTAGCTACTTGCTTCCTCCTTCTTGGCGATATGAAATATATATTTCTCCTATGATAAATTACCTTCTTTATAGGAAACACATGTGTCGCATTGGTCTTTCCTAGGTTGAAATATTGAAATATTTTCATGGTCTAAAATTTTGGTAAACTTCTACCATCCCACATAAGTGTTACCAGTATCTTTACACTAGTCTTCGTACATTTAATGCATATGTGACATAGACCTGAAAGTACGTTCAACATAAATTCTGGAAGTCGAAGCCCTGCAATAATGGCTAAGAACTTTGGTTATCAGTTCTAGCCACTGTCTGACACAATGAGATTTCAGCCCTTTTGTTTTTGTGTTATTTCTCTCATTCCCTTTTAGATTTTGCTGCATTTCATCATCAGTCAACTCATATAATGTAATTCCATCTGATCCCTCGTCTCTATGTTGTTCCTTTATCCGGGAGCTAAATGCATCTTTGTTGATACCGACAGTTGCAAGAAGTAATTCTTTACAAACCAAGATTTTGGTCCCTTCTTCATTTTTAAGTAGCAATCATACAAATATTTTTTCTAGCATATTCTGCATTTGTTTGTGACCTTCTCCTGATGGGCATTCCAACATCCACTATCCCGTTAATAAATGCCTTCTTTTCAATTCATGTATTTAATTTCCAAAAACGGTTAAACATGTCTTTCCTTGCATGCTCAGTAAGTTCGTCACATCTGAAACTTCTTGTTGATGACTGTTTACTGATTTTGTGTGAACACATTTTGGGAGCCAATTCTCTTTCACACTTTTCAACTGTGGTGTAAACACCATCTACTCTCTTCAAGCCTTCGTATTTTTGACAATGAACTCACTATCTTTTATTTTATTCCTTTGAATTCCTTGGCTTACGAGTACAAACTGGTGTGCTTTCTTGCTCTTGGTGAGTGTCATTACGTATCACGTGATCAGACTCTGGAAGTTATTTTGCACTGTCGAGGTTACCATTAGGCTCCTTCCTGATACTCGGTTCTTTTTCTGTATTGCGCACACCTATTAAATCTTCACCCTTCTTTTGGGCTGCAAGTAACTGTAGTGATAGAATAAAGATGTCGTCACCTGAAATAAGTGCATAATACTAACTACTGCCTCAAACAAATATAACTCAAAAATTAACTTTGAATATTCGATAAAGGAGACAATGGAAATTATGTAACACTCTGGCTATGGAATTTACATAACAACGTGAAAAACAATGACAGTGTCCAGTTTATTACAGAGTTTAGCCCAAATACTGATGACATAATTTAAATTACAGTGCTTTTATGGACTGATTCATGCATCAAATTAGTGTGCATACCTGCATCAGTCTCCATATTGCTGTTTCTGGAAATGTTCATGTCCATGACAGCTCCAGCAGCATTCAGTAGGCTCATAACGTCATCATCGTTGTGGTATGTGTGTGCTTTAAAAATTATTTGAAATGTTTGCCCAAATTCAGTTGATAAATACCATCTTTCCAATGTTTTGTATTAATCATTTGTAAAATGACAACATGAACGACAACTACACTTATTTGCAAAATAATTTATCACCATGAACAAATTGCACAAGTATAACAAAGGTTTCCACACAGTATTGTCATAGCCCTACATATGTTCCATTCGCATTTAATGCAGTTTGCATGTGCGGATGTGCCACTAGGGGCCATATAAATCCCTTCATCATTCATAACTCTAATACACTGAATAAGGCCTTTGTAGTAGTGTGGGCCACAGAGCCAAGTTCAGTGAACACGTAGCATGCCCTGATGGCGCATTCAACAAGCCTTTGCCTAAGTTGATGAGTTTGAAAGAGATTGCATTGCCAGCCTACAAGAGGCAGGTTGGACGTTTCAGCACATTGCTTGCCACATGAACTATTCTGCCTACATTTTGAGTCGGTTTTGGATGCAATGGGAACAGAAGTGTATGCACAACTGTTGAGAAGACTCAGGTCAAACCCGGCATACCACTAACCACTAGCAGGTAGGATTGTTTCATTGTACGACCAGCTGTAAGCAGTTCACAGCCATCACTGCTCACAATCCAGGACATGTCACAGCAGCTGGGGATACGCCTGTGTTCAATAGTATCATACATGTGGCTAGCAGAGCGGGATATGTTGTCGTGGCATCCCTTAAGACATTTACCATTACAACCTGAGCATTGCCAAGTATATGTGGCAACCTGCTGGGAATGGATAGTATGGCAGCTTACGAATCAGATACGAGTGGTTTTCAGCGACAAATCACAATTCTGTTGTATACAGATGACCGCCGAAGTTGAGTCTGAAGACTTCCTGACTAGTGGCACACTGCCCCAACAAGAGGTGTCATGGTATGGGATGCCATTTGTTATGATTCCAGCACCCCACTGGTAGTGATTGAAGGAAACCTGATGGCAAGGCAATATGTCCAGGAAATTCTGCAACCATGTGTGCTCCTCTTCCTGGTGCAGCTTGACAAACCCATTTTCCAGCAGGATAATGCCCAGTCTCATACAGCACGGGTATCTCTGGCCTGCCTTCATGATGTCAATATGCTTCCTTGGCCAGCAAGGTCCCCAGACCTCTTCCCATCAAGAACATTTGGGGCCAAATTGGACGGCAACTTCTGCCAGCAGCAGGAGAGTCAGTTGTGCAAGCTGTAGCAGGATCTTCCTCAGGAGAATGTCCTGAGTCTGTATGCCTCCATGTCTGACCATATCTCCACCTGTCTCTGTACTGTGGTCCAACACAATAGTAGTAAGTGCATCCTGTAAGTATTTGTCTCCTGCAATACATGATACATGCTTGGTGTAGTAAAATATTTTGATGTTTTTGGTATACATACTACCATGTCCTGTGCCTGTATGCACTTACGTGCTGCTGTGATGACACCTTCAGGGTGATAAATTTTCTTGCAAATGAGTGTATTTCATATAACAGTTTGACTGAACACACGATGTTAAAACATTCAAATTCCTTGTTGCAGAATTAAGCCTTAAAGTTAACTGAGGAACATTATTTGTTGTCTGTTAACATCCTGTTAATATACAATATATCTGCTGTTATGTCACATTATATTATATGAGTCACATAATGACAGGCCACACCTTGCCTGAGAGTGACCAATGTAGCTTTGGATATTGTCTAACTTGTGACATCTGGGAATCTTCATTGCCTCATGTAAATATATTTTCATGTATATTCCAGATTCATTGTGACATTTACTATTTCATTTTAAAACCAACAAGTTGGTGGTGGCTTTTTCTCTCCCCTTTAATAGCCTTTATTTCATATCTCTCTCCTCTCCACATTCTTCAACTGTGCCTGTGCCACGCCCTCGACCATAAATTAGCCAATCACGACTCACTTACAGCTTTGTTTAACACAGTGATTGATAAATGTGTGCCTTGCAAAATTGATTCTAAATAAACAAATCATTTACAGAAAGTTTAGTTACAAGATATAAATGAAAATGAGTTGACATGGAGTGCCAGGTGTGTGTGGCACAAGGATAATAGTTGGACATATGTTCCAAACTGTACGAGAGTGCCCTTAGAGTAGCGGCATTATTATGTAAATATAAAATAATCATAAAAATTAATTTATAAATAAACATGAAGATAATATATTTGCACCTCTGGTCATAGAAAATATTATTTATTGTTTCATAACAAAATATACATTAGACAAGTTTTCAACAATGGAATGCAAACATAGAGTTTGAAGCACAATATTCTAATTGAAATATTTGTGTTTACCTATACAGGAACAGAACCAATAACATGAAAGCAGATTTTAAACACTGCTTTCTAAAGTATTTAGTTAATTGTAGTTATTTCATGCTTTTAATACAAAAATTCAAGATTAACCAAAAATAGCAGCAGCTCTTCAAAATTTAAAATGAATGATCATAAAAGTGAACTTAATTACTTCCAATTTTACAAGTTCATATTCTGCCAAAGCAACAAAGGGGCAGTAGTAGCTCTCCCAGTATTATGTGAAAGCGCAAGAGCAGAAGCCATGTTATTTATCTAGTTATGTACAATATTCTCAATATTACTATTGTAGTTGTAGTTCACACAATAATGCCACTTTTACAAGTTATTTTATGGAATTTAGTATAGTATGCATTGTAAGTATCAGGTCTTAAGGTCATATTTTTTGTTTATGAGTAGAAGCAGTTACATTTATACAATGCATTTTTGCCCAATAAAATACAGTTCATATTTTTGATAGTGGCCATATTTTATTGCCAGCGGTGCCAGTTTCATGATGTAGAATGGTAAATGATTTTAATATGGGCAAAAATTATTTTGACACTTTGCCACAAGTCATTGAATTACATGTGTGTTAAGTGTAATATAAAATTGTGTTACTCGTGTGTTAAAATTTAGCCTGAATGTTTATTTCCTGGATGGGAGGAAATAAATAATGTTAATCTTTATACTTACTGCAGTAGGCAGCTCTGCTCTTATTTTGTTAAAATTTTTATTTGTGATATTTTAAAGATACTGATGATTTACTGTGGCAGCGTAATTTTTTTAGTGAAAATCTGTTTCAAACACTGTAATTTCAAGTAGAGTCAACATTCATAATTTAGACCACTTTAAGTTTTGTTTCTTTTCTGGTTACGATAGTTTGAATTTACGAGCCAACTTTTAAGGTGTAGGGAAATTGAAATGGTAGGTTTATATGAATTACGGGTTATGATAATTTTAGAAAAGTCTGATGCGACATGGAGCAATGAGCTGTAGCTGGAGTGAAGCTGGTGAAGCCAGCTGGCTGTCGCTGACAATGATGATACATGTGTTGCACAAAAATCAGGCATTGCTTTTGTCAGTGTTGCATACTTAATTCATGGTGGTGCGGGGACCTTATGCCCGCAATGGTTTCTTTTCAACATTCGGTTTCTTCTCTTATATTGCTGATTTCATTTCCCCTTTTAATTCTGCCAGTTTCTCCTTTTACCTTAGCCCAATATGGCCCGCCTTCACTTGCTTGTTCCCTTTCGCAGTGTCCCTGTCTGCACTCTACGTTCCTTCTATTCCTTTCCTTGTTTAGTGGTTTTAGTTAGTTTCCCTTTATTATTCTCACAGTTTCCCCCCGTTATTTCCTTCAATCAGTCATGTAGTAGAGCGTTAGTTTTGCGCTGGGATACACGCTACTTTACTTTTCTGTGCCTTGTTGTTCTTGTTGTAAAGTGTGAAAATTTGTGTCAATAAAACACATTATAAAATCAAATCAATCATTTTGTCAGTGTTGGATAACAATAAACAAGTAAACAAGTAGCAGCATTGAATTTTTTTAAAAATTTAAAAAAATCTATGTAAAACAAGAAAAACTTTTTCTACAGTTTATTTTTACTTCTACAACAAAAGTATACTTCTGTTGGTTGACCTGTTTATCAAAAATCTATTCTCACAATATTTGTAATATATCTTATATAATTTGTGCTTTTTGCACCAAGTTTTAAATACAGTTTTTTTTTGGTCAATTACAATCTCCTTACTGGTAGTTATGTATCCACTAGTAGACTGTGGTACGGTATAAGATAACATTTGTCTCCAACATTGTCGCATAATAGTGAAACATTGTTGAATTTTGTCGATGCTGGACATGTCATACCACGCCACATCACTGTATTGTGGAACCAGTTTTATGTACAACATAAACGTACACAGGTACGTCACACAACTTTGATTTTATTTGATAGCTTCTTGTACGATTCTTTAAGAGTAAACTCAGGGGAAGTACACGGGATTTGATTTACAGTCTCACTGGACCCCATGTGGTTAAATGCTGACTCTTATTGATTGTGTGATTATCACTGTACCACTGACACAAATGATTTCCTTTGGCTTCCCATATTTATTTGCTTACTTTGTCTTTCTACTGATATGCTGTTCAACATTACTGAGCCTGTCACATTCACATTTCCCAAGACTCTATTGTTCTCTTTGTGCTCATCCTCTTCCAATAGTATCCTGCCTTGCAAGTTTGCCATATTTCTTCCTATCTCTTCCATTGCTTTCACAATACCCACAGTCTTGTGTAGACTCAGTTTATTGTTAATGAGCATGTTGTAAAGTTTTGTTCTGGACCTAGGGATTGCAATCCGGCATCATTTTCAATCCAACCGGATCCGGCCGGGTCCAACCGGATTGATCAAATCAGGATGATTTTTCCCTTTTAGGTCCGCCGAAATGAACTGTTAATGAGTTAATCGAGTGTATTGTACTTATAGGTAATTGATAAAAAAAAACATATATATATAAAATCAACTTTATTTGCGATGTTAAAATTAGACAACAAGCAAACAATTAAAATCTAGTACAGTGTAGGTAACTAGTTAAATTTTAACGACACATAACGGGTGGTTCAGTCTTCCTAGATTTCACTTTCACAGATAGATCAATTTTAGTAAATAACTTTATATAATCTAACATAATTAACCTTACGTAATTTACTGAGATCACAATAATTAGGTATTTGAGAATGCTAACAAGTCTCATTCTTATATTTATGAAAGAAAAAAGGATCGTAGAAAACAAATTGTGTTAATTATGTCATCTGCCAGTCGACTTGTATATTTCCTCCTCACAAATAATATCTGCTGAATCAGTTTTTGATGTGGATGGTTTAGGAAATGAATTAGAATTCAGACATTTTAATTGGCTATTTTCAGAACTTAGATCAATGCAATACTTTGTTCTCAAATGTGTTTTTAAACCTTTATAAGAACCTTTACTTATTTTTAGTATGTTAGAGCACAATGTGCATTTCGGGTTCACAGAGTTGTCTTTTTGTATTTTTTTTAAATAATGCCATACAGTTTTCTCACTGTCCCCAGCATAATCCTCCTCATTTTGGCTTGGTTTTGAAAGCGACATGTTTTGAAACTTTTGTCAACTAGGCTAGTAGTACCTCTGTAACAAACAAAATACAAATTATATTTAATTACGATTTGAATTCAAATTTTTGTTCATTTACGTAACTCAACTCAATTCATTCCTAATAATTCAGACGATTTGTGTGAAGTATCCGGCATTATTTATTTATTTAATAATCTTTTATATCATTTTCACACTTATAAGTGGAAGTAGTGGAACGTAACATAAACATAATTCATTTATCAATTGAGCAAAAACAATGTCTATTTAAATAAAACACTTTTTAGCAGATACTCTTGTGGTTTATTTTTCATTTTATCCTAAATCTTGAATTATTAGTGCTCGCGTAAATACAAGAAAAAATGTCTATTTACGTACATTTTGACGAAGCAGTGCGACAAAACAAAACACACATTTGTTGACTCGAGCGAGTCACTGAAGACTGAGAACGTGGCGCAATGCAGCGGCGCGGCATGTTGGGGCGACTCAGCGTTGAACAACTCGCACGCACACGCACCATGCATTTAAAGTACCTACTCATGCAACAGCGCAATTATTTTGCCAAAAATTGCTATCACCGGATCCGGTACCAATATACCGGATCCGGTAAACGTTTAGTGATGCCGAATCCGCTGGATACCGGATCCGATTTTCCAGATTGCAATCCTTACCTGGACCCCACAAACCAGGTGGAAAATTGTAATATGTGATTAACCATCACTGATCTTTGATGTACAAAGTTATTTGATGCAGACCGCGGCTTCCCTCAGAGCCCTTATCGACCCGTGCACACCACCTAGCGGAGCAGGTAGGAACTATCTACTCAAGGTACCGGCCGCATGCCGCACGGCCAGAGGCCACATGCCCAACTTGTGCTACACGAGTCAGTGTAAAAACTTTCAACGCCACAAAGCGTAGCCACAAAGCGTAACTTTGTGTAAACCACCTTAACAAAGCAGATCAGTCCTTCATAATTACTATCGTAATTAATAGCCAGACGGGAAATGGATGTGACACAATCCCTGCCCAAATTAACAAAATACCAAGGGTGCAAAGTGCCAACCACGTGGCCCTCGAAAACTTAGTAATCTCGTAATTTTATGGAAAACGAACTAATGCAGCAGGCAATGCTTAATAAAGGAACACGGCAGTAATTAAAAATACTTTTTATCAGTGCCGTGCATAATAAATTAGATACATGTGTCTTGACTCCAGCAGTGGAACACTTGAACTCTAACTGAACCATGGCAAACTTAACGTTAATTTTATATTAATTAAAAGTCTTTTTAATTAATGCATTATCATTCTCTCCTTGTTTCAAAGTGTTCTATGTGTGTATTCTTTCTTTCAGGAAGCAGCAAAGACTTATTGCTGAAATTTGAAAATGCTATAAAAATTATTGCACTCAATTTTTTATCATCTTTGTTTTTGCCAATGTAAACCAAAGTCACGTTTTTCTAAATGTAATGTATTTTTCAAGGGTCATACGTTCCATTTCATTAATTTCATTTTTGTCAAGGGATATTCTGTTTTGGTGGGTGGTAGTCAACTCCCGTTACCTCCGCCACGCTACCCCCTCTTCAGTCCGAGAGTAGCAGGCATCAGGGAAGGTCATGTCATGCGGCTCAGGGGTGAAGCAACTTTTGTACTCTAACCATGTAGCTACAATAGTCTTATAAGTATACCGGAACCTTTTTGTTAACTTCTTCGTGCACCCCCGAGTACGCCTTACTTTTGGAGCAGACTCACAGCCCCTCTGGCATAACACACAACTTAATTCTTTTGTCGCGTCCATTGATGCCTTTGTGTTACAGCTTCGGCCAGTGCAAGACCTCGTGCCACACGCCCGCTTAAGTGTTGTACCATCTCATCCAGATTTTTCTAAAATATAACTAGTATTTGCTGAAGCCAATATGTCTATGTACATTTATTCCTGCCTCACGGGGATCTTAAGGGTGATGGCCCCTTGAAACCATTAACCACCCGCCACATTTTCTACATCAAGTAAGTCTGAGTGTATTTGTATGAAATTTGAAGTCTTTATGTCAGTGCATTGAAACGGCATGCTGGGGAGCAATTAAACCCCAGTTCGGAAGTGTGTATATTACGTCGCATATTCAGCTGCCAACATCAATCATCACGCGCGACCTTGTTAAGACGCGGGGTCCATTAGTCTGGGCTTTTCAAACATGGCCCACCTCAAGAGTTTCGTGCTAACCCGAGTGGATTCCCTTAACTGGTGCCCTTTGGACATTAATTTCATCACCGGGACCCTGTGACCACCCCGAAATGTGTAAACTTGTTCTCCGTTCTTTCTGGTCACTCTTCAAGAACTTAACAAGTCTCAATGATTTTGCTTGACTTCAGGTGGAAGTCATTTGTTATCCTGGTGAAAATGTCCAATCAGTGGTACTGCATCGGTAGACTGTGGTGAGAGAAATGAAGTCACCATACCATAAAACTCTAAGCAACACACTGTGTGTAACATAGCATGCTTGACCTCTTCATCCTTGATGTTGTTCGCAATAAAATAAAACTTTAACTGCTCACAATACGAGTTCCACGACTCCTCTGGCGCAAACTCACCTATTGCTCTAATTAGGACCTTATTTGTGGACATTGGACAGCCCGTATTATTTTAACTTCTTGCTGATTATAATGTTTCATAATTCAAGCACATCACCGTGATGGCTACCCGACAACTGGGCCTACATCCACTTGTTGACTTATTACTTTTTTCTTGCTGCCAACATATCACACCAACACAAAATAACCTAAGTCTAACACCCAATATACATAACAGTAGTAGTAATACTCTGCACGGCACAGGTAGCAGCATTTGTATGATCAGGGCATGAAATCTTCAATGAAAAGAAAGTAAATTTAAATGAAGAGTTTTTTATGTTGTAGAATCAATGTAAAACATCTGAAACAACCATAGTAAATTATCCTGATGGCAAGAGGGCTGATATGTAAGTATAAGTTAGAAACTATCTCACTCGGAACATTCACTAAAGTGCTACAGTAATCAGAGGTGCTAATTATTCCTTATTTCAAACAGGATAAAATATTATATGGCAGCTTATACTTTTTATACTATTTAGACTTTCTAACTTAAAAAAAATGTTGTAGGTTTATTTACTGCTACTATTAACTATCCAAATTATGAATTATATCATTATTTTATATTATACTGGCTATTATAAACTATCCCCAACAGGATCATATAATACCTGCTATTAAGACTACTGAAATTTCATTCAAGTATTAGCAAACAATATAGGATCATTAAGAAACTAAGTATGACAACATTTCCACAATATTGAATACCTTAATCGTATGCAGTAATTTTGTTTCAAATAATTAATAAATATATTTTAATTCTGTAAGCCTATTAAACTACGCCCATATGAATTGAGAAATTGGTTTTGCAAGCAAAAGTTCACCAATCTTCATGTGTTCTAATGTCAGTAGTACACTGAAAAGTAAAAAAAACCGGTACACCTGCCTAANCCCCCCCCTCGCGAGACTGCAGAAGTCCCGCAAGACGACGTGGCATGGACTTGACTAATATCTGAAGGTATGCAGTTGGCAATTCACACCATTAATCCTGCAGGGCAGTCCACAAATCCAATCTGCGCCAATTTGGGAAAGGGTTGCATGTCTGCCACGTTTAATGTTTCTCATCAGTCGTCGTTTGTCCTGTTCTTTCACGATCATTTTCCGGCTGCAGCTATGTCGAAGATGTGATGTTTTACCGGATTCCCGATATTCACGGTACACTCGTGAAATGGTCGTACGCAAACATCCAAATGTTATCGCTACCTTGGAGATGCCATGTCCCATCTCTCGTGCACAGACTGTAACACCACGTTCAAATTAACTTAAATCTTGATAACCTGCCATTGTAGCAGCAGTAACCGATCTAGTTGCCGACTGCATCGCGTTACTCTGATTGGTTCCATACCTCTGTTATTTGCATACGCACACTTATACCAGTTTTTTTTTGGCTCTTCAGTGTACATTTCACATGCTGTCTTTATTTAGCTTTTGTAAAAAATATATTTTCAATTAAGACATGAATCTTACATTGTGCATGTTGGTTAAATAACATATTATTAACAATGATGGCATACAGTCATAAAATAAATGTAGTTTGTAGTATATTAATTCAGTTCTAAAAATTTACGATTCTTGATTCAGTGCAAACGAGTGGTCAGCAAACTCGTGAAATTTGTAGGCAAAAAAAGTGTTGCATCTAGCTCAATGAGTTCCAACACATTACTGTACATTTAATAGTCCATGATGTAACACTGCCACCATGTGTGCCATTTTTCTGCAAATGATAAATTGGCATTTATGCACCTTGTTTGTACATAGGCCTTGGCAGCTGCAAATAATTTTAGTCAATATTTAACAAGAATTGCAGTTTAAAACTTTGGCCACAGCTGTGCAGCAACTAGACTGCACACCGCAGAATACTATATACAATGTTTGATTTCCGACAGACTCTCTGGATTTTCGTCATGTGGCGGAGAATAACTAATTACCATCAAATGTCAGCTCGACACGTCTGTACAAATGTAAACAATGCCTTGGTAGCCACCGGGCTAGCACATCTGCCTTCCAAAACTTTGGCATGTCTTACCCATGGGAAAGTTAAAGGAAAACATTTTTCAGGTTTTCCTTTCTACAACACATTCTTTCACCAAATCATTGCTTTTATGTTTTGTTTACAGATATCATCACCTGCATTTTCCTAGCACTGAGAAGCTTTCGCACTCTGATAATCTCATAACCTTGAGTACATCTTTCTCTGTGCCAATCGAGTAATGTCCACGTTGAGCAACTGCATTTCTGCATCAGTTCTATGGAAACCATTATGACGGTGCTCTTGCTTCATATACAGTGCAACAAATCATTTCAAAATTATATTTTTTGTGCGTTTCCCTTGTCTTGTATTTATTCATGCAAATTATTAATGAGCATTGTTCATGTTCAGTTCCAGTTTTCACATATAATGCGTAAGTGCTCTCCACCCTTGCAGACTGGACTTCAAGCACCAATGAGCTGTGGACACATGACTGCTGTTTCCAGTTTGACTCCTGCCACCACTAATTTATTGACCTTGACGAGTGCCACGCACGCTCATTCTCCTTAGCCCATCTGTCGTGCTGCATTGCCCCTATGATGCCATCATGAGATACTGAGCGCCCTGCTCCTGCTGCGGACGTCTGTGTCATAAGGATGCCCCCGATGACAGAATGCTAACTTGCGCAAGTGTTGTGGCTCATAAAACACCAGGACACGTTATAATGACGCAATATTCTTAATTTTTCGGGACACGGGTGTAAAATTCTTTTGTGTGTACGAAGCTTTGGAAAGCTTAGTAATATTTTAAGTGGGTTCCAGTTTAAAGCCGCGGTGGCTCGTTTCCCGTGTTAGTTTATCCGGCAGACGTGTGCTATTGTAGGTTATCGGGCGGACGTCTGCTGTTTACGTTTTATCAGGAGGACGGTTACAGTTTTCGTTTCGAACGTTGGAGTTTTTTGTTAGGCGTCAGCATTAATTAGATATTTTCCGCCTGCATCGTACAAATTTTATACCAGAAGTTCGTTATCTGTATGTTGAATGCGTTGACAAGTTTTAGTTCCTCCGGGGCAGTTTGTTGTACGAGAGGTTCGTTTATGTTGACGGCGCAGTGTTAGTTCCTGCGGTGTAGTGTTGATAACGTTGTGGAGAGCGTGCATGGCCAGGCCGTTATCTNGGGGGGGGGGGGGGGTGAGAGGCAGAACAAAAGAGGCGTCTGTCTATCGCCCTTCGAGCAGTCACACTTCAGAAGCAGTGCTTCAGAGTCAGTCGGCGGCGAGGGCCGTTGGAAGCGTCCCTTCAGGACACTTTACTTCGAGCAGTTTCGTTAGTCGTCAGAAGCATCATACAATGCTCGTTTAGGTCACGTCGGGCGTGACACTAAACCCCCACATCGGCCACTGGACTTTATTATTTTAATTATCCGCCGGTGTGGGAGGTACTAGCATTATATTTCTTTTGATGCAAGTTTTGAGACATTAATAACCTGTAAACTACGGTGGCGCTGTTTCTATACTTTTATATTTATCTATGAGAGGTTCATACTCTGCATACTGGAAATTCGTCTGTGAACTGTGTCGCTAAATAGTTAAATAAATATATATAACAAAATACTCCTGAACTTCTTTTTTTAATTAATCGGCGCCTATGTACTGAGTCTCGTATTCTACCTTGAGCTAGCAGTGGCAACGTAAACATTCGGCAGTGTAAGCGGCCGAACGTTACAACGTGACATCACGTGCTCAGTGATTTCCCCGCTCCACCTAAAACCATCCACTTAAGACACACCCAAATCATTATTAATTTAAAATTAAAGTGCTTTGTAACCTTGCTTTGTATGAAATTGTGGGTATAGTGTTTGTTGTCATGTTTAACCTCTGTCGTTACTGCCTTTATGCTATTGAACATATTCTCTGTCTCATATAAGTTGGCCAGATTCTGACAGTCAGTGAGTGGCAACTTAATGGATTCGAAACAAACAACGTGTCATTTACAAAATTCTGGATCAGCTGATGCACGAACAAACAAAAGTTAATATTACGTTGGCTATTCTGAGTGCACTGCCAACGCACATTAGACCAGCCAAAAATACGCGCGATAAGAAAGAGTTCCTTGGTTAATTAATACAGTTTATTTTATGTGGTCATAAAACAGCGGTTTTTAGAGTTAGAAACTAAACTTCGTTCTAAAGTAGAAATGTATAGGTGTTCAAAATTAAAGGCACAGTAAAACAATCCGTATCCAATTGAAACTCAATTTGAAATCATTTTTTCACGTCTTAATCGCCCCTCTCCAACCCCGCTTTTATTAGGCGCTTGATATTAATTCCAAAAGCATACAGAAATATTGCATAATATTGTTAAAACATTTTTTCTAATAATTTGACTAAATATATTTTTAATTTGTGTCGTTCCGAGCCAGTAATAGAAGAACAGTCAAATTAAAAAATATGCTATCTATTGAGCAAAATACGAAGCTCAGACTTCGCTCCGGACAGGATGTGCGCACTACCTTTCGGAGTTTTCCTTAAGCATTACCAGCCACAAAAAAAAAAAAAAAAGTGTTCCGCATGTGACGTATATAAACTTACAAACCGATACCAATAGTTTTTTTTTTCGCGAGCTCTACATACTTTTTAAAGTAACTTATATTTAATGTACAGCGTTTACGAATGACCCTACACACGCCCTCCAAACTCCGTTTCGAGGCCTCTCTTGCCGCCTGCCGTGCCACCCAAGTAGTTCACCAATTGCCACACGAAGCAGCACCTCCTGGATGCGCTGACTCGTCGCATTAAAGCCTTCACTTGATGCACCAGTTGATGGCGAATGGATACATAAACGAAAAGGAAACATTGGCGCGGCGATCATCAACTGTCAAGAATGTGGCCTTCATATATGAGATGGACTATACCCGGTGTCGAGGTCCACCATGATGTCATAGTGATCATGTTTTGATTTAGTGTGTTAATTATTTTTGCAAGGGCTTGTATTATGTTTTAGTGTTTTGAATAATCCTTCAAATTAATTTATGGAACTAGAATGCAAATGGACACCAATTATTATATAGTATCTAAGAATACGTCGCACATAAAAGATTTATAAATTTTAATTAAGCTCCATTTTAATTAACCACAGGAACTTTCAAGTTAATTACTTGTTTTGCTAATTTTCCATTAGTGTTTTTGCATTTATTGACCATGTGATATTGTAATTGCTGTTTGCGGGCCTTGTGGCACAAAAGCACCCTTGGCAGGCTGTTACCTTCGCCATGTTGTTTAGTCGGGATCGTGACGTGTAAAGGAAAACACAGCCGGTCGCCGCTCCTGGCCGCTTAACTGCTTGCTTACCAATCAGCTAGAGTGCAATAGTTAATATTAATTTACCAGAATTTTTGTGTGTTTATTTTCTCGTGCCTAGGGTTTGCTCTCCTGCTCTGCCGACTCCGCGTCCAGAGCTGTAACTCCATCTTGTATATTTTATGTCAGCCTTAGTGCCAATTTTGTGCCATATAACCTATAGGATGGGTGAAGATCTGAGTCTGCTTAATTTCATCTCTGTCACCTTCAGTGGCATGTAGTGATCAAGGTTAATAAACTACGTAAACCTTACGCTAAGCGTGAGTTTATTTTTCTTCCCCGTCAGGGTATTTACGGATTCGAGCACTGACAACCTGCTCTCATAAGCCAGTAAAAGGGCGTTCAGGATGGCCAACAATCCTGAGTTATAGCAGTGTATGAGATTACCACCGAATACCACTCCTAGGTAGGTACGGTTCAATCTGCAGAAGGGAGATTTGTGTCTATAACTCAGCCATGGCCATCGGCGCATGGCCCTGAGGAGTGCACTCGTGCTCTCCACCTTCGTATCACAGCTAGTGTGGCACCTTTAACACTGTATCAACAACCTCTGCCGCCCCTGCTCATGTCAACTTTATTGATAAGTACAGCACATCACAATAACATTTTTCCTGGCAGCCATTTGTTCTTCTATTTTGTATTTAATGGTAAGACTTTAAGCAAACAAAGTGCACCACATCTTGTAGAGATTAAAAAATATATAATGCAAATAGGTCAATTCGTACCAAGCATACCAGTGCACGAATTTGTATGTTCATACTTCCCTTTTTTTGTAATATCTATAAGAATGACTTGTGCTAATTCACGTCCAATTTCATAAACTTAATAAAGAAAAACGGTGCTGTCATAGTTACCACTGTGTGTTTATGAGCATCCATTTGCATGAATGCTCGTGGGGTCACAGTGATGCAGTAGCTAAATTGCGCACCTTCCATCACTACATATGACGTTTGAATCCCAGTAGCCATGTCTGGCTTTTCCTCGCAATGAGCATAATAAATAGATGGTGCGTTTTTACGGTGACATAGCGGTTATACTGCATGTTGCAGTGACAGTGACAGTGAGTGGGTGTCTGTTCAGCTCTGGAACCAGAGGCATATACATTTCAGGAGCGTGACACCATCTACGGTAGATACTGACATGACTGCTCGGCACCGATGGTGCACTCGTCAGCATCTGGTTGTATGGCTGGAAGCATCACCAGACCCAGGATGCTGGCAGCAGACTGATTGTTTGTGCCCCACCTGGGGTAGCTCCAGGACGATGTTTGATGTGTAGATGGTAGCTTGAGGCAGACTATTCAGTGCCCGGCCGATGATTTAGCCTGCTCTGCAGTGTCATATGGAACATGATGCAGGCTGACTGTCCCAGAGATTGCTTGCAGGCTGCTGGAAGATGTGCAAATCGCAGTACTGTAAGCTGCTGTCATCGCAGCTCTCTGTGTAAATGTGCAAGTAGCCATCTTCTGCAATGAAACTGTATTCCATACTACCGTAGTTTGGCTAAAGCTTGTGTAAATGTCAATATGATAGACCATTGCCATTGTGATGATAGAACCTCTATGCTGCAACAAAACGAGCATGCCAATTTTTCCCACTTATATACAGTTTGTACTGAACAAGTGTGCCACCATACAACAACAAAATTCCACTGGCATCTTGGGCCAATTCTGGTAACTTTGCATCTATTCATAGACAGCCAATTACCAGTCTCAGGAAACAGCAACTATTTGTGCAGCAGTAGTATGTTCCTCCACATGCATGTCCAGTCAGATTCAGACCTGTCACTGATGTGTCGCAGCCAGTCATCATAAAGTTTCACCAACTTGCACAGTGAAGGACAGTCATAGTTGGCCTGCACATAGATGATTTCCACTTCGTCTTTGCACAATTTGCTTAGCCATATTTTCTGCTTGGGCCCTACCCTGTAAATATGTGCTCGACAAATCAGGCAGCATGTTTTCCACTTGATGGTACAGAATCTTGCCTTCATCCTTTTCTAGTCTGTGGTAGTACCTGGTCAGCCATTTGTTCATCATCTTACTCTTCTCATCCAAAAGTTCCCACAGATAAGAAGGTGGAAGAAGCGCATATATGTCTTGCTATCATCACTGCAGGACACTGAGCTCTCTTTAAGGATGTAGTCACTCCAGCTCTGGAAGCCTTGCAGATTACAGTATATCTCAAAAGGCAGGTACAAACTGAAGCACAAACAGGAAAAGGCCTTGTTTATATATGCTTAGCTCACTGTGTTTATCAGCCCCAACAAGCAGTTGTATCTCGTTATTGTGTGAAGGAAAATCAAACAGTATGCAGTGGTGTTCACAGTCATGTTTTCCTTATAAATTAATTCCATACAACAGTCCACCACAGCGTTTTTAACTCATTCGTTTTGTTTGGAAGTGTCAAAGACCAGAAAGGGTGCCTTTTCTTGGAAAGATTCCAGGCTCAGGATGGGATAGGACTCGTAACCATAGTAGAAATCTTGAAACTGGGAATACAGATAATAAGGCAAAGTAAATCCTTCTTGGTTGAAGGAGGTGTTCAAGTCCATGTATGAATAGCTTTTGCTATTCAAAAATATTTTTATGTTCCTTACCTTGCAGTTGTTGAAGGTCAATTTGTCGGCCGAAATGATGTGCTGCTTCTCGTTTTAAATGCCAGTATGATATAATGAGGTTTTTCCATGCTGGAAGACATCTTAATGACCCAGTGGTTTCGTATGGTGGACAATAGGATGGGGCAGGTAGTCAAACTCTAGCTCCTGAAGGTTATGTAAATTATTATTTTTTTTGACATAGTTCAGTAGCTTCACACGTTCGTGAGTGCTTAGGGTCACATGGGAGACAAACCATTCTATGCTGATCAGGTTTACCGTGATGATCTGCGGATTTTCTCTGACTCCCAACTTAGCGTCGAGATGCAAAGTTAACAGAATTATCACCAGTTCTTTCTTGGTGCCTATTATTATCTTGCTATAATCTTCAGTGAAGCCTAGAAACATTGATAGTGGCACGTTCACCTCAAACTTGCCTTTCACAAAGATGGGAACTTTGTAGCTGTCTTCCACTCTGCAGCCTGCCACTTTTACCATGTTCAGATTGTTTGGAGTGAGCGAGAGGTGGTTTTTGATGGTGGTGTTTATGCCTATGTCCTGCATTTTGTGTAGGTGATGCTTTTCAGTTTATACATTACCTACTCAAAAAGATGAAGTGTACCATTGCAAAACGAACATGGTGGTTATAGGGTGGATCCGGTCCACTTTTGTGAGTGTACTGCAGATACGCAGGAATGATAGCAAAAGCAGAGTGTAAATATCTTGTCGCTACATCAGGATACGAACCTCTCACTTAAGGGCATAAGGTCCGGTCAGATATGGCTGCCAGCAGTGCAATTTGAACTTGTCAATTCTGTCATCAAATTCTACATGCTTGGTAACGTTTAATATGTTGTCTTCTATTTATATTAATTTTTAACCCCAGGATATGTAGAAACTTCTTGTTGGCATATGTTAGCATGCTGGTGTCTTGAGGTCTACTGGTCATTGGCTTAGTGCTATGGACAACTTAATGCACAGTTTGCCTCATGAAACTCAATCCCATCATTTCAGGTACAAGTGCAAAGAGATTTCTTTGCTTTTAAAATCAATCTGCTTATTGTTTTGATTGACTATTGTCACGACCACTTTGTATACGTTTTTTGTGATGATGGGAATGTAAATTAGGCTTTTTGGAACTTCAACCAACTTATATCTTGGCAGGGTTATCAGTGCCAATTCATGCGGCATATTGTTTGTTTTACAATTAACGTAGCTGCCGCTCACCACATCACAGTTCTTGCGTATCACTTACATTGTAAATATGTTCACCAGTCACAACATTTGTGGGTTTTGCCTGCTTCATAGATACACGACTCGAACCACATCATGGGTCCGATGGTATCAGGTTTCATGAAATCAACATCAAAAATGCAAAATATTTCTGTCTTCAGTGTGTTTGGGATACTGTGCAGTTCAAAGGTCACGTCTGATGATACAGATTTCTCAGTGGTTTTGGTAATGTCCTTCAATTTGTATGCCTCAGTAGGAATGCTGATATTCCTTACATCTCCGGCTACTGCATACCAAAATGTGAAATTCACATTTTCTTCTATGCATGATATGAGTTTGAGAATTCATCAGTCTGATGTCCCGCTCACCATCCAGCTCCAGGGGTGGGTAAAATGTCACCCTCACCTTGGATGTCTTACCAATTAAAATAATGGATGCTGACATACCGACAGACAAATGTAGGCATGAATGCATTTTATGAAATGAAAACCAACTCAGATTCAAGATAGTTCGCCTATGTTTATTTTATTCCACCACACCAGAAAGCAAAGATGAAAGTATCTGGAGTTCCACATGTTTGGCATCTGCTCCAACTCTAAGTTGTAAGTCAGCATCTTTCGTTTTAGGTACTGTTGCAGTTTGGGTGAAGGACACAAATCACAGAAACTGTTATAGTAGTCTGTATTTTTGCCATGTTCAATGTATTTTACTCAGTACGTACCAGACCCTATGGTCATGTCGAGATTGATTATGGTAGATTCATTTCATTTGGGTTTAGAAAGAAAATCATCTTGCATGAATACACCACAAAAATTAGATATTGCCAGTTTGCGTGCTAACAGTTCCAAATCCACATTAAAAACCTGTCATTTTGTAGAATTTTCATTATCAACTCTTCTAGTTTTTGGTTGAGGCAATGTTTTTCCTCCAGTTACTTGTGTTCACTTGAGGCTCATTTCACCATGCTAACAATATTTGTTACTGCCCCGGTGATACCAACCAGAGCACCATGTTGTGCCATTTTCACATCTCATCCAGTACATTAATGCCAGTGTTGCCACTTGCCAGCCTTTCAGCTAGCTTGGTTCATAGACTGCAGAACCTCTATTTGGAAATGTGTAGCTTGAAAGGTAGATTGTTAATTAGCATGTCCATGATCCATTTTCCAGATTTGATCTATTATTTAGTGTGCTATGAACCAATACATATTTCTGCCCTTTACACATTTATATTTCAGTATCATGGAGACACATAATCAAGCAGGAAGTTTATCTTCCTGTGCGCATTACCAAGGAAATAGTTAAAACTTCACATGATGCATGTCACAGCACACTGTTGCCCAATACAGTCAGAGGACTGATTTGCAGACTGTTAGGTTGTGGTAAGATGTGTATGCTGATGAGTTTACCGGAGGAACTAAATGGTCTTTGGTTTGACAATGTGTACCCGTACTCAAAATCGCTTTAGAAAAAGAAATACCAGTACCTGGCATGTAAACTGCATGCCGTGGATGGCATTAAATATTATTCTTGCAGTGATAATGATGCTGTCATGACACCATGCGAGGCGCTGACTCCATGTTTGTCTTTAATGATATTGATTGCGAGAAGCAAACATGCTTTCAAGAATACTTTATAATGGGATGGCATGTGAACATGGACTGCATATACTAGAGTGAGAATTATTTGCATTTTTCAAAACAGTTCCTATGCAATAACATGAATTTCCTCATGTTGTTTTGCATGCACAATTAGGATTTGCATCAAATGTACAATGACCACCTCAATACGAACACAATATATGCAGAGTTCAAGGATATGTGTTTATTGTACTAGAATGAAGAGTATGGCATACTGGTGATCATTAAGCATTAGCCAGTACATAAGGGTTGATGCAGGCATGGCATTGCGACACTAGTGCTGTTGCATTAATGTTTTTACCGCCATCTACTTCTGCGCAGTGGTGTACTCTTTGCTTGGCTCAGATCCCCTCCCTTTTCCTCCCCATTCTTCTTTCTTGATTTTCCCTTCCCCCTTCGTGCATCACAATTTTTGATTGGCCAGGATAGTTTACTTAAGTCCTTGCACAGCCAGGGCTCTGTCCATTCTACTCTACTTTGTGCCTGTCCGAAGTCTGCTACTTTTTGCTGCAACTTACACCGCAAGATCCTCGCTAGAACCTGATGACTTAACCACTTTCATCTTCATCCAGCAGTGGACAACGCCAACATTATGTTACTGAGCATTGGGGCAGTAAAACGGTAAGTCGTGGAGAACTCTAAACTTGTGGTTGGGTTTTAAATGTTTTTTGTAATTTCTGTGGAATAGTTGGGCTGTGTCTTGGGTGTGCAGTAAGGCAAGGCCATTTCAAAATTTTGGTTTCGGTCACCCTTTAAAATTACGTTCCTGCTTAACTATGGTGTCGCGTTACTGTCTCTCGCTTGCTTTAACGTGTCGTGTTTGTCCTTGTTAGACGCCCAAGTATTTATGAGTATCCATTTTTTGCTGTCTCCACGACAATATCGCTGGGGCGTGAAATTGTTAATATGTTGTTTGTTTTTTGTAATTTTTAACAGTTGGAGCCGTACTGGGTCTTACGCGACTGCCTCCCTCTGTAATTATTTTGCTTACCATTAAATTTTTTTGAAGTATTTTATGGAATGGTGGCTTTACTGGCCAAGTCAATTTCTGCCTTCCTTTCTACGAGTTTTTAGTCAAATGGGCGCTGTGTTCTAGTCAAAGAAAATTGTAACATTTCTAATCAGTTGTAAATAAATTGAATTTTGAATTTGTATTATTTAAAGGTTTGTTATTCTGGAGCTAAAATTATATTTCTAATGTTATATTTTTAGCTTTTTGGTGCTCCAAGGCAAATACAAAGAACTGTAATAAATGAAACAAATTATTAACAACTATGATAATTATTGCTGTGATATATATTTTGTTAGTCATTCTAAAGGTTGTTTGCCAATTCAAATTGAATTCATATATAATAAAGGGTATTGAAACATGTTTTATACTGTACATTATTTGTGAATTGTCACAAATAATTACTGCGGAAACTCCGCTTTACATATTTTCTCACATGTGTTTTGTTGTTTGTTGCATGAAATGGCTGAGGTCGGATTCTTGTATACACTTAAGAAGGAAGAATTGCTGGCTTTGTTGGGAGACCTTGGGGTTGAAGCTGACGAGTCTATGATGGTGGCCGAGCTGCGTCGGGCCGCGGTGGACTTGTGGTGTCAGCGAGGTGCAATGACGCAACCCTCTCAGCATGCGGTCCCGGTGAGTGTCACCAATTGTCCACCCAAAGTCTATAAATTGTTTTTGTCCGCCATACAAAACATAGCTCCTTTAACATCCTTGGATCCTGTCAGTATTTTGTATTTTTTCATTGCAGTGAGTAAAGTAGGATGCGTATGTATGCGTTCTGAAGATACTCTCTTAAAAGCAATTGCCATAAAGTGTGAGGGTTTTATATCACTACTACTTCGTGATGAAATTATGTTACTCAAAGAAGGTACCTTTGTATGTTTCAAGCATAGGGAAATATATGCCTTATCCCCCCCCATCCGTATTAAACATAACTGTGAACATGATTTCATATACAGATATCAAAGACCGGGTGAACAGATGTATGAATTCGTAGATTCAGTATGCACCTACCACGAGGCCCTGTGTTTGCAAAGGAGTAAACATGAATTGGTTAACGTAATTTTAGATCATTTGGCTCCGCATGTTTGTGTGCACTGTACTTTGGTTTCCATTCCTCATAATTTTTGTGAGCTACGTCAACTAGCTGTTGAAGTGCATGATCGTTTGGCCACCTGTAGTGAATACCGTGTGTGTTTACCTCCTACCGTGCAAGCAGGTTGTGGCAATAACTCTACATCGTATTGACAACTTTCCGCTACACAGGATGTCATACAGCATGGCGTTGTGGTGCAATGTAGTAATTGTGCTGTCCAGGGACACGTTAGGGAATGTAAGCAGGATAGGCATACCGTGTCAGAGCAGAAATGTTTCTGATGCGGTGAGACTGGGCACTTGCGTAGGACTTGCCCGAAGGTGGGAAACGGGTTTTGACTGGAACTAGGCTAAGGGTTTCCAGTCGGGTGAAGATTCAATTACTACGCACAGTGTACTAAGTTAATCTCTTGTAGTGAGAACAAATATCCGGTTTTGGTTGACACTGGGGCCACTCATTGTGTCATAAGCACTGATTTCTTGAAAAGGCTTTTGGAATTGAAGATTGTATCTAAAAGACGTGTCAAGTGCGTGGCCAAGAAGCGTTTGTGTGTGGTGAATGGCGATGTTATAACGAGCAATTTAGACGTGCCTTTGCACTTTAAGGTCGGCAGATTTTCCTGGACATTTCCCTTTTGGGTATTAGCAAGTCTCAACCATGACATCATTATAGATCTTGAGTTTTTAGGGAAAACTAGGGTGTTGGTCAAACTTGACGAATATTACTTATCTTTTGGTTTTGCTCCAAACATCAGGATTGCCCTCCAAGTAGATGTCTTGCTGGAAATATTTTTATCCTTATATGACGGCACAAATAATTAAACTGAAAGTTTCCAGAGTCAGATTAGTTGAGGAAGGAATTTAGTGACGTCATCAGTCCAAAAATAGGGAAGTTTGATGAACTCCTGTAAAAATTTTCCCTTATGGACGACATTCCGGTGCGCGATTGACATTTTAAATGCCTGTCCCCTAAGCTGCAGGCGTTTAGGGAAATTATTGAGTTGTTGGAAGCCGGTGTTTTTGTCCCGTCGACGTCAGATTATTGTTCACCTGGTTTCCTGGTGTGCAAGAGGGATAGCAACAAGTATCAATTGGTTGTCAATCACTCGCTGGTAAATAAGAAAATTCATGAAGATCCTTTTCCCTTGTCAACTATTGAATTGGCTCTTCAGCACCTGGGTAAAGCCTGTGTATTTTCTGTTCTAGATTTGAACAATAGTTTTCATCAGTGTTTGTTAGATCCCTCTTGCAGGAAATATACTGCCTTTAGTACACTATGGAGCCAATTTGAGTTTGCATGTATTCCAATGGGCTCGAATTTTGGTAGTCAAGCCTTGTTTTGGGTATTAAATTTAGTATTATCAGAATAAAAATAAAAATATGTGTTCAACTATATTGATTTTATCATTTTGTACAGTGATGATTTGGACTCCCATCGGTCCCATTTGCATCAGGTGTTCCTTAAAATGCGGGAAGTAGTGCTGACTGTCAATCCAGATAAGGTTACCTTGGGATCTGATAAGGTAAAATTTTTAGTTTACTTACTCTGTAAAGGTCAATTAATGATTGACCCTCATTGTGTTGCCCCCATTTCGAATTTTCCTCACCTGAAAACTCTGAAGGGAGTTGAAAAGTTCTTAGGTCACTTGGGCTACTACTCACGTTTTATTGAACGCTTCTTAGAATTGGCAGCACCTTTAAATTTTTTGAAAAAGAAAAGAGTAGAGTTAAAATGGGGTCAGGAACAGGAGTCTGCTTTTTCTGTATTGAAACAGAAGTTGTCTTACCCTCCGGTATTACACCTACCGGATTTTTCCCGCAGGTTTGTGGTACAGGTATATGGATAGTTTCTGGCTTTAGGCAATTTTTTGAGTCAGCGGACTGATTTGGGTTTGGCCCCCGTAGTCTTACCGAGTCGGAACACAAGTTGGGCATTTATGAAAACGGAACCTTGGGTTGCATTTATGGGTTAGAGAAGTTCGCATCCTACATTGAGCACAAGGAGCGTAATTTGTATACGGATAACCAGGCACTTCGTTGGGTTCTGAATTTGTCGTGTTTCCGTTTTAAAGTACATCATGTTTGTGGTTCTGAAAATTAAGTGGCAGACACCCTTTCTAGGATGCACGATCCCGTGGACTTCGAAGCGGAAAATGTTCTCGACACTGTGGTTTCTCTGAACCTTATACAGGTCTTCCCGGAATTTTTTGTTAAGTTTTGCCAGGCTCAGGCTAGTGACCCCTTTTGCAACCAGGTTAAAGTGAATTTGAGTGCTGGAACGGTGCTTCCATATGTAGAGGAAAGTGATATTTTGTACTTCACCAGGAAGAATGGACGTGCGCGCAAGATTGTAGTTCTGAAATTAAGGGCTATGGTCCTTTCCTACTTTCATGATTTGGTGTTTGATGGGCACTTGGGTGTCAGTAAGATATTGAATAAAGTTGCGGTTCAATTCGCTTGGCCTACGTTGAAGAGCGACATTTTGGATTTTGTGCAATCATGTGATATGTGTCAGAATGCAAACAGGCACGATACACCAACGTTGGACAGGCAGTAACGCAGATACCTCATTCTCCCTGGAGCGTTTTACACATAGATATTTTTGGATCCTTGATAAGATCTAAAAATGGCAATGTGTGTATTCTGATCTTATTGGACACTTTCACAATGTTTGTTATTCTTTTGCCACTTTGTAACATGAAGGCTTCTTCAATAGTTAAGGTGCTTACTGACCAGGTTTGGGAAAAATTTTAGTGCTACAGTTGAAATTGTTAATGATAACGCCAAGGACTGTAATTCTAATATTTTCAAGAATATGTGTTTTTGTTGGGCTATTAAACATTTCACCTCTAGCCCCTACTATCCTAAGGGACACCAGGTAGAGAAGTTAAACCAAAATTTGAAGGCTTGTTTACCATATATTACTATCAGGACCATACTAAGTGGGATCAGGACCTAGATTTCATTAATGTAGGCTTTAACAGTGCACTCCATGATTCCACAGGAGTTCCAGCTTCTCTCCTTTTCCTTGGTCGTCATCTCAGTCATCCTTTACTCAGCATCTGGAACATACCCCCCTTTCCCACTCCCCTTGGTGATGCTGACCGTGATCGCCTGCTGAAGGAGGTCCATCGTAAGCTCGAGGCAGCGAAGCTGCAGGTCATTGCAAAAATGGACCAGGGTAAATTGCCGATTAATTTCAAGGTAGGGGACTTAGTCCTTTGCAAGAATTTCACGTTAGCAGATTTGGGAAAAGACCTGATGGGGAAAATGATAAACAAATTTTGTGGTCCATTTACTGTTAGTTTAGTTTCGCCCAGACTTCATTGCTCCTTCAGAAAAGTATATGTTTCTCAGTTCAAGGCCTGTGTGCCTTGAAGTTGAGTGTCTATTGTCCATTATGTATATCTATTTGCGGCTCCGCTGGTAATTGTATGAATTTAGTAAGCACACGTTTGTATCCTTACCCTTGTTATTTATATTATTGTTCTCCCTTTTTTTAATCTTTTATTATTGTTTGTTCCCGTCCTCCGACCGAGCCATGCAGAGTCCTACATGTTTCTGTGTTATCTATAAATCTATAAACTCATTCTCTTCTCTCTATGCTATTGTTTCTGCTCTACTATGTCTACGAGTTTAGTTTTTACTTACTGCTTCTTCTGTGAACTGTGTGTTGTGTACCGACGAACCTTCAACTTTGAGAGACTAGTCCCCAGGGCACAGGTTTTGGGGTGGGGGTTGCAACGATTGCACAGTCACATTAATGTTTTTACCGCAATCTACTTCTGTGCGGTGGTGTACTCTTTACTCAACTCAGATCCCCTCCTTTTTCCTCCCCGTTCTGCTTCCTTGCATTCCCATTCCCCCTTTGTGCATCACAATTATTGATTGGCCAGGATAGTTTACTTAAGTCCTTGCACAGCTGAGACTCTGTCTATTCTGCTCTACTTTATGGCCGTCTGAAGACTGCTACTTTTCGGCACAAGATCCTTGCTAGTACCTGATGGCTTAACGACTTTCATCTTCATCCAGCAGTGGACAACGCCAACATTATGTTACTGAGCTGACACAGTATACCAGTGTAGCTACTGAGCCTGTATCTTGGGTGTGCAGTAAGGCTAGGCCATTTCAAAATTTTGGTTTCGGTCACCCTTCAAAATTACCTTTCTGCTTAACTATGGTGTCGCGTTGCTGTCTCTCTCTTGCTTTAACGTGTCGTGTTTGTCCTTGTTAGACGCCCAAATATTTATGAGTATCCATTTTTTGCTGTCTCCACGACAATATCGTTGGGGCGTGAAATTGTTAATATGTTGTTTGTTTTTTGTAATTTTTAACGGTCGGAGCCGTACTGAGTCTAACGCGACTGCCTCCCTCTGTAAATGTTTTGCTTGTCTTTAAAGAATTTTATTGAATGGAGGCTTTACTGGGCAAGTCAATTGCTGCCCTTCTTTCTACGAATTTTTATAGTCAAATGGGTGCTGCGTTATTGTCAAAGAAAATTGTAACGTTTCTTATCAGTTGTTAAATAAAGTGAATTTGGGATTTGTACTTAATAAAGGTTTGTTGTTCTGCAGAAAAGGTTATATTTCAAATTTTGTATTTTTATCTTTTTGATGCTCCAAGGCAAATACTAAGAACTGTAATCAATGAAAAAAATTATTAACAACTTTGATAATTATTGTTATGATACATATTTTATTAGTCATTCTAAAGGTTGTTTGCAAATTCAAATTGTATTTATATATAATAAAGGGTATTGAAACATGTTTTACACTGTGCATTATTTGTGAATTGTCACAGTGTCGATCAGTTTATAGTATGACCCCGACAATGAGACACAACACCATTTCCAAGATTGAACATAGTCTATGCTTCGATGATGATGGAGACAGGTTGGCGGAAGCTTGCCTCACCATTCTTCACAGGATCTGTTTCTTCTATGTCAAAAGCTCAACAGCATGTAAAATCAAGTAGTGGAAGGTTTGGTCACCTCTGACCAGCAGATAGAGGATGTGCAAGCACGGATAATAGACCTTATCAATGTGTTGAAGGCATATAGATATATTGACAAAGTCATTGCCGAACATGATGATGTCCAAACTAACAAACAGCATTTTCTGCCTCACCCTAAAAACTAATGTTGCAAGACATAACAAGAAATGACTGAATGCATGGTTCAGTCAATTGGAGAGCATTGAAAATTCTATTAGTGTACCACTCGAGTGAATGTACATACCTATATGGTCTTGTGTTTATTCCATTCAATGAATGATGACGGACCAAATCAAACTCGCAAATGAGCTGCAGTGAGCCATCAAAGTGGTTAGCAAGAACTATACTAACATTTGTGAAAAATGCAACACCAAGAAGGATACATGTGATTGAAATGAACTTTATACCACAGATTAGGTACATTACAATACACAATTGATTACGATTACAAAATTCTACATGATCTCTGTCATTGAGAACTCTGTATTGTGTGAAGCCCCCATATGCTGCAATCAGAGCTCCTAAATGCCATGGCATGGAATCAAACAGGACCTGGATATGTTCCTTGGGAATCTCTCTCCACACGGTTTGTTTGCGAGTCCACAACGCATCACCATTGGTTGCTGGAGGTCCGTGACGAACAAGTCGCCTACAAAACATATTCCAGACATGTTTGATGGGTGACATGTCAGGAGAACGTGCAGGCTAGGGAAGCACTGGTACCCATCATTCATTGAAGAAGGCTTGCACATTCCTTGTCACATGTGGCTAGGCATTGTCCTGCTGAAATATGGCATGTGGAGTCGCCTGAAGGAGAGGCAGTACCTCAAGCTCTAAAACCTCCCTAATGTAGTGGTTGCTGTTCAGATTGCCCTCAATATGTAGGTGTTGAGATCGTATGTTGTATCCAATGGCACCCCAAACCATCACAATGAGCGTTTGGCAGCTATGCCACTTCACAACGCAGGCTGCCAGATTGCGGTCACCATGTTAGCGTCTAACACATATGCGGCCATCACTGTAGGACAGGTTGAAGTGGATCTCGTCAGCGATGGCGTCCATGTGCCCATTGCAGTCTGAGGTGTTTGTGGTTTCTGGAGAATGGAAGCAGATGCAATGGCATGCATGCCACCAGTTTAGCCCGCAGTAGACGGTGTATATTATATTCTGCCCACTGGGATAGCATGCAATCATCTGCTACTTGGTGATGTGAAAAGTCCAGATGAAAAATAAACAGTATACTTAAAGGCGAGCAACTCAAGCAAGGAAGGATGATGGCAGCAGCAGACAGGAGACAGAGTCCCAGAGTTTTTTATACTCTGGTATATGTATGCAATTTAGGGGAATGGAGAGGGTTGAGTGAAGGTGAATAATTGGCCGAACTATAATGGAGGTAGCTTGTTGCTGTTTGGTGAAGGTAGAGGGGACAGTCAAACTAGCCAATGGGAAAATTGGTAGGGGTGAAGCAAATGTCACTGATTGGTCAGCTATGGTGAGTAACTGGAAGGGAGGAGGGGGTTGAACTAAAGAAAATGATGGGAGCCAACAAACTAACCGAAGGGAACATTGGTAGGGGTGGGGAGAATGTGAAATCATACTTAAGCATGTACATTGTGCATACATTTCTTTGGAAGAGGAAGGGGCGTATATATTGACTTGTCAATTGTGGAGGGGATCAGTATGTCCCTCAATGCTGTGGGCTGCAAAATTCATAGCAACCTAACTCGCTTGCATTTTTTTGGGATCATAAATGCAAAAAATAAATACATTATTAAAAAATGAAGATATGATCTGCAGTGACACACTCGTCATTTATTTTTCTAGGAAAACCAAATTAATTGTTAACTAGCCAAGGTAGCTGGCCAATGTTTAATATTTTATTTAAATAATATTTTCACCATTTTTTTCTAGATTTATAGGGTTGCAGTCCATGCCTGGTGGTGGGTTGGGGTGGACTCATTAAGAACATCCAACATTGCCATCCCAGACAGTTGAGCATGACCCCTGGCTGTGATGTCATCCAAGTGGGCGGATTGTTCCTCACTCCCATAACTGACACTTTACCAAAATCAGTTTATGTGCATTATTAAGTAGGTCACTGCAAACAAAGCAAATGCTAGCATCCCGTGCACATAGCCATGTTAGAACAGTCTTACATACGATAATGATGGGCAGATGTATGTCCTGGGGGTGGGGAACCTCAAACTGCCCTTTATTCATTCCTAGCATATGATCACATTTCGCATTCCAAACCTATTTATTTTCCTCTCCTCCACACATCCCATCACCACTCCCACTGGTTAACATGTTCAGAGATTTATATTTAGTACTTTTGTTTGTTGCTCTCCTCCAACTTGGTTTTCATGCCTTCTGTGCAGCATGCAGGACACCACAGTTTTTGCTGATCTGGCATGTATATTTATAAACCTTTAATTAGTGTCTGTTTAATTTGTATTTGTAAATGTGTGCTTTTACAAAGTGTTGTTTGCTTGAATGTAATGTGTTTCTTTTGTGCTAGTGCCAAAATGATTAAATATACATGCAAACTCACTTGTCTGTGTTAGTTACAGTTGCTGGGTTAATTTAAACAAGGCACTGCTGCTTCCCTGACCAAGAGCACGGTGTAGCTAATGACCAAAACAGAGAGAAGGCTCTGATGCAACTTGTACCTGCCTTCTGTCTGCTCACTGTCTGGATGATGATACAAAATGTACTACACCCTGTGATCCCCATCCTAATGTTAAGTGGTACCCTCAACCACAACTCTTACCGTCTCCTTTCATCCCTCCACCATTGATATGGGACAATATTAACTGGGTGGTTAGCATACCTCCTGCCACTGTAACATTATGCTTAAATGTACAGTGTTCTCTGAAGAAATATTGTGAATAAGTATCCCAGTTATAGAGATTTTGAAACATATTTACCTTGTCAGAAATGTGTGCGCTTCTTGGCAAAGCATGGATAATAAATTAACTGTTCTGATTCTATGACTGGTTGCAGTCTGCAGTTGCCCGAGACAAGTCTAAAACAATTGTTGATTTTAAATAATGTATATTTATGCTGCATAGCTTGATAACCTACCACAATTTTACATAAAAGGTGAAATAATCTTTATCATGTTAAATCAAAGATCTAATATAATACAGTGATGATAATTTAAAATGCTGGATCATGATGATTATCAGTAACAAGTGGTGAAAGCAAAGGCTATACAAACATTTACTTTATGCTGATGAAACATGACACAAAAGATTATGCAAGATTTTCTGTGACATATATTGAGTATATGACCTTCAATCTATATTGTCCAACATATTTGTGTCTTTAATTTTTCTCATATTAACATCTATATTTTGCATTACAGCATCCAAAAACATTTTCCAAAATTTTCTCATCCAAACGTACGGTGAGTCTCATACCCACGGATAGCTAGCTCACAAATATGCCTATTAATAGTAAACTGAATAACAACTACACCTGATGCTAACTACTGTTAATAATATTACATTTATGTCTAAAAATATTAAACACTAAATGACAATATTATTTACCACCACACCTACAATACAGTATTATACTTATTACTTACTTCATAGAATCGCTGACCATTAGTCCCTCCTTGGCTGAAGTTTCTGTCCAGCCAATGAAATTATGTTCCTTGTAAAATGTCTCAATTTGCATCTGGTCTACTTGCCTGTGCGGCAAATCACACTGAAAAAAATATATATATCACTTTCAAAAAACTTGTAAATTTATTGTACAAACAGTTTAAATTCTGTGTCATGCATAATAACCACTAACAAAAATGAACAAAAGTTACCAATTTAACTAATAAGCCTACTTTGCTCTACATATTGTTATCAGCATCAATTGGTAAAGTGGTAGGTGGAAGCGAAGCGGTATATAATCCCAGGGCACCAGGCCGTGATTTCGAACATGACCACGTAGTGAGCAGACACTATTACCAGAGTCATGATGTCACCACGTGGCAAGTTGATTGATGCCAATACACTATCTTCTGCTCCGTTGTTGACTACGGAGTACACCAAATGCAAGTACAGGGAGGCTGGGCCACTTAAGCCTAGGAATTAGGAGCGACCATGTGCGTGCTAAATACAGAGCCATCGAACATTTAATATACATTAAAATCACAACAAAATGGGTGAGATGATACATGAGTTCAAATGCAATTATGAAGAACAGTACATGGTACTGCAGTGCAGAAACATTTGCACGAGACCTCATCTGAACCAACCCGAGGTAAACACACTGCAATACGTAAAAAAATAAGAGCCCTAAGGTAACATAATTATTTAAGGGCCCTCCGAATCAACGGAAGGGCCTGGTCAGCTGTGTGGGTAATATAGAAAGTTTTCCAGAATAATTACATAACAGAATTACCAGTTAAGTGAATACACCCTGCAGGCCACGCTGCACGCAACTGTTCGGCTTGAGATCCAAGGAGAGACTGCCTGATGGCTGCCGGAAGCATGTACACGAGCCCGTGCCAGAAGTGATGGCTCTGTGCAACCACGTGCATGGAGAATGAAGTGTGATCGAAATGGAAGGAAAACAAATTACACTAATTTACAAAAATGTGCACAAAAGTACACTGTAAAATGAAAACCTTAATTGCTAACAAGAACCCTTTTTTCCACTGTCGTCTTTGGCCATCAGCTAATCTTCAGTGCACTCTACGACCCTGCACCTTGTGCATGCTGTTACGAATTAGCTTTTAAGCCATTCATACGTGAAAGTGTCTAAGGGCGTAGCTCGATAATGAGTAATGATTAGGTAGAGCACAGCAGTATAAGATGAAGTTTATTACACATAAGGATTATACAAAAAACTATTTGCATGACTATTAATGGGAGGAGCTTAAATTGAATACCAAGATGTTTATTAATTATGTTAAGATTTAATACCTCACGCCATTACTATTACAATCAAATTGGAAAGTCCCCACCTTGTTCATGTTGCCGGAGGGTAAGTGTAGGAGGCGGTTAACGACGGACGGACACACCCATCTTCCGTGGTCTTCTCTCTGGTAGGGTCGACGACAAAAGACGCCGCTCCCAGTGTTACGCTGGCCTATACCGGTTGCGTTGTTTAATATATTTTGGCCACGTTTACTGGTGGGTGGAGGGAATTTCTACAACTGTCTTTCGCAAGGTGTTGTTACAATCACGCTCGTGTCCTGGTTCCATGTTTGAAGGTGTGATCAGGCAAGCCGTTCAGCTAAGGCCTGATCACATTATAACAATGCGCGGCTCATGATGGGCTTATGCCGGCCAAAGAACGAGGTCACATTACAATATGTATGCGAGTAAACTTGATGAAGAAGGATATAATCTAAGACTGAGACAAAAGGAGCTTGTGCATTTGGAAAATTGTCTGATTCACGTAAACATATCAGTTTATATAGCCTACTGCAGTAATACTTGTTTGCAAGATTTGGCAGGAATCTGTTGATTGTTTCCTGACATTACATTAAAGTAGCGCTATCTTACAAAATTATGAACAAAAGAGGCTCTGTGTAGACATTTAATGGTTGTAATATAGGCTACCACCAACATACAAAGTTTCATTGAACTTGGTTACATGGTTTCATAACTATACCATAGTAATCATGTTTATAACGCCACTATTTTGAAAATAAATGCCTGAGTATTTTAAAAATATCATTTTATATGGTGTTCTGTGGTATTTCTTATTTTACCTAATTTTATAGGAATCTGTTTATGTTTACCATCATATGAAACAAATCTTTATTTTTTCATATGGTGCTAACTTACAAATGGTGGCCAAAAGAGGCAATGTATTAGCTTATTTGATGCTTGTCATTGATTATTTCAGCATAAGTTTGGTCAAATTTGGATAAACTGTATGGCATATATAACGAATTAACCTAAAATATTTAAATGGCCACCAATTTGAAAATAAGTGCTGTATCCATTTAAGTTGTATGTGGTTTTTATGTACCTAGTTACTCATCTTGCTTGGATGTATTCTGATAAAGTTTGCATTTTACAGTTTGTCTGTGTTCCACACTTGTGGAAAACACACACACCATAAAACTTGCCAACCTGCACCTTATGTAACTGAGGTACATAACTAATAACTACTAACCATTACACTAACATTTTGGAACATAACACTACTTTTCTCCAAGGATGATGATTATCCTACATCAATAAACACTAAAATATCTGTATTATGTACACTATAGGACAGTCACTCAGTTTCTTTAGCTTCTGTTGAACCCAAATCAAGAAAAACTGCTTCTGGCTGCTTAATGGAGTCCCCAGACCCTGGTACAGTTCACGGGACCTTGTTGGGACACACTGCAATGAAAAATCGAGGCATCCCTGTAGTTCCTTCGCTGTCTGCCTCCCAGGAAGAACACAGCACACCTGATTGTTTTGATCCTCCGAGGAAAACATAAAAAATGGCGACTCCAGGTCCCCTGGCAAGGAAGGTCCGTCCCGGTCATCTTGGTTCATCAACGTCCCTTATGCTCCTGCTGGTGTAGGTGAACCCAGTCCACCTTCGAGCTCCCAAGACTAGTCAGGTACCCATGGCACTGGAGAATGGGTATCTCACTGAAGGGGCTCACGCAAGACTTCCTGGAACTTTATCAGCTCTGCCGAATGAAGGAGCTGAATCTTATTGCATTTCACACCCATTTGTCCATAATCCACTGGGCCTGACTTGCTGTCCCATGGTCTGGAAGATGAACCCACACATTGGGTATGGTCTAGTTGCCTTTTCTGAAGAGAGCGCTACAGCATCTGGTCTATGTGTCACAGTGTGATGTGACCATCTTCTATTTGCACCTGGTAAATCACCGGGCCTTCCCTGGTGCAAACTACTCCAGGAATCCACTTTCGTCCAGCCACATAGTTGCGGATTAACACTGTGTCCTTTTCCTTAAACTGTCTCATGTTACCACCCCCAACCTCCTTGGCTACTACTTCTGCCACACTGGAAGATGAATGGGGATGCAGTCTGTCAAAAATGGTTTGCAACTTTCTGCCCATTAACAGTTTTGCAGGGGTGTTCTGTATGACTGTGTTTGGGGTAGTGCACAATTAAAACAGCATTCTTTGCAGCCTTGTATTCCAATCCCCTGCTTTCAACTTCCGCAATTTGTCCATGACTGCTTGAACGGTCTTTTCTGCTTGGCCATTGCTAGCTGGATTGTATGGAGGTGTTGTATTTGTAACTGATTCCATTTCTTTCTAAGAATGTATTAATCTAACAAGATGAAAAGCCAGTCCCATTATTGGATACAAATATATCAGGGATACCATGGGTACTGAAAAGATTCCTGAGTTCTTGTACTACAGCAGCTGATGACACTGATGGCACAAACTTCACCTCTAGCAATTTGGAAAACGTATCAATGAAAATCAGGAATGTTTTACCTTGGAAGGGGCCAGCAAAATCTACATGAAGGCGGGACCATAGTTTCTTCGGTGCACTCCACGACACAAGTGTTTTTTTCCGGGGCTCTACCTTCTGCCTGACAATTCTGGCAGTGGCTGATGATCTTCTCCATCTCTTCATCCATTCTTGGCATAGCATAGCATCATTCACACATAGCTTCGTGCTATGGCCTTGGAGCGCACCACCCCATCGTGTGATACATGTAGAATCTGGAGCAGGTCTTCCCGCAGTTGATGCGGAATTATCACTCGAGCGCCCCACAGCAAACCATCAGGGTAGATAGAGATTTCCGATTGTCTGTTCCAATATGGCCAAACATTCTCATTATGTAATTTGGGTGGCCACCCATGTTGCACATACTGCTTGATCTGCTTTAGGACAGAGTCTTCCATGGTGCACGGAACAACCAATTCTTGGGCATCCAAGGGTGCTTCAGACATCTCTTCTGAAATGAGAACTTCTGCCACCTCTGCGATTTCAAAGGTGGGTGTGTTGAATGAGGCAACCTGCTCAAGGCATCCGCATAATCAATTCAAACTCCCGGCTCGTAGATTATCTTATAGTCATACTTGCCTAACAGCAGACTCCAATGTAGAATTCGTGGTGACAAAATGTCTGGGGTTGGACGCCTTGGATCCAACAGTTTGTGGTTTGTGGTTCATGACCATAGTAAAAGACCTGCCTGCAAAGTAACGCCAGAATTTCATCACTCAAAAAATTACAGCCAAGGATTCCTTATCAATCTGAGCATAGTTACGTTCACATTTCTGATTGTGCGTAACCCAAAAGCCACTCTTCGTTCTTCACCATTATCCATAATACAGCTTCAAACTCTGATGCATTACATGTTAACACAATTGGCCTTGAAGGGTCATAATGTACAAATATACACTCAGCTTGCAACAATTCCTTAGCCCTGGCAAATGCTTCAGAATGCTGTGTTTTCCACTCCAATGTAGGTAGCATGCTTGTCAATAAGACGATGTAATGGCTCCAGCACATTAGCTTTGTCTTCCAAGAATCGTTCATAAAAATTCAGTACCCCCAAAAATGCCTGCAGGTACTTCTTATTTTGAGGAACTGATACCTTGCGAATAGCATCCACCTTGTCTTCTGTGGGGTGAATGCCTTCCTCATCTATTCTGTATCCCAAAAAGTTCACTACTGTTGAAGCAAAAACACACTTGGACTTCTTCAGTCACAACCATGCCTTATCGATTCTAGCAACCACCTATGTTACTCATGTCCAATGCTCCTCTTTATTTGGAACTGCTATAAGACATCATCTAACAGTACCACTACTCCATCTACTCCTGCTAGTAATGTTTCTATAAGTCTTCGAAAAACTATTGGAACTCTGCTCACTCAAACTGCAGGCGGTTAACCATAACAAGACTCTTGATTGTATTTACTGTTAACAGCTCGGCTGTTGCCTCATCTACTCCAACCTGTAGATATTCATCTGCCAAATCCAATTTTGTGAAGAATTTCCCTCCATGCATCGGATGCCAGTGCTTCATTGATGGTCAGCAAGAGGTAGCACTCAGTCTTGCACATTATGTTAACTGTACCCTTGTAATCAGCACATATGCACACCGAGCCATTAGTTTTCATGATAAGCCCAATGGGTTTTGCTCATGCTGAATATGCCATTGGTTCATAGGTCTCCTGTGACACAAGTTTGCTAATTGCTGTCGCTACCTTTTCTCTCACTGAGAATGGTACTGGTCTACATTTTCTGAAGATTGGTTTGGCTCCCTCTTGGAGTGCAAGAGCGACTGGCAGGCCCTTATACTGCCCCAGATCACTGTTATCAAACACCTTCGGATGCTGTGTTATAAATACCTTTATCCACTGTTTTTCACAATTTTTCTCATATGTACTTGTTCCCTGCAGCACATTCATCTCTTTCACAACACTACAAAATGTAAAAATAACTTCCACTGAAATCCTTAGTGCCTCAAACCAATTTCTCCACAGTAAACTGGGCCCATTTCCAGCAGTCACTAACAAGGGAAGTGCTGCTGCTGTTGCATTTCCACTCACTTCCACACAAACAGTCTTAGCCACCTGAACCTTCAACTGTTCTTGCGACCAAGTGGGCAATGTTGCAGTTGTCCAAGGGTGGTTGTGTAGGCCACAGAGAATAGTTGGTTTCCCAACTGATAACAGAAAAACTTGCCCCTGTATCTACTTCCATGCGATGCTTCCTGCAATCCTAACACAAATCAATAACAAAAGGTGCTATACTTCTCAGTACCTGCAAGGTGTATAAACTGGTGTACAGTATGTTTCATAATCTTGCTCATCAACGGTATCTAACAGTGTATGAGTCCTACATGTTTGCAATTTGCTTCCTTCGTTACTCTGCGGCCTAGTATCTACATTTTGTTGTTTCTGCTTCTTAAGGCATGCTCTCTCTAAGTGACTCTGTTTTTAACAATAATGGCACACTGTTGCTACATGCCTACATATTTCTGGGGCATGGTTCCCAGAACAATGCCAACACGACTGCTTAAATAAGCCCTCCTGTACCTTTTACTTAAACGGATGAAAGTCCATGCACCTGTTTATGCATCTTCTAGCCACCATAGCATGCACTGAACGTCGGTCCTCCTTGAATGGTCTTACCTCTATACCAGTACATTGTATATCTGCAAAATTCCTTCCTGTTGCCTCAGCCGCCATGACAATGTCGACTGCATCTTTAAAGGAGAGTTGGTTCTTAGCAAGCAAGGTGTGCTGCACCACCCTGCCATGAACTCCGCACACCAGACGGTCTCACAATATCTTCTCAAAATTAGGAACGTTGCAATGTATGCTCAAGCACCGTAATTCTACGAGATATAATGCAATACTTTCCCCATCCCACTGATCACATTTCAGAAACTTATATGTTTCGACAATTTCGCTCGGCGTTGGCTCAAAATGTTCTGTGAGTTTTGTAAACACCTCACTTAGTGATACCTTATTCATTAACTGTGGCACCAATAAAGACGTAACCAAGTCATATAATTCTGTTCTACAGACTGTAAAAAATATTGCGTGCTTTGCTTCATCATTTTTGATTTTAATAGCAATAAAATAAAACTGTATTCTTTCACTGTAAGTCTTCTACGTGTCCCGACCCGGCACCAATTCTCCGATTACATTGATCGTAGCCATATATGCTATTTCATAACATTAACACTGCACTCACAAAAATCTCTATACTCCTCGTCGCCACTTTTATGTACTGGGTTACTAATCTTGCTCAAATGTATTCCAATAAAGTTTGCATTTTAATAATGGCTTGTCCGTCATCAACGTGCACCCAAACAGTCTGCTGTCTCTGTTCCACACTCACGGTAAACACACATACCATCACAGTTGCCAACCTACACCTTATGCATCTGAGGTACATAACTACTACCAATTACAACAACATTTCGGTAGATAACAGTAGTGTTATGGTCTACTATAATATTAATTACCTGCAAAATTTAGAGGGAATATATTGAGTATTTCCCATGATATGATGTAAAAGCATATTTTTTCATGTAGTTATATCTTCCAAAATGGTACACCAATAACAACATTCCTCACTAAATGAACTACTTATATGATAAACTGTCAAATAATGAAATTTGGTATAAATTCGTTAACAGGTTCTGGATACATAACATGGTGCCCTTCATATAAAAATGAAAACTATTTTGAAAATAATCACACAGCGTGGAAGTAAACCATAAAAATAGAATGTCCTTACTAAGTACTATAAGTGTACCAAGTTCTGTGAAATTTGATTTACTGGTTCAAAAGTTTTTAGAGGGGACATACAAAAAAACACCCCCACACATAACACACTCAGACAGGAATGTGATCTCATAAGACTATTTTTCCTTCCGAAAGTAGGCTAATGACACACAAGTAATCAAATGATCACTGTTATCAGGTGAAAATGGTATTTTACTTGATATCTGTGTTAGTTAGCAAGGCAGTAGTTGTGCAGTTTTAGTCCCCGGGCGCCAGGCCGTAATTTTGCGCATGTCCACGCGGTGAGCCGAGATTCTTACCAGGGTCACAATGTCGCAACGTGGCTGGATGCTCACACAGACACAAAACTCTTCTGCTCCCTTGTTGGCCACGGAGCACGCCAAACGTAAGTACAAGGGGGGATGGCTACTTACACTTAGAAAATTAGTGTGACTACGTGCATATTAGATCCAGAGCTATCTGGCATTTATTACAAAGTAATTCAACATTAAAATGTGCGGGGTGCTAAACAAACTCGGAAGGAATGATTCAGAACATTACATCAACACTGTAGCACAAAACACTTGCATGACGCCTTACCTGAAAAATACACAAAGTTACACGATCAAACAAAAAAGCCAGTAGGTAAAATAATTAGTTAAGGGCCCTCCAAGTCAACAGAAGGGCGAGGCTGGCTGCGGCGGCAAAGTAAAATGTTTTAGAAATTAATTAAACAGACAGAAATACTTTGCTGTAGTTGTTGGCACTCTTTTTTTATAATTGTAATTTGGTAATTTTTTTACTCCACTTTGGGGGATGATTTTAGTATCACTGAGTTTGTTTGTGGCAAAGCATCCTAGTCTTACCTAATTTATATATATTTTTGTCTCAATTATAATATGAAGTGAACCATTGTTAACAAATCAATCTTCAGTTAAAACATTTTTTGTTTGTCACATTGACATTGTCATATTTCAAGAATATGTTTATCTTAAATAATGTGCTAAAAAAAACACTAGATGTTTGATGATAAGCTCATGAAATTCCACAACTGATGTTTATTTTGTAAAAGTATTTCTAATATTTTGTCAGTTGTATTTAATATATGTCTTTCCAGTCACTTCGACATATTGAAAGGTTGCGCGAAATGAACAGTCCAGTGCAGGCTGCGATCTATAAATACTTGCATTTTCCATTCTCTCATTCTCAATCTCTGCCTTTATCTTTAAGCATGTAGTCGCTTTGGTTGTAAAATATTTTTATATAACTTTTCATCGAACAATGAATTAGTTTTTCCACTGTTTTGGGTAAGTGTTTAGTCAAACCTAATTTAGTTTTGTGCTTTGGTGGTAATATTTTTTCTGTTCGGGTTTAGTTAATCTGATATTTAATATTTTTTGTGTAGCGCTTGCAGTCAGAGACCCATGTGGCCTTAGTTAGCGGCCTATCTCTCTGACGCTTTGATGAGCTGAGCAGTGTGCCCATTTCTTGGGATGGCATTATCACCGTGGCACATTTATGAATATCCTTCAGCCGCATCATGAAGAGTACAGGAAAATACATTCTTTAATTTTTTTCCTTCTTTCCCCCTAATGGATTTTGCAACTATGCAACATCGCATGCATGTTTGGATTTCATACAACTTTTATAAAATAAAACCTATTTTGTAATAAAAAAAATTAATAATGTGACTAAAATTTTAAGAACGTAATTAAAAATTAAAATTTTATAAGAGTACTCTTAATATTTTAAAGATGCTATAAAAATTAAAAAAAAAACAAATATATTACAAAACTAATACTAATTTATATTTGTGTAAGGCTCTATCAGAAGGTAATATATGTTTTGTTGAAAGAAATTTCTTTTATTGGTTTTTTTTACTCTTGCCCAGTCATTCATGTTAATGCTGTTCTCTATGTTAACCAAATTAATCATTCCAGTTCTGTTTATTATTTACCAAAATGACAATATGTTTATAAAAAATTCTATAACAAAATATAGGAGCAATTTTGTAGTTTAGGTCTGTTCCTAACTGAACTGATCTTAACAAGCATAATTATTCTCTTTTTGTAAAGGTTGGACGAGAACAACACATTCTCAAACTTAATTTTTCTCTATTTTCCTGGAGATCTCTAGTTTACAAACAAGGAATTTCGATCCCCACCTTCATTTGTGTGCCATCTTGTTGCAGTGTGGATGAACACTTTCTGGTGTTCCCAACCCTATCGAGAAGGTAGCATTATAAAAGTGGTAGCAGAGAGCGGTTCCTGGTTGTAAATTTGATTCTCTTCTCCACTTGTGCATGCTTACTGCATGTATCTCACCGTTTAGGACTGTGATTTAGGAATGCACTGGTGATGGTGGGAGCATATTTAAGTAAGATTTAAGTTTGTGTATCTTTTTTTCCATTTTTTATAGTTCTGATACAATGGTCTCTTCAATTGTGCCAGAACTTTTGCTAAAAGACGAATGAATGTATGTATGAGTGCACCATTCAAGGAGTACATGAGCCAGAAAATACTATTGCTTCTTTTATAAGTGCTCTGTGTGTGGCTATAAATTTTAATGTGCCATTTAATCTTGACTACATCATTGATAGTGACCTTAATGCATAGTATCATGCCTGCACAACTGAAATAATTTCACTGCAGTAGTGGTTTGATAATGTTGGTGATGATGCCTCTCACTCTGCATACCTTAAGTTAAAGAAAAAATTAGTACACCTTAAGAGACGTGCTCAAAATACCTTGACTAAATTTAATGATCAGTTTACATCTTTAGAGAGCATTGTGGGTCAGACCCAATCTCTTTTTGAAGCCCTCTCAAATGTAGAATTAAGTTCCTTCATTGTTGACGATTCAAGCAGCCACTTCAATTACCTCTGTAACCCAACAATTTGCTAGTATTGTCAGTATATCATCCACATCCATTCCAGTGAACCAAGTTATTAATGCTTCCACTTGCACACCTTCATAATCATTCATTTCATCAACCTTTCATCATCCTGGTTTACCTGTTTACAGCTCACATGCCCCACATCCCAACATGGTTTTCAGTGCACCTATGCACATGTCATCTTCTTCAACATCCATGTGTTCTACTGTATTTGGGAAACTCACACATCCACTTGAGAACATACTGCATAATTTCCCAAGAACTGACAGGTTGCATGTTTCAAAGTTTTTAGAATTTGTGAAAGTAGTTGTCAAGCTGTATCAAAGTAAAACAGTGCCAGAGGCACAGTTGCTAGAGGTCATTTACCCTTTTATCCAAGGCCCGCTTAGTGAATGGACCAGTTGGGCAATTTCACAATGTTTTTCTTTCAATGCCTACCATGCTGACATTTTGAGTTTTTTCATTCCATCTAGGTTGCATGCTCAGTTACAAATGAGGATGCTTAATCATCTTCAAGAATCAGAGGAGGTTCTTTCTGTGTATGTGAGTAGTATTAACGAGGCTGCCATTATTTTATGCATGAATTTGTCTGAAAGGGAAGTGGTAAATACAATCTTAGAAGACTTAGCACCTAAAGAATGCTCTCATTTAGTGTTTTTGGCTAAACCTAACACTTTTGCAGAGTTATATAGGGCATGTATCCACTCACAAAACATATGGTATGCAGATCAAAAGCGCCAACAGTTCTATGGGCCACACAAACCAGGTTGTGGTAGCTACAAGAAAAAAAAAAACTCCTGATAGTACTTCAAACGTCAATGTGATTAAAGATACAGATATTACACGGAAACCGAAGGATGACAATTCTTCCTTTACCTCTGATACTCTTCGACAAAACACACCTAATTGTAGATATTGTAAAAAACCTGGTCACATGATTGATTAGTGTTTCAAGTTACGAAATAAGTCCCGCAGACACGACAAGTGAGCGATCTTCCTTGCAATCCTGGCAAGTTTGCCAATGCTTAATTTAATGCTGGCCTCTTTGGAAACTTGAACCTTCATAGATGCTTTCAGCAGCTTTTTGGTCCTCATGACCACTGTAAAAAATAGAAGTTAGGAGCATGTAAAGTAAATTTTCCTAATTTAGTAGGAATTCAAAAGGTTTCTAACCGTCGCATTGAAGTGACTTTGGGATCATTGTCTGTTAATGCTCTTGTTGATTCTGGAAATGCGCGTACCATTATTTCTGCTAGTCTTTTTGAGAAAATGAGTGATTTAATGTTAATCAAATCACTTGAATTATAGCACATAGGCAGAGAAGTGGACTCAAATGCTTTCTAACACAGTCGTTTATTATACACACGGTTACACTTGACGACACATCGCTACAGATGCTTGCAAAACAACAGAACAGGCGACTACCGTGCGTAGGCCATTTTGATACGTGAATGTCCATAGAGGTAGCAATCCAACACTCCTCCTCAATTTAAACATATATAATTAAATTGTTAAACTTAATAAATACATTTCACAATACTTAACTTATATAACATTCAAGTCACTTCTACATTTTTCAAATTTCTCAAATGACAAAGGTTTAGTGAAAATGTCAGCTATGTTGTCTTCTGTAGATACATAATTTATATCAAGTAACTTCTTGGCTACGCAGTCTTTTAAATAATGTTCTTTAATGTCTATGTGCTTTCCTCTTTTTGAATTAACAAAATTTTGTGACATGGATATATAGCACTCATATTGTCTATATTCAAGATTGGTGTCTGTTTTACCTGCAAACAGGAGAGGATACCTTGAATGTTAATGACCTCCTGTGCTGCTGCAGAACCGGCCACATACTCCGCTTCACAAGTGGAGGTAGCTACACAAGTTTGCTTTCTTGATATCCAGTCTACCGGGTTTCCACCATAGAAGAAAACTGCCCCTGAAGCACTTGTCCGGTCTCTTCTGTCCCCTGCCCAATCAGCATCTGCGAAAGCTACTAACTCTTTTGGGCCTTTTGTAAAAGTTAACACTTTGTCTATTGTTCCTCTCAGATATCGCAGGATTCTTTTACTGGCAGTCCATATCTGGTTGGTTGGTTTGTCCAGAAACCTGCTGAGATAGGAAACCGCGAACATGATATCGGGTCTACTGCTGTTAGCTAGGTACAACAATGATCCTATTAATTCTCTGTAAGGAACATCTATAATGGGCTGGTTTTCTATATACTGAAATCCACTTTCCATGGGGGTTTTTGCGCTCTTGCACTCAGACATATTAAAAACCGCTAGAACTTTATGAATATAAGCTTTTTGAGAAATTTTTAATGATACATCATCCCTCTCTATTTCCAAACCTAGAAAGTTTTTGACCGTACCCATATCCCTAGCGTCAAATTTTTCTTTCAGAGAATGCACTATTTCATTGATTTCATCATTTTTGCCAATCATAAGGATGTCATCGACATGGATAATTAACTTAATACTATTCCTATAATATAGACAAAAGTCGTAATTTGATCTTTCAAAATTTAGGGACAACAGAAATTCATTTAACTTGGTATTCCAATTTTTCGGGCTTTTTCTTAAACCGTAGAGTGCTCTTTTCAACTTCAAAACTTTTCCTCCAGGCAAATTCATACCTTCTGGCACTTTCACATAGATGTCTGTGTCAACTTCACTATGGAGAAAAGCGGAAGGAATGTCAAGTTGACGCATAGAGTAATTTTCTGTTAGTGAATGGGATAATAACACTTTAGTTGTAGATGATCGGGCAACAGGAGCATATATATCATTATAGAATGTATCACACTTTTGCTGGAAACCTCTTGCTACGAGACGAGCCTTCTTGGTCCCATCTGTTTTGGTTCGGAAAACCCACTTTACATCAATAGCTCTCTCTTTATCTGGCAAATCATCAATAATCCATGTTCCTAATTTTTCTAAAGATTTCAGCTCCTTTAGAATTGCCAACTCCCATTCAGGGTTCTTGATTGCTTCTGCATACGTTTGTGGATCATCTTCATTCGACTCTAAGTAATAGGCAGAATAAACGTTATAGTCGTCTAAATATTTTGGGGTTTTCACCTCTCTTCCTGATTTTGTTCTACTTTTGTCTTCATTTTCTCCTACCCCATTTTCTTCTTCTTCACTGTTCTCCTCCTGGGCTTTAACTTTATTTTGACTTTCGACTTGTAAATCCTTCACTGGTTCATTATTTGTTTGTTCATTTTCTACATACTGTAGATTCTTGACATCATTTACTGTTTCATCCTTTGTTTGGTCATTTTCTACACAATGTTCTTGAATTTGAGGTGCCATTACATTTTCCAGAAATGTAACGTTTCTGCTAAAAGTTACCTTTTTCGTAACTGGATTCATGCATTTATAGCCCTTAGTGTTGGTACCATAGCCCACTAAAATGAGTTTTTCTGATTTTGGATCCCATTTCTTCCTTAATTGTTTTGGGATTTGGACCATTACTGGGCAACCAAAAATTCTTAAATGAGATAACCCAGGTGCTTTACCTGACCACGTCTCAAATGGTGTCTTATTACAAAGTGATGAAGTTGGAGACCTATTTATAAGGTACACGGCAGTATTGACAGCTTCTGCCCAATACTCCTTAGGAAGTCTTGCGTCAAACAGTAAGCATCTTGATTTTTCGACTATGGTTCTATTGGCTCGTTCACAAACTCCGTTCTGTTCTGGTGTATACGGAATGGTTGTCTGATGTCTTATCCCACAGTTAGTTAAGAAATGTTTAAATTCTGAATTGATATATTCCCTGCCGTTGTCTGACCTTAATATTTTTATTTTTCTACCCGTTTGATTTTCTACCATTTTCTTGAATTGTTGAAAGACCTCTAGAACTTGACTTTTATTTGTTAAAAAATAAACAAATATCTTCCTCGAATAATCGTCAATAAGAGAAAAGAAGTATTTACTGCCACCGATAGATGTTTGCTCCATGGGGCCTGCTAGGTCAGTGTGTATTAATTCCAACAGGTTTTTGGCTCTACTGGTACTGGATTTGAAGGGAATTCTTGTCTGCTTACCTTCCAAGCATACAATGCACGGATTGGTAGAGTAAGTTAGGTCTTTCAAGCCAGTTGACATTTTTGTAATCATTTTCATGTTTTTCCTATTCATATGACCTAGTCTGCGGTGCCATAAAAAATCGTCCTGTACTGAACAAACAATTTCTTGTTTAACTTCGTGTTGATTGTAGGTGTCGACTCGGTATATACCGTTGCTAGGTTTTGCTGTGGCCACAACATTGTTAGTTTCATCAAAAATTTTGGCCCCATTCTGATCGAACCTGATTTTAAAACCATTCTGAATAATTTTATTGACAGACAGTAAATTGATAGAGGCATCTCTTGCATACATAACATCTCTAACTTTCCTTTTTACATGTTTTCCAAAAACATTAAGATGGAGTGAAGCATCTCCCATTGCCTCAACTTTTAGGTTAGTATTATTGGCAACTGTAATTGAACTCTCTTTCTCTATTAAATTAGTGGTAAATATATTCTTGTTATTTGTGATGTGTGTAGAGGCACATGAGTCTAAATACCATGATGAATTATCATCATTATCTCCAGACAAACAAGCCCAAAATGTCTTGTCATTTGTATTGCCTTTACTGTCCCAGTTATTTTGTTTATATTTGTTACTAGGCCTTCGACTTCTACAATTAGCTTTTAAATGTCCCAATTTATTACATGTATAACACCGTGGTGGTTCCTTTCTATNGGCCTTCGACTTCTACAATTAGCTTTTAAATGTCCCAATTTATTACATGTATAACACCGTGGTGGTTCCTTTCTATTTACCTTAGCTGATGAATAAAGTACAGTATCATTACTTTTGACCTCATTAGACTTAATGTCTTGCAAAAGTTTCACTTTAATTGAATCTCCCGTTATTTTTATTCCTGAACTCTCTAATCCCATCAACATAGGTTTATATTCCTCGGGTAACCCCGCCAACAACAGGGTACCGATGCACTCATCATTCACGCTGAATCCCATATCATTAAGTTTATGACTGGTTGTAATTATTGTATCACAATAAGATTCCACGGACTTACAGTTTTCCAGGCGAGTTGTAACTAAAGTTCTTAGAAGTCCGACTCTTCTTGTCAGTCCTGAGTCTTCAAATGCACGCTCCAGGCAATCCCATGCTTCCTTGGCATTATTCACATTTTTAATGTGTGAATAATTTATTTTATCCACAGAGAGAATAATTTTTGAGAGTGCCTTCCTATCTTTCGTGCTGTCCTTTTCTTTTCCTTCGACTGCGTCCCACAGGTCGTCTAGTTGAAGATATGCCTTCATGGCAAATTTCCAGTCGCCGTAATTGTCCCGACCTACAAGTTTTTCTACTTGCAAATGATTACTACTTGAGGCCATCTTAACTTGTATTACGACACTCGATGCACGCTTAAAAAAAAACCGTTAACCGTCACTGTTTCTGTATTGTCGCACCACTCGAATTCCTGGGCCCATAACCACTTGAATTATAGCACATAGGCAGAGAAGTGGACTCAAATGCTTTCTAACACAGTCGTTTATTATACACACGGTTACACTTGACGACACATCGCTACAGATGCTTGCGAAACAACAGAACAGGCGACTACCGTGCGTAGGCCATTTTGATACGTGAATGTCCATAGAGGTAGCAATCCAACAAAATCAGTTGAACCTTCTGAAGTACAATTTTACATGGCTTCTAGACAAGCATTGCCGATATCATGTTGCGCTGCTTTCAGGTTAAAAATTAGAAATTTTTCTTAGATATTTCCAAGCAACTTGATATAAATTTAATTTTTGGGTCAGATTTCATGGCCTTCACTGCCTAATCCTTGACATTCAAGCTGCACATATTTTTTTTTTAAATTTGCCCCTAACACTAAAATTTAATTTGTAGATACACAAGTTTAATAGTATGTTTCTTCTAACATTAGAACTGAATACAACTTGACCATTTATATGAATATCAGCATTCAGCTATAAAAAAAATTAGTGTAAAAAATTTTCCAAGGTGCTTACCAACGAGTTAGGACTTACCACATTGCTTGGGTACCAAATAAAATTAAACAGGAATTATGTCAGGAGTCATCCATATAGATTGGCACCACCTGAAATGGAAATTTAACAAATCATATTCAAAATTTGTTAAACAAAGGAGTAATTGAACAATCCACCTCACAGTATTCTTCCCACCTTTTTAGTATCGAAGCCCAATTGGAAACATCGGATGGCTGTGGACTACAATAAGAATATTGAAATTGAATCTGTTCTTCTGCCGACCTCCATTCGGCATTTAATTGGTTTGCGAGAGCACAATTTTTTACCACCGTTGATCTAAACACGGATTATCATAAAATTCCCTTGTCAAAAGACTCCAAACCAATTATAAGTTTTTTGTACCATGGAATTCATACCAATTTACTCGTGTTCCATTTGGCTTGGCCACGGGTTCTCAGGTACTTACTAGACTTTTAGATATGATTTTTCATGACATAAAATTTAAGTTTATCTATAACTATCTGCATGATCTTGTTAAATACTCAAAATGTTTTGAGCAACTTTGGATCATCGCTGAGAAGTTCTTTGCAGTTTGGAAAAATCACGCCTTACTGTTAATACTTCAAACAGAAATTTTGCGATTTTAAAAGTTTCCTTCCTAGGGCATAAGATTTTGTCTAGTGGAATCTCCATTGACCCCGAGAGGACAAAAGCCATTTGAAACTTTCCACCACCAACACCACCACGAGATGCTAAAAGCATAGGTTGATTCATAGGCATAAATAATTTTTTTTTGGAAATTTATCCCAAATTGTGCTTAAAAGCAACACTTAAAAAATTATGAAATAAGTCAGTGAAATTTTTGTGGGGATATCAGCAACAAAAGGCATTTGACACTTTGAAAAATGACATAATACATCCTCCTGTTCTCCATACGCCGGATTTTACCAAGTCGTTTATGCTTCAGACTGACGCTTGAAGTCAGGCGATAGATGCTTGTTGTACACTTGTCTTTGTTTGTAATCGTTGGCAACATTAAATGTGTGACGTGTGGTAACCAGTTCTGGTTATGACGATGCAATGTAATATTGAGAAGCAATAAGGAAGTATCTTGCATGTGTAATATATATGATTGTCATTTAGCATCACACCCCAGTACATAAGTAAAACATGGCGCAGTCGAATGGAGTTATATTATAATGTTCAGTAATCATGTTTACGTAGGGCTTGTCTAGTGCAAGTGATGTAACCTGCAAGTGTGTGATTCATGTTTGCCACGTGTTGTGCATTTTAGGTATAGCAGTAACAATGTGTGTTAGTGGCTATATTATTAAACAATTATGTCTTTGTGGATATATTGAACCGTAAATATTCTGCCATGGCTAGCCTTCATCTCGTAAAGCTTCCAGGCAGTGTCAATTTGGATAGTCCCATGGCCCAAAAGGACTGGGAAGTCTTTGAAGGGGACTTTGAAAACGATTTAATCGCAACTGGCCAAGACGAGCACCCAGATAAAGTAAAGATCGCACTTCTTAAAAATATGCTAAGCTCACAGGGAAGAGCTCTCTTCCAAACTTTTGACATCATCCAAGGATAAGTTGGTGTATTCAAAAGTAAAGGATACATACAGAGTGTTTGTGACACCAAAATCAAATCCTATGTACGAAAGGTTAATGTTTCATCAGCGTGTGCAACACATGGAAGAGCCTATTGATCATTTCCTAACTGACTGTTGTCGTTTGATAAAAACACGAGGCCATGATCGCCCCGTGTGACAAGAAGAAAATATGCTCATCGACAGCATCATCCAGGGCATTAGAGGTACGTCTGTTCGAGAGTCACTGCTGAGGATGGAAAATGCTACCCTTGCTAAAGATGCTGCGCAATGCCGTCTGGTGGACAAGAGTCAACAATAGGCGAAGGAATTCCAAGCACTGAATTCAGATCAAGAGAGTGCTACTAGTGATTTTGTATCAGCCAAAGATAAGAAGTCTTCACGCACTAGGCCTAGAAACAATTCTGGAGATAACAGTGAGTACGTTTGTTCTAGGTGTAAGTATGAGAGTAGAATGAAATGATGCAAACTGGCACAGTGGCGTGGGACGGGGAACAAGGGGACGAGCTGGTGGCCATCTTGGATGAAATCACGCCAAAACTTCATGCTCTGTCATTTATTGTTAATAGTGGCCATCTTGTTTTTTTTTTTTTCCTCCTCCGAATTTTCCTATTCCCAACTTCCTCCTTTATCATTCCACTTGGTTTTTTCATGCCCTATAATTCCACTTGGTTTTCTCATGCGCTTTCTTGCCTCTCCCCCATCCCTTCTCTCTCTCTTGCCTTCTATATCTTCCATCTTGGATGTTCGAAGTTCTCTCATCTGCTGTAAGCTGCAATCTTTAATTACCATGCCTGCCACTAGTCATCTGCTGTAGATGATCATCTTTTATTCTTGTGCCCGCCACCAGTGTGTGTGTGTGTTGATCTCAAGTTCATCACGTCGCCTGCAGGGGTGCGCTGGCATCATCGAGTTTAGTTCTATCAGTGGTAGCTAGGAGCGCTAGAATTTTTTTTAGTTGCTTGTTTAAGAACTCTAAAACTGCTGGAGGCACGCGGGATCGTTCCCACAAACCTTGGGCCATCAGCCGAGCATCCTGACCACAAGACAATGGAGGCTTCTAGGAAAGGAGGGTGTGTAATGTTGAATACATATAGATATTGTCATCCCGTCACTTGGAAAAAATTTTGGCAGGTCGTGACTTTATATAAAAGTTATATGAAAATAAGAATATTAAATATACTTAGTAATACAAAGAATTAATATTCACCAATTCGTAAATATATTTAAAAAATCATAGAAAAAAATTGCAATGCATGAATGTCACACATGCTTAACGAGCACGCATGCCGGACCACTGTGCATTTGCATCTCTGTAATGACAGTTTTCTATCCATGTGGGAAGCAGGCTGTGTGGTCCTAAATGTAATGCTGCACAGGCAAAACATTATTTTCTGTAACAACTAGCTGTTGAAGATGTCTGCTGTTTACCGACACCTTGCCCTCACACTAGCATCCATAGAGGCAATTGCGCTACTGCATACATGTGCGGTGATCAAACGCATGCACGCACACTTCAGAATCTGCAGGTTGTTCATACAGTGCATGTAGCATAGAGCGACGCTGACCCTCAGGTGCGCTAACCCCTAGACATCACACCACACGCTAAGCAGTGATGGAGGATTCATAGCACGAAGGAGAATATTGTCGGAGGCAGCCCATGATACACACACATAAATTGACTGTTGAATTTAGCACACAACGCAGCCGTCCAGACGAGATGATCATCCACAGTCATGAACTTTTTGTCTAAAACAAAGAGTTTGCCCACATTATCCGTCAATGCTTTCATTTCGGTATACGTATTTGCAGCCAACACTTGAAGAACCTTGCAAGCAATTCGCTCCCATAACGTTGAGTTTCGACTCTATAATGGTAAGCCGGTCCATTCCAGATGTCAGTGAGTGACGATAAGCCGCAGACTTAGTGCTCAACGCCTGCAGTACTGCCAACGGTCGCAAATCTTCTGAAGAGATGCTGCGGACAAAGGATGCATTAGCCGCATCACTATCATGTTTCAACCCACCAACATTCTTGACTCATTTTCCTCCAAAACTACAGTTGCCAACGCAAGTAGATGTAACACAACAATCCGATGCACGCTTCAGACCACTATGGCCAAACTTGGATATAAGACGTAGCTCATCGTTAACTGATGTACGATAATGAACTGATCGAATCCCCTATGGTACCTGCCCTTATGAAGCGGGAAATCCTTAGCTATTACAAGGAAACCATGAGGTTCTCACCAACAACATGAGCACATACCTTTAAACCTGTCAAATGGCATATCTGTATTAACATGATCCGGGTAAACATGCTGTAAATTTAAGTCATCCATGCAGAATAGAACAAGGAAATTAGCATTGTCACGCAGGAGTTGTTTAGGCATGTGTGAATAAGTCTGACACAGGTAAATCGAATCCACCGCTACATGGCAGCCTATGCTGAAATACTGCTGCATGGTTGACTGCTTCTCACATGCCACGCCATCGAAAACAAGCACAGAGTTTGGCAAAGTATCACTTGGCAGCACAATTTCTTCATTGTAGCTACATGCAAAATATCATAGGTCTTCTACAGCTTGAAGTATTTGTGCTAGACATAGGTACTTAGACTGTTGTAGCCATTTAGAGTATAGGTAAATGTTCTCGAACTGAAGATCATTGGGTTCCTCCAACAAGCTCAGAAGCAAATATGTCTTTCCACAGTTGCTTGGTCCTGCTATGATACCACACATGGTGTTTGGTAGCAGCTTCCCATGACGTGATTCGTGGGAGATAGCTTCGTCATCAGCGGTGATGTGAACAGGAAGCATGGCGGTCTGTGGAACCACAGGCCATGTTCGAGGCCCGGTGAGGTAGTTACCCGCGCCCAAGGTCAGGTGGCATGGACAGTCAAGTTCGAGGTCGGCCATACACCGCGAAACAAACTTATAAAGTAGACATGGCTGTAAAGTTGAGTTAGTATGTCGTAATGCGCCATGGGAGTAAGACAAAGAGTGGATGCAGACTGGTGAATACACTGATCACCAATCTTCAATTCGAGGCAAACATTATCGGCTAAAAATACTGTGGGCCTAGCACGCGTCTAGCACGTCGATTGATGCATGGCGAAGTCCCTGTCAATTCGTTGGACGAGATGTGCAAGGAACACGACATCGCCTACGCGACCAGCAGCAAGTTGGAAGATAGGCATAAGGCCGACACTGCTTTTGCCGAAAAAACCAAGTCGATAGTTGGGTCGCCCAAGTCCAAACTCTGTGAACGCATAGCTGCCCGTGGTGTGTCGAAGATTATGAAAACTAAAGTCAAGGGGAATGGGTTTGCAATTTGGAAGGAAGAAAAAAACTGGGAAGACACAGAGGAAACCTTGCAAAGTAGGGAAGCGAGGAGGCATACTACCATTCGTTTTGCCAGCACTCGGCACCCTTGGTGGTATTATCAGAGGTGCAAGTAGTATAGCGAGGGTAGTGAACATGGTTAAGGAAGAAAGTAAGCAGTTGGCTGAAGTGATTCGACACAATAGACATAAAGAAACGCTCACTTGAGGTAAAAAAAAAAAAAAAAAAAAGCGGTGGTCTGTACCTACGTTTGTACCATGTAGATGGACGGGGAAAGAGAAAACGGACAAACAAGCATAAGAGACCGTCTTAAAGTCACTCCCCAATCATCCTCTAACAAACATAAACATACCAAAGTTTGCCCGTAAATTAAAAATAACCTATTTCCAAGGCGTGTTCATGCGCAACTGACTATAACGCAGTCCAAGATGCATGGAGTGCGGCATAGTAAACATAGATACCAGCCGTGGGCCGGGGACTCATTGGACCGCGTATAAAAAAAGTGCGGGGATAAGCACAATACTTTGACAACTACGGTAATTTATGGGCACCACCAGAAGTGAAAACGTATTAGAGAGGCGTGAGATTACATTATAATTACGAAGCAGAACAACTGCCACTGGAGTGGAACTGCAGTCACCTATGCATGCGCTTCCTTTCAAGGTAGATATACAAACTGAAAACAAAAAAAAAAAAAACTATACTTAAAGGGGATGCACTACTTGTAAGCATCAGTCATGTCCGTAACCTTGATTGTGTCGGGCAATAGCTCGGAATTGCACTCCGTGCACTTCCCTGCGCTGAACCTGAAAGGGGCGTGGTCCATTGTGCTTATAGATTTTCAAAGTTACTTCACTGTTCAGAACACAGATAAGCAATCGCATGTTTCGCTATGTTAAGGACGACGGCAACAGAGGTGAGGTGCGTGTACCCACAGGTTCGTATGAGATTGAAGATGTTGGCGAGTACCTTAAACATGTACTGGAGCCAAAAGTGACGTTGGTGCTACGAGGTAACGCTTATACGCTGCACAGCGAGATTTATTGTACTGCTCAGAGAGACTTCACGAAAAGCGACACGCTTGCTGCAATGCTTGGATTCGCAAACAAGAAGTATGAAGCGAAGAAAATGCATGAATCCACCCTGCCAGTATACACTGGAGAGCCAAAAAAACTGGTATAGGCGTGCGTATGGAAATAACAGAGGTATAGGACCAATCAGAGTGACGTGATGGGGTCGGCAGCGCCTATATAAGACAACAAGTGTCTGGCAAAGTTGCTAGATTGGTTACTGATGCTACAATGGCAGGTTATCAAGATTTAAGTGAATTTGAACGTGGTGTTTTAGTTGGCGTACGAGAGATGGGACATAGCTTCTCCGAGGTAGAGATAAAATTTGGATTTTCGCGTACGACCATTTCACGAGTGTACCGTGAATATCAGGAATCTGGTAAAACATCAAATCTTTGACATCACTGAGGACGGAAAAAGATTGTGAACGAACGGGACAAACGATGACTGACGAGAATCATTAACCGTAACAGACATGCAACCCTTTCTCAAATTGGCACAGATTTCAATGCTGAGGCATCAACAAGTGCCAGCGTGCCAACTATTCAACGGACCATCATTGATATGGGCTTTTGGAGCCGAAGGCCCACTCGTGTACCGTTGTTGACTGCACGACACAAAGCTTTACACCACACCTGGGCCAGCCAACACCGCCATTGGACTGTTGATGATTGGAAACACGTTGCCTGGTCTGACAGTCTCGTTTCCAATTGTATCGGGCGGATGGACGTGTAAGAGTATGGAGACATCCTCATGAATCCATGGATCCTACATGTTAACAGGGGACTGTTCAAGCTGGCGGAGACTCTGTCATGGTATGGGGCGTGTGCAGTTGGCGTGAAATGGGACCTCTGATATGTCTAGATACGACTCTGACAGGTGACAGATACGTAAGCATCCTGTCTGATCACCTGCACCCATTCATGTCCATTGTGCATTCCGACGGAGGTGGACAATTCCAGCAGGACAATGCGACACCCCACACGTCGAGAGTTGCTACAGAGTGGCTCCAAGAACACTCTTCTGACTTTAGACACTTCCATTGGCCACCTAAATCACCAGACATGAACATTATTGAGCATATCTGGGATGCCTTGCAATGTGCTGTTCAGAAGAGATCTTCACCGCCTGGCACTCCTATGGATTTGTGGACTGACCTGCAGGATTCATGGTGTGAATTGCCTCCTGCATACCTTCAGACATTAGTCGAGTCCATGCCACGTTGTCTTGCGGCACTTCTGCGTGCTCGCGGTGGCCCTACACGATATTAGGCAGGTGTACCAGTTTTTTTGGCTCTTCAATGTACATTTCCCTGTTAACATTATAAGAATAAACTGTAATTTGGTTACCGGATCATACCTCAATGGTAAGCCCAGCCAAACACTACACTAATTTTCCGCATTGGTACCTCCAGGCTTTAAGCTGACCAAAGACACCCATTTATGTCCCAGTCATGAAGGAGAGTGTACAGGAAGTGGTCGTCTCTATATTAGACAAAGACAGTTGTTTGATTAATTTCCAAGGTGAGGAAATAACAGTACACCTACATTTATGGAAATATGGGTCTGAAATTTAAGGGAACGAGTACTAAGGTAATAAACGCAGCTTACGGTACCAAACCGGAAGTCAGTACAAGGCAAGTACCCAGCGTGTTAACATGTGAAAACATGCGTTTCCTTAAGAGATTGGGACTGTCTGTCAACAAATATGGACATGGAAATATTAAACGTAGACAAGCCAGCGGGCTTCGAAAACGCGATCACCAAGGTAGAAATCCACACATACACACCCTATCTAGCGGGTCCGTACGTACTTTTGTCCGAGTTCGAATCCTGGTGCAAAAACAAGATGTATACACCATGTCATGAAATTCATATTTGAGGTTCCGTGGGTCAGTTACAAAGGCTGGTAGCGCTGTACCCATGAAAACTAAAATAATAAGAAACGGTATACTACACATAAGTAGAATCGCATACGAGCTGAATGGATGTGAAGTGGATGTGACAAGAGATGTTGGAATTAAAGTCACCATAAAGAATTATCTTTTACTGACGCACAACCAACGTCCTGCAGCTAAAATGACAGGCTGGGGGATCAAAGATGATTTTAAAGTTTCCGTCTACAATGGTGAAAAATTCAAAGTATGTATCCCACTAGTTATGCTGCTATGTTTCGCCAAAGACTACAGGCACGTAATTAATAATTCCAAGCAGGACCTAGTTATTCTGTTAGCCAACATGCAAACAAACGTGATCCTGGATACTGCTGCTGCACCGGAAGCCACATCACTGATGATACAATCCATTGAATGGCTACTTCCACATGTCCAGGTAAAAATGTCAGAGCGCGTGAAATTTTTGAAATATGCAGAGAAAGGTAGGAATGTTGATATTGCATTTTGTACATGGAGTTTAGAAACGTACATGAGTGTACCACGCTCCGTGAGCGAAAATTGTAATGTCAAAACAAGTTTCACAAGTGAGAAACCTCGCTACATAATAATTGCGTTTCAGAGAAGTAAACAAAATGTCCTTGGTGCAGACACCTCAAAATACAACCATGCGAACATAAAGAGTGTTAAGTTATTCCTCAACTCTGAGTGTGACCTATATGGTGATTTAAACATAGATTTCCCAAATGGTATGTGTATGGTATAGTATCAAATGTATGCTTTCAGAAGTTGTACTATGGACAAACACAGCCACCGACACTAGAACATAGTGAATTCATGAACACTGCCCCCCGCTAGTTTTTGACGTTAGCAAACAGGATGATAGACTAAAGTCTGGCATAGTCGACTGCAGGATTGAAATAACCACCGCAGAGAATTTCCCAGCCAATACTAAGACATTTGCCTTAATAATTCACAATAGGCTGGTCACATACAATGTTCGTGATAGAGTAGTTAAAATACTAACATAATTAGCACATATAGTCCAGTCAACATCAGAATGCTGTAATGTTCGCGAACGTTCAAGGCTGCAAGTCACAGTGTGGTTTCATTATTAAGCATATCTGCAGAGCATATGTAGATGGTAGCATAGCGACATGTACATTTCTACCTCCATTTCCATGGAAGATGCTCAACAGGAAAAGTAAGGTAACGAATATGTGGCTGAAAAAACACTATCATGGTCTCAATTGGGACGATGGCGAAGCATAAGACGATAAAATAAGTGACATACTCACTGCCATGTTGTCTGTGGAGGCAGATGGTGTGGTCTTCATGGCCGATTTGGAGCAGAAGAGATGGTTGAGCATTTATTGTGATGCGAACGTAACACTATGCAATCTGCAGTCAGAGTACAGCACCCCGTCATTAAAAACCTTGAAAGCTCAGTATGCGAAAACTAAACATGACTGTGACGCATGTAGGCTAGGCTGGTCATGTCCATGCTTGGAACGCACTGCTGCTAAGGACATGGGCCATGAAGTGCGATGATGATGATGATGATGATGATGATGATGATGATTGATGATGATAGTACATACCACTGGGGTGGTGGGGAATTGCCATTTCTGGCCATTTTTTCTTTCTTCTAACAGCAGATGATATAAATACAGACAGACCCAACACTGAGGCTAAACCACAGTACTATTCGTAACTGCCCACGTGCGTGTAGCTTACTCTCTCTTGCCTCCTTACACATGAGTACTGACTGCCATCATGGACAGGCTTATAGCGAAGCTAAACAGTAACGTTCAGTATAGGTTACTGTCGGACTTGGTGATTGGGAAGCGGTACACGGCATCAGATTTCCGGCTGGTGGATACATCCTACGGCAAGTGCATGACATGCATGTTACCTGCAGAGTTCCGGATACATTTACATACATGCTAGGTTTAACTGATATTGAAGACAGAAAATGAAACTGCTTAACGAGACTACAGTGAACATAGCATATGGGGGCATCGAGCCTATCGGTAATGGCAAGAAAATGCACATGCTGGAATTCTTGTAATGTGTGTCTAGGAATAAATATAAACTCACCTCAGTAGAACTCTAACTCTCCACACGTACACATCAGACATGTACATCGCATTTAATCCCCTGGATGTGTCCAAATACGGCGATGTTACGACTGGGTACCGCAGTGTTCACTTAAAAACTTCTGGATTGCCTGAGCAAGTGCAAAGCTGCAATTGTCTCGAACACTGGGTGTGTCACAATGAGAGCGAAGAGGGATGTTACGACTTATACTTGACACCATGCGCCTGGACACGAAGCTTTGCACCATCATCAATATGCTGGCCTGTGCAAATGAAGAGAATATACGACAGGTGTGGTTTACGCAGACAATTGCATATGAGCTGTACATCCCAAACAATGATGAAATTACCAGTTGGACTGAGACCTGTACAGGCGAACATCACACGACCATCATTAAGCGTGAAGCGGTTACATGAAAGAAAATGTGTTCTCCGCTAACATGTGAAGTCTACTTGGCTACAGTAATGTGAGCACGCCATCATGGGCATATAAGTGCGAGCGTTACATCTTGCCAGCAGTCAGCAGCAGCGCATCCTTTAGTAGACAACCACCGCCACCATGAACAATATGTTCGACAAATGTGACTGCTTACATTTCCGGCCGGAAAATGTGAACATGTACGATCTGTTCTTTGTCGGTTATAGACGAGTGGTATTTAAACCAATGTTTGAATACAAGCAAGTACAGGTATGTGATGGTGAAAATCATATGTGGGGTTTTCATGACTCGTACGATAATTTCCACAGCAAGATTCTACCATGCTATAAGTACGACATGTGTGCTGTTGGTAATCTCCACCCAAACAGTCACTTATCTGCAAGTGGAAACATTCTCGCAGTGCACGCAGAATTTTAAGATATAACAAAACAGCGTCATGAGAACGGGAAGGTGAACTTTGTCCTACATAACATAGACAATGGTGCAATCTGTCCGTGGACTGAAGAGTGTATGGGGCACATACATACTACTACATTGGAAGACTGTGGAAGCATATGGACCCTACCCTGCACGGTCGGGGTCTGCTGTGTACACATGTGCTGCCAGTATATCATGGAAGCCGCAAGTACAGAAATGAACATTACAAGTGTGCAGGGCGAACTAAAATTCCATAGCACATGTAAATGTATCGACTCCATCTGCGCCGTTGTTGCAAGTGTACTAGCACTGTTGGCCAAGGTTTTTTTAAATAGCTGTGATGCTCTACCCCCACCACGCACATGTGAGAGAGCTATACAAGACACTTGTATCCGGGGCAAAGAAGAGATGGCAACCTTCCGAGCTGAACACGCATACTACACCAGTGTGACGTCGGGACACAGCAGCTACCAAGGTGATGTGGTGAGGACGTACACAGAAGACTGTGACAGTGTCGTTCATTGCCTGTCGGCACATGAGCCGACGTCATATGAAACCGGTCAACAACTGATCGGATATACGACCTACGGCAAGTGTGCTGTGCTTTACATGCGGGAGGACACCTACCATGCTCGGAAGATGATGTATTTACCGCTGCATGCATGCATGATGCTGTGGCATTTCGCATACCAGATTACTGTCCAGCAGCAGCAGAGCAGTCCTCACAGTCGTCCAAAGCAGTCACAGTCCACGTTGACGACGATAGTGAAGCCATACAGCCATTGCCTATGGCCAACGAGGTGACCGTCTCTGCACCAGCAACATCTCCGCCAAGACACAAGCGGGCTGCGAAGGAAGTAAGGAAGTCCCGGATGTCAGCACGCTGGCAGATCAGACACTGCAGCAGCAGTGCAAACTGCACCGTGTTACCCGCAGATGTCGGGACATCGAGGCGACCAGCACCTTTGCAGTTCTTACCAGTGAAGACAATCGCACCATTTGCCTGACATGCGGCCTGATACCGCCTAGACGGCTGCCAGCCACTATCCCAGACCTCGCAGTGATGCCTACTGCAGAGGTATAAAGGATTATTTAAGATGGCTAATGAACAGTCTCATTGACCTATTGTAACTAACAATGTCACTTGCCAGTTTTATTTACATGTACAAGGGTTATTCGGAAAGTAAGGTCCGAATCGCCGTAGCTAATTGAATGTCGCGCGAACATTGTAACGCGCATGCGCACCGACTCCCGGCATGCCTTGCTCGACAAACGATGCCATTTGCATTGGTATTGTTGCAGTGTGCTGTTTACAGTGTCAGTTTAAAATGTTTAAAGCAACTGATCAGCCCGCGACTGTGAAATACAGTCAGCGATGCAGTTTTTGACAGCGAGGAACGTTTCAGCAGCAGAAGTTCATCGACAGGTAAGTCAAGTGTATGGCCCCAATGCAATGAGTGACAGCAAAGTGTGCAAGTGAGTGAGAGCTTTCAAGGACAGATGGGAAAATGTCCATGATGAACCGTGATCAGGCCGACCATCAGTGATCACAGAAGATTTGGTCAAAGCCGTGGACGAAAAGATTCGTGAAGACCGGCGATTCACAATTTCAACTTTAACATTTGAATTTCCCAATGTGGGTAGAACAACTTTGCACAAAATTGTCTCTGAAAATTTGCAATTTCACAAGTTGTGCGCATGTTAGGTTCCCAAGCTGCTTACTGAGAAACACCAAATGAAAAGAATGGCTTATGCTCTTGATTTTTTGGACCGATATCATAAGGAAGGTGATCCATTTTTAGAGAAGATTGTCACAGGGGACGAGACATGGGTTTCTCACATGACCCCAGAGTCTAAACGTCAGTCAATGGAATGGCGTCACCCGCTATATCCAGTCAAAGTCAAGACCAAGCGGACAATCTCAACACGCACGGTTATGGCAACCGTGTTTTGGGATAGACATGGAGTCTTGTTAGTCAAGTTTATGCAGCAAGGGACAAAAATCAATGCAGCCGCTTACTGCGCTACTTTGACGCGCAATAGGAAATAAGCGACGTGGCCTTCTGACGTCTGGAGCTTTGTTGCTGCATGACAATGCCAGACCCCATTCTACTATTCACACCCAAAATCTGATAAGATCTTTTGGATGGGAACAGATTGACCACCCACCGTACAGTCCAGACTTGGCGCCAAGCGATTTTCCCTTGTTCCGCTACTTAAAGGCGTTTCTCTGCGGCAAGTGCTTCGCCACAGATGACGAGGTGAAAGAAGCAGTTACAGACTGGTTACCCTCACAGGTGGCAGACGTCTATGACTTATGCATTAAAAAGCTTGTAGAACGTTATGACAAATGTTAAAAAAAATATGGAAAATATATAGAAAAACATGTAAGGAATTAAATAAAAAAGGTCTTTGAAAAAAATCTGTGATGGTTTATGTTTTATAAGAAATAGGACCTTACTTTCCGAATAACCCTCGTATGTACACACCCACACACATACAATTTATTTTAAAGCATTTTTGAATGACATCTTTTTTTGTAGCCTACAGAGGAGAAGGACTGGTTTAACAAGTGTTCTGTATGTTGTTATTTATTTTCAAGTATGTGCATGTCAACACGTGCAATTTGTTTTAAAGATTTTTTTAATGCTGACATGAGGCTGCTTTTTTTCTGTGTAAGTAGAAATGTAGTTTGATGGGAGGGGGAGAGAGAA
>NQII01000002.1:2745427-2809970 GCA_002778355.1 Clitarchus hookeri
GGCAGGGAGGGGAGGGCTGTTTGTCATCTACACCGGTGAATGGCGTGGAAAGAGGGGAATGTTTGTTAACATGGTGAAGGGCGTGGAGGGGAGAGGGGTAGGGCTGCACTTGGAGGTACTGCATGCAGCCATGGATGTGGTAGGGAAGGAGGGTGCGGTTAGGGCTCTCCTATGACCGGTACAGTTCTTCAAAAACACGCCCCTTGCAGCCGGCTAGTAGAGGTGCCATTCGCGACTGTCTGTGTGTCAAGCACTGGAAGAGCAGGGGGTTGGGGGGAAGAGGCAAGGTAGCTGACTGGGAGACAGTGTTTGCTAGTGTTGGAAAGGAGGGGCGGGGTAGCTGTCTTGGAGGCGGAGCTTGCTAGTGCGTTGGGTTGAGGAGGGGTGATGGTGTGAGGCGCTGGAGCGACGAGGGTAGTTGTTGTTCACGACCTGGCTGTACATATAATCCCTTACCGCACAGTGTCACGTGCATTTGTGAGCTGTAAATTGATGAAATAAACTGCCACCTAACTTGTTTGTTGCAGACAATACGCTTTTATAAGCTGTTCATGGTAAAGTGAGAACTTTTGAGGGCCTAGTTACTTTTTTTTTTGTTTTATCCTTCCACCATTTAAAAAATAAATATTGGCATGTAAGTAATAAACACAGTTTGTGTAAAGGCTGTTCACGATAAAATGAGCACTTTTGATATCAACTTTAGAAAAAGTCACTATTCCTACTTGCATATATTTTAACGGGCGAACTTAGTGACATGCGCCCAGTAAAGATGATAACGATGAAAGGAAAGTAGTTCCATATCTAAACGTTGAATAAAAAAAGTGTCAGGTAACCATTTGTGATAACACAAATAATTTTTTTCACTTTCTCTTTTTGTTACTGCATCAAAGTTTAAAAATGAGCAGATTTGCAAAATATTTTCATTTGGCATAATTTCACAGTTGCACTTGATCGACACATGAATAAAGTGTAGAGGCCCATGGCAATGTTAATTTTGCATAGGGTGGAAGAAGACACAATGTGCACACAAGTATATCTTAAGCAGGGCTTTCAAAAGTGCTCATTGTACAGTGAACAGCCTATATATTCCACCACACACTAGAAAGTTAATGTCTATAATGTAATGCATGTGCATCTTCCCCCAATGCACTTACCGCTGTGTGTGTACATTCTAATGTAATTGTCTCCAGGCTGTGTTATGTCTCTTTTACATGCACTGTTCCACCCCTGTTTATGTCGATAATGACTGTGAAATTAGAACACTGATCAAATAGACAATATTATTTGTTTTTTTTCATTAGGTAAGGCAATTAGGCAGACAGACACCGCTGGGTCCTTGCAGGCTTCGAGAGCGTGATGGGATAATCAGAACGTGTTGTTGAGTGGAGATGGGCGTACCCCGAGACAAACTATTGATGCCGTTCATATTTCACACATATACATGTACATGACAGCTAACCACGCAGTCTTTGCACACCTCGCCGTGCACACATGCGCAACTCCGACACGGTTTAGTACACCTCCTATACTTTGTATGTACAGGCAATTTCTGAAGTGACTGAATGTAATGATAAGGAGATGGGAGGACACAGAGATAACTTATTGATGAATCATCGCCATTTTACACATGTTGCCTAACCATGTGACCTGGGCAGCCTAGCAGTGTATGTCACTAATGTTCACCTTGTCTTACAGGTGTTAGGTTAGTATTTTCAGTGCGGCAATGTCATGCGGCTTTTCAATTGATACTGCACGTCCTTTCAAGGTGTTTCGTGATGGTATGAAGTGTGTGATGATGTTATACTAGGTGTATGAGGTATGGGAACTTATTTATTCAGGCTAGCGTAGGGTTTTATGCATGTTCTCTCTAGGTTTCCTCCCGGTGTTCCTGCGTCAAGTCCTCGCAAATTCCGCAAGTCCAACACAGTCGAGTCGAGACACTTCATCATCATCTAGTTTCCTCTGCGACTTCTTCGATCAAGATGGATTCTGACCGTTTCTCTTTTCTGCATCATCATCGACATCTTCGCAGTCATCGTCAATTTATTCTTCATCCCCATTACTTAACGCACCTATGATACAGCCACCAGCACTGCAGTGTGGATTCTGTGATTGCGTGCTTGCTGATCGGACGAATGTCTTGCGCCATGAGCATAACTGCCAGCTTAACCCCTTCAGGACTGCACAACATATGTGCGGTAAGTGCAGGAAAACATTTGCCTGCAGTGACAAACAAGCCTACTATCTTGTAACCTGCACAGGTCAGAACAGACAGGGTGCTTCGACCAATTGCAAGTTCTACAATGCAAATTTCACACGCACTTGTGATGCACGAAGCCACGAATGTGGTTTCTGGGAGAATCCCGATGCTGAAACTCTAGAGTGCGACAAGTGCGGGAGGCAGTTTACGAGACGGAATAGTGATGATAATGAATGCTTCAAGTGGGCCATTCTTGGTAGATTTTTGGAAAGTGAGAACCCTCAGCACATGAACTATCACTACTGCAAACTGGAGGGGAAATTTAATTTTGATGGTCTCACCTTCCCAAGCCCTCTGAAACCGATCAGCATTTTTGAGAGATGCAGCCCCGGTACTGCCATGAATGTATGTGCCTTGGACGAGGAACTGGAAATCATACTGGTACGTATAGCCAGAGCACAACAGGCTCAGCATTTCAACCTACTGCTCGTGACCGATGATGTTAGCAACCACTATACGTATGTTATGAACTAGTTCCGTATCGTCCGTTCCCAGGTTACTACATGCCATGACCGTATTCATATCTGCAAGTGCTGCTTCATATACTATGATGATCGTCCACGAATATTGGGGCTGACGGGTCTGCTGTGTCTCGAGTCGAATAAGCAGTACTGCAACTCGTATGCAGCAGCACGTGTGAAAATGCCTAAGGCCACACCAGATGGAAGACCAAGCGTCCTGAAATTAAAAAAAACTACCGCAATGCGGACAAGTTGCCTATTGTGGTATATGCACATTTCTAGGCTTTACTCAAGCCGATCCATACCTGTGCTCTGAACCTGACTCATGCATACACTTATGCATACCAGCTGCACGAGGCATATAGTTTCTGCTTGTATGTACATGTGGATAACGATCAGATACCAGCACACCTCACCACTTCACTGCCGACCGAACTGGTTATATATGTAGGGGAAGATGCCGGTAAGCACTTTACAGAGACAATAGTGGCTATAGAAAACAGGTGAAGGATGTGGAATGGATGTGGCTTCCCTGACATGATGAGGTTTTTTCTGTGCATAAGTTGCTGATTACTCTTGCACCTGACCATGCAACCTTTATTCCCAAAGCCCTACTTGTTATACAGTATTATGCATCACAGAATGAGCTGGGTGCTATTCTGTTTCAGGAGGGACCAAAGCGTTTCCAGCCGGTGGACATTGCCTCCAGGTCTCTTACAGAGCAGAGAAGAGCTATTCTCAGATTGAGAAAGAGCTCTTAGCCATTTTCTTTGCCACTGCTAAATTTCACTACTATATTTATGGTACAAGAGTATTAGTGCAGTCTGATCACAAGCTGCTTGTCAACATTATGGTCAAGCCTATACATAATATAGGTAAAGCATGTCTTCGGCAGTTACGCCTTAAATTGCTTAAATATGACCTAAATGATACATACCTACCTGGTAAATTTATGTATTTTGCAGACCACCTATCTCGATTGTATCTTCCAGACGAGGTGAGTGATGATCCCTCAATGGTTGAGGTTGTCCATTCTATCAGTAAGCATCTACCAATGTCTGAAAAACGTTTGCTTCAGTTCCAGTTGGAAACCACCAATGATGCTGTCCTCAGTTTAGTTTCCAAATTCTGTCAGTCAGAATAGCCACTCTATAAAACAGTTCCTTTGGCTTGTAAACCTTTTTATAAAATGAGAGATGATTTGTGTTCTGAAAATGGTTCAGTCTTCCTGGGGTAATAAGCTGGTTGTTCCTGAATCTAAGACCATATGTTCTACTGTTAGATGTGGTCGCGAGGTTACCCAGTGTTGGTTTGATGTTATATTGTCCGGCGCCATAACTCAGTGGTGAGCTAATGATGAGGGTCGTCCGGTCGGCGGCCCATGGGGACCCTGGTAATCCTCCGTCAGTTGGTTGATGAGTTGTCACTTACTTACTGTTGCACTTTTATAACTGATGACAAGACTGTAGGCCGTCTCGTATGCCTGAACTATGCTAAAAAAATGTGGGTGATGCTATTAAGGATGCCCTACAATGACTTGACACTGATTTCACTTGGTTGAGTGGTTTATTCACTGTCCTTGATACAGTTGAATAATGAGTGAATGAAGCATGGTAATGGACTCAGCACTTAAACTGTGAAAAACATGTGGTCTTAGATGGAGACGCCATTGCGTTAAACTCTCTGGTGAGAGGGCGGTTGGCTCTCCCCTCAGTACATTAAAATAACACAAATGTTCTGGTTGGCTAATATATAACTATTGTAGTGAAAATGATTGCAGCTTACATGCTGGTACTGAGGGGGCTCGCGGAGCAGGCGACCAACGCCGCTGGTCTTTTTCAGGTGCTGAGACAAACTGGGACGAGTCATGTCCGCAATCGCCACAAGTGACAACAACCGACATCAAACGCAGAACGATGAAACATTACATGTACACTCTGCGATGTGATTATGATGATGAAAAATTTTACAAATTAAATTAAACACATCGGTGACATCCCTGTTTATTAACAAATGTCCGTTAATGTTGAAGATGTGAAATGGGCGGGGAATGTCACCACACTAAATGATTTCTTACAATGCTGGAGGTCTTTAGAGGCAATATATATATATAGACACACATATTAAATAAGTTTCTACATTTTCTCATAAAAGTGTTTGAATTTCACTTACCGATGACATGTTTAATTAAACTGGCTACAGCGTTACCAGGTGGATGTCTCCTGAAGGGATCGATGAGTCCACCTGAGCAAAGGGGTGTGGAATGCCATGCTTGATTGCCATTTATACAACGAAAAACACCCCTGGCTGTAGCAGTGAATGCGGTGGCTGTGTTCAATATGTTTGTAAAATTTCTGTACACGACTGGATAACACTTTGGGGCACTTATCTCTTCAACTCCGGCCTACCAGCCAGTTAACATCACCCGGAGGTGCGTTGCGCCATATTCAGCCGTGCGAGCTGCGAGGATGCAACTACCAATTGCCAGTGCATCCAACGGCTGTGGCTTTGGGGTAAACACCGTTTTGGATCGCCTACTCACTTATTAAGAGAGTTGCCTCTTGTAATAATTGAGTAGGGCGGCCTCTTGAGTTGCGTAATCCTTGTCGGCAAGAAGGTGCAAGTTCCGTTCTTGTCAACCAGCACTACGCACTAATGTAGTTGGTGCGGCTCGGTGTAGCTGGTGTAGTTGTGGCTGCGGCAGTCGGAGTGGGCGCAAGGAACTCCTGGATGCATGGTTCACGTCAAGTTGCTTCATGAAGGTCATTGTGGGGAATCAAAAACTAAGTCCAAAGGCTGCCAATTGTTTTATTAGCCATCAATGTCAGTGGACATTACACGTTTCAAATAAAAATGCTCTGTTTGTGAAAAGTTCCGTCCAGCTAACTACAAACAGCCCCTCTGTCACATCCCAAACCAAAGCTGCCAGTGGGTGCAGACATATTTGACTTTTCTGGAAAAGCTTATCTAGTTCTTATGGACAAATACTCAAAATGGATAGATATTTGTGAGCTACCTAGAAAAACCTCTTTAGCTGCCATAAGTGCCATGCAACAGGTGTTTAGTACCCACATTTTTCCATGAGTACTTATGGCTGACAAGATGCCATTTAATTCTGTAGTGTCTTCAGTACTACATTAAGAGTGAAATTGAGCTCTGAACCAGCAGCTCTCATTATTCTCGCAGTAATAGGTTAGCAGAAATGGCTGTCAAAATTAGCCACATGTTGTTACGCAAAAGTTAAGGCACTCACTACAGAAACTTACTTTATGAATATAGAAATACTCCTCTTGCTGGCTTCTCAGTTGCTATTTAACAGGAAACTCAGAGGTAAACTGCCTGTTTCATACAACTCCCTTAAACCTAGGGTCATCTGCCCAGAATATGTTGTTAGAGCACTAGTTTCCAAGGAGCAGCAAATGAAGGGTGTATACAACCAAAATGCCAGACGGCATGAGGTAACATTCATAAAAGGGGAAAATGTGGTTTTCAAAACACACAAAAACGACAAGTGGGTGCCTGGAGTTATCGTGGATCAGCACCCATCGCCTCACTTGTATTGGGTACGAGTATCGGTTGATAAGATAATCCGTCAAAATGTGATTCATCTAAAAAGGTCCAAAACTTTGCAGAGGCCCCAACAGTCTGCTCCAATATTGCTTGAGGCAGGTAATGCTGAGACTGGCCTAGGGAGGGGAAATCTCCATCCTAATCAAGCAGGCCTATGACTGAAGCGGGTCCCAAGCACTTTGGCATCAGAACCTGGCTTCCGAGGATTTGAGCCTCATATTGGTACTAGTGGTATAACTCATGTATTTACTGTGCGCAATAAGGACTCTTATCAGGAGGCAACAGACAGAAGTCATACCTCAGCAACCAGAAGTGGAAGGGTTGTGAATAAGTATTGTGCATCTGTAATAATGATTATCATTTAGCATTGTACCCCAGAACAAAAGTAAAACAGTGCCATTTTGGCTTAGGGGATTGATGGTTGTCGTCAGCTGACTGCGTTTGTGTCATGCACACCCTTACTCCCCGGAAAAGGAAGCTTCAACAATGTATGAATTAGAACGTTTGGCTGTTTTTTTTTTTGCGTGGAAAATTTTTGTCAGTATTTAGAACATGCTGAATTTATACTTGAGACTAACAATCAGGGTTTGTCGTGGCTTTTGGCAAACTCACGATGATTGGGAAAAATTGGCAGTTGGGATGTTAGAATTTCTTCATTAAATTTTAAAGTGCAACACATCAAGGGAACCCAAAATGTAGTAGCTGATGCTGTGTCACTAATGTTTGAAGGTACCAATGTGGAACCTGAAGTTCTTCCAAACTGCAATGTTTTGTCAAAATTTCCATTAGTATTTACCATTCTTAAAAAGCATTAAGTAAAGAAAAATTAATTGAAACAAATCATTACAAATTTAAAATCAGGTAGTGAACAAAAGCCCTATTTCCTTTCTAAAGGTCTTCTATATTGCTGGTCTCGTGATAAACAGAAAAAAATTGTGTTGTCTACGGATCTAAAACCTATGATATTTGATTATTTTCATTTCTCACCTCTCAGAGCATACCTAGGCACACACAAAACTATTCAGGCTATCAATCAGCATTTCATTTATAAAGGTATGAATGCTGAAATCTCAGAAAGGCTGAAATGATGTAAAATATGCGCTCTGAGCAAGCCAACTCAAAACAAACATTTAGGTTTTCTTTCATCAGATATAGCCAAAAAACTTATGGAAAAATTGTTTATTGAATTTGTTGGCCCTTTTCCTAGGAGCAAGTCAAGTAATAACATGCTTTTAGTATGTGTTGATACTTTCACTAAATTTGTGTGGTTGATCCCACTTTGAAAAGCTGACGCTGTGTCCAATATCCATGCTCTTCAAGCACACATTTTTCAAAATTTTGGTACGCTTTCATCCATTATGTCTGAAAACATTTCTCAATTTACTTTCAATCTTTTCAGGAATATGTGTTTTTCTCAAGGCATATGCCACATCACCTTGTCCTCATAAAATCCTCCATCCTCGCATGCGGAGTGTTTCAACTGAAACTTTCAATCTGTCCTTATTGCTTTCTATGCAACAGACAAAATTTGTTGGGACAAAAAACTCTCTTGGCTTCAAACGGGTTTCAATTATGGTAAGCATGAATCACATAAAACCAGTCCATTCAACCTTATGTTTACCTTTGTACCAATAACACTTATCAAATCTGTGGTATTTGAATGATTTGTTACTGAACGATCCTAAGGATGTTTGTGAAGTTTGGGCATCTGCCCTTAATAATTTAAAGCAGACAGATGCATTTCAAGAGTCATGCTAAGTAAATTAAAGGTTGAATTGATAATCCATTTCGTGTAGGTGACCTTGTTTTGTGCAAACCACACCCTGTAGCAGGGCAGTTGACGAAAAAACAGCTAAAATTTCGTGGTTGGTCGGGCCCCTATCAAATCCAAGGCTTTTTTACACGTCACTGCTGCTCTAGCGGATCCCAGTTCAGGAGCCTAAATTACAATAGATCATGTGTCTCATCTGAAAAGATTTCATTCTTAAAAAATAAACTTTGTTGTGTGGTTTAGGAGCTGCAGACTCTTGCTTGGCATTAATTAATTTTGTTGGCCAACCACCACAAAAATACACTACAAAAACTATCAAACTATTCATTAACAATTGCTTGGTGTGTTGATTCTGATTTTATCTTGATTGTGGACTGATCACCCACCAATCAGAGCCATTTTAGAATCCATGTTTGAGGTCTCACCCCATCAAAAAACTGTGCTACTACACTGAGGTGACAAAAATCATGGGATACCTCCTAATATCGTGTTGGACCTCCTTTTGCCCGTCGAAGTGCAGTAACTCGATGTGGCATGGACTCAACAAGTCTTTGGAAGTCCCCTGCAGAAATATTGAGCCATGCTGCCTCTATAGACGTCCATTATTGCGAAAGTGTTGCCGTTGCAGGAGTTTGTGCACAAACTGACTTCTCGATTATGTCCCATAAAAGATTGATGGGATTCATGCCGGGCGATCTTGGTGGCCAAATCATTCGCTGGAATTGTCCAGAATGTTCTTCAAACCAATCGCGAACAGTTGTAGCCCGGTGACATGGCGCATTGTCATCCATAAAAATTCCATCGTTGTTTGGGTACATGAAGTCCATGAATGGCTGCAAGTGGTCTCCAAGTAGCTGAACATAACCCTTTTCAGTCAATGATCGGTTCAGTTGGACCAGAGGACCCAGTCCATTCCATGTAAAAACCGCCCACACCATTATGGAGCCACCACCAGCTTGCACAGTTCCTTGTTAACAACTTGGGTCCATGGATTCGTGGGGTCTGCACCACACTCAAACCCTACCATCAGCTCTTACCAATTGAAATTGGGACTCATCTGACCAAGCCACGGTTTTCCAGTCGTCTAGGGTCTAACCGATGAGCCCAGGAGAGTCGCTGCAGGCAATGTCGTGCTGTTAGTAAAGGCACTCGAGTCGGTCTTCTGCTGGCATAGCCCAGTACAGCCAAAGTTCGCTGCACTGTCCTAACGGACACGTCCGTCTTACGTCCTGCATTGATTCCTGCGGTTATTTCATGCAATGCTGCTTGTCTGTTAACACTGACCATTCTGCGGACAAGTCGTTGGTCTCGGTCATTAAGTGCAGGCGGTCGACCACTGCGTTATCCATGGTGGGAGGTTATGCCTGAAATTAGGTATTCTCGGCACACTCTTGACACTGTGGATCTCGGAATGTTGAATTCCCTAACCATTTCCGAAATGGAATGTCTCGTGCGTCTAGCTCCAACTACCATTCCGAGTTCAAAGTCTGTTAATTCCCATCGTGCGGCCACAATCACGTCTGAAACCTTTTCACATGAATCACTTGAATAGAAATGAAAGTCCAATCAATGCACTGACCATTTATACATTTTGTACGCAATACTACTGCTATCTGTATATTTGCATATTGCTATCCCATGACTTTTGTCACCTTTGTGTAAGTGATTCTTGGTTTAATTAATTTTTTTACATAATATAGGTTGCTGTTTTTGCATTCTGATTGTTTGGTTGTAATTTGTGTAATATTTCATACTCAGTTCAAGCAGAATATCTTTAGATATGTTGTTATTATTTGGAGATTTTACTACAGTAGAGCACCCCTCAACCGGAATCGCCGGGGTAAGGGCTATTCCGGTTATGGGAAATAAGGGTGGGATGGTGTGAAAAATAACACATTTTTAGTCTGAACTCGTGTATATGTGGCACCTAATTTTAACTTAAGAAATCGATGAGTGTAAATTATTAGTTTTATCCTTAAAGTTACACAACCATTAAAAAAAACACTACATACTGTTTATGAAATGTGAGTCATAAAACTCCCGGGCACTGAGTTAATGACCTTCATTCTCAACCTTTTAGCAGGGATTCTTATCTCTTCGCAGGGCGCATGTCTGCCTGAATAAGCGAGATCTGGATATCATGTTATTGTTTGTGTTGACATGCATCTGATAAAACTTCCCGAAGTATAGTCAATTCAGTTGACATTCTTTCCCTTACTGCATGGCACATCGGCACAACATACATTTACAAGAGCAGGGCTGACATATTATAGATCAAGTTCACGAAGTACCATATTTCTGCGTGAATAGGCCGCACATTTTTACAAAAAAAAAATGACGAAAAGTGGGGTGCGGGTTATTTACGAGATATTGGCATAAAACAATTTTTCCCCCTAAACCGTNCATAAAAACTATTTTCCCCCTAAACCATGTTCAAACATTAGTCAACGAACAATACGCTCTAATGTTTTAACTTAGTTTCTAAGGAAGTCAAAAAAATAATAAGAAATGAATAGCTCATCACATGTGTTTAAACGTGTATGGGTAGCAGCATACTTTAGCCTGCTTGTCCTCGACTGTTCTGCTTTGTATCACCTCTAGCCGCCATTCAGCTTGCGCACTTCTTTTCTCTTTTTTCTTTCACCCTCTCACTGGGTGTCCTTCCTTTCCACCACCACCACCACCACCCCCTTCCCTGGGTCACAACAGCCGCCATCCAGCACCAAGCAAGCTTGCTCGGACCCTTTCTTTTCTTTCTCCCTCCTTCCTCCTCTTTTTATGTTTGTCTCGCTCTCTCTCTCTCTCTGGTTGAATGAGTCAGCCAGCAGTAGCTCTGTGTGTGTGTGTGTGACGCCGCACGCACACATGTACCATACCATTGCCTGCCCGGCAACAACCGGCCGAGCTGGCAGGCTACGCACGGCACACATGTCCCGCAATTTAAACGCACAGTGTTGAGGCATTTTGANGCACGGCGTACATGTTCCGCAATTTAAACGCAGTGTTGAGGCATTTTGACATAAATACAAAAGTTTTATTTACGCGGAATACTGCGCTATTGCTACTTTTCAGCAGGCGGCGTGGCAACGATAACATTCAATGGAAAATTTATTAGTTTGACGTTACCATAGTTTGCTGTTGCCGCACTAGCACGATGAAGCCCGGCAATATTTACGGGAATACAAAAATTCAGTGCGGCCTATACTTGAAATATTAATTACCCCTAATTTTTCATCAAAAATTTCTGGTGCGGTTTATACATGCCAAAATACGGCACATGTACACTAACACGTTAGAACATTAAATTCTGAAATTCGCGCCACTAAAACCAACCGCATGTGTTGCACATTGTCATTAGTGACTGTCACTTGTGTCATTATGCAGCATAGCTGTAGCTGTGCCACTTGGGCCGGCTGTCTTTATCGTGCTAGTCTGGTGTGAGCAATGAAAGACCTCTTGCGAGCACGGGAAAGTTATAGCACAAATTTGCGACGTTTGAATTTTTTTTTTTTATTAGTTCCGGATAAGGGGAGTTCCGTTCGAGGGAATTCCGGTTAAGGGATGCTCTACTGTAGTTAGATTCAAGGATAGTTATTAATCTTTTGAAGATGTGACATACTTTTGTTTGTTGGTTCTTGTTCTCATTCATTAGATAATTTGATAATAATGGTAATATTTGGACTTTTATTGCATTTTACCAATTATGATAATGTCATTTTAGTAAATATAACTAACCTTAAGTGTAATTTTGGTGTAAAGTGTCTTTTTTTCTACACTTTACAGTTAGTTTTATTTTCCATCTTACTCTTTAAGAGGTCCCATTCTTTGTTTCCAGTTCCGTCTGTGTTTCGGTTTGTATGAAGTCTAGATCGACATCTTGTTTGGTTCCTTGGACATCTTCCTGGCTGTTGCCACCTATATTTGTGTTTCTGCAGTCACTGTAACCAATTTGAAATCTGGGATAATTTTTGAAAAAGATTATGACACTATCTTTTCAGACAATTTTTATTCAATTGTGTTGAACTTTAACATTCAAGCATTGCATGAAGAATGCTTGCAGCTAGACCAGAAGTTAAGGACAATGACTGATGTACATGGCAATCTTGGCATTAATCGTGTAAACAGTTGTTTTGACCAGAATTTTGAATTTGTGCTTTTGTAATTAGAAGACAGTCTGATCACTTTGATGATTGAAGTTTAGATTCTCACTTCTCTTCTACCTCAATCACGTGAAAGAAGGGGAATTTTAAACTTTGGAGGAAAATCCTTAAAACGGTTTGGTACTTTATACAATGATGATCTGAAAGCTTTGGAAAAGAAACTTAATTCATTAGTCGATGTGGAGGATAATATTTCTGTTTAGGTAGCTAATCACATAAATTTAATAAAATTTTTTGAAGATCGTATCTCAAATACTACAAAAGGAATTAAAAAACTGGCCCCTCATTACCTAAGTAGTTTCAATACTTTGTATCATGTGATGAACCAGACTTCTTTTGAACTTTGGGACAAAATTATTATTATTAATTTCAGGCTAGATTTTAGTACCATGTTATGAGTGAGTGAAGCCTTGTTTAGTGCAAGATTAGAACTGTTTGATCTGAAGCATGCTTTTGAGACTAGTGTCCATGGCAAATTGAGCTCTACTTTATTAAATTCTAAGGTTTTCATTGATATTCGGAATAGAATCCAACATTTAATTTCTCTACCCTTGCATATGATTGCTCAACCTCCATGCATATTATGGCTTTAGTACTGTGCAAGCAGTACACTTCACTTAATGTTGTTTTGAATACCACTGTAGCAAATAAGGACAGTTTTCAGAGTTATCATATTTTTGCTTTTCATGTATTATTTCAAAGTAAACAGATTTCTGTCATTAATGGTTTCAGATTTCCTTATTATCAGAATGGAAAAAAAGTACTTTGCCCCTGTTCAATATAAACTGTTGTCTGAATGTAAAACTTATGGTACAACCATATGTCCTGCTGGTTTTCCATTTTTTGATGTCCATGTTAATAGCTGTGACAAATCTTTTGTAAACTTGAAATTACCCTTTTTCCAAAAAGCTCATTCACTATGGTTCTTTGCTAAGTTCCTTATAGACGTAACCATTTTGTGTAGGAGTACTCGAGAAACTGATCAACCTTTCACTCACTCTTTGTCTGGGAGTGGTTTTATTAGCAATGCTTTTCATTGTGATATTGTCAGTTCATATTTCAAAACATTTAGTGAAGTAAACTCTGCTAGCCATTTCAATCAATCCTTACCTATTCTGCATTTTCCAAAAATCATTTTCAATATCACAGCTTTACATTTTCCCAAATTGCCCAACCTCTATCAATGATTCTCTCAAAGTACTCTAATCCCTTTTAGCTACCCAGCCTCAGGGTACTAATTTCCAGGGTGTTATCCAACTTCTCCGTCCTCATCCTATTCCACTGTCTGAAAACCTTAGTTTTGCATCTATTGTACTCTCTTCAGTTGCAGTTTCTTGCATCCTTTTTGCCATAGTTTTTTGGTTGAAATCCAAGTTTTGTGCTAAGATGCAACCTTCACCTCCTCAACCCTCTATCCATAAGCATTCAGTGGTAATAAGCATTCTGTGGTAAATCTGTAGTTTATAGCTGCTCTTCCTAATGTGTAAGTTCACACAACCCTTACCTGTTCTGCATTTCCTAAAGTTTTATCATGTAATTTTGTTTGTAGCACCTAGTTTTGTTGGTACAGCTCTCATCTCACCTTTGTAGTCCCCAGGTCCCGCTTTCAGGGTGGGAGTGTGTGCCACAGTTGTTGGCACTCTTTCTTGTAATTGTAATTGTTTATACCATTTTGGGGGATAATTTTAATATCACTGAGTTTGTTTGTGGCAATGCGTCCTAGACTTGACTAATTTATACTTTTATTTTTGTCTCAATTATAATATTTAGAGAACCATAGTTATCAAATCAACCTTCAGTTAGGTCTGCCGACAATGCAATTATGTCAGTCCTCTTCCCACACTCCATACCATTTAAGTCAGCTTGTAGAGCTGTGAAGAACAGCAGCAGGGTCTTTAGTTTGTAGGCCTGCAAAATTGGTAGTGACTGAGAGCAAGCCGGAGTGGATGTGGGCACTGTTACAGACAAAGCAAGTGGCAGAGCTGTAGCTATTGTTGTTGTTGGTATGTGATCACGCTGTCTCATTGTCATGCTGAGAAGTGGAGTTAAGTGCACATTGGGAGGGATACGTGGCCAGGATGGGCTTGCGTGCCTGAGAATGCACATGGCAAATGTGGCAAGCTGAGTTGCAGCATTCACAGGTGAAACACAATGTGCTTTCTTCCTGGATCATACCACTCGCCCGCTGTGACACACTGGCCGTGAGCTCACAAACCAAAGCTATCACAGCAGGTGATCTTGGTGTTCTTCCCTTGGCAAATGTTTTTCTAACATGGTTCTGGTCAATTCAGATCACTGGGATTGAAGTTTGGCAGAAGTGAAAAATGTTACACGTGGGCGAGTCAGCACTGAGTGGGACCGTGCACAGAAAAATAAATTTTTTGAGTTCACAGTAGCAAGATTCTGCAGTGACACACACTTGTTGTGATACATTCGGAAGCACTGAGTGCATGCAAAAGTGAATTGGCCAACTCCATCACACCAACATAAGTTACCACATTTTCTAAGTTTACTCCTAAATGCCATTGGTGCTGGTTCTGAGTTTGAGTCCACAGGGCTCTTGCACAACAATGCACTAGTTGCAGGGTCAATGGCATCCTGGATCCATTTGGGTCTCGTACAGCGGTTGCAGAAATACACAGTTTGGTCCATTGTCGTACATGCCAACACACTGGCACACAATTCCTGATTTACGTTTTCAAGTTCGTCACACAGTCGATGGACTTCTCTTGTGGGTTTTCACACTGACGTTGCACTAATGTAAATGTGTCCGGATTTGGAAGTGGGTGGGTGTACATGCTTCAGGAACAAGCATTCCACAATACCACTCACTAGAGATGTGCTAGTCAACCAGTCCATGGTCCTCGTGGTGGGGAAGATACGGAGATGCCATTGTGGCCAATTAGCTGTTCTCCAGGATCAAAGTACCTCGCAGGCCAGCGAAAAAACTCCCCTCCACCCCACCAAGCGGGAGGGGGGTGAACCATCAGAGCAGGTGGAGGGGGTGGCATGCACCATGCATGAATACACACACGTTACCATCTGCTGCCTCACATATCCACCAAGAGGGCAAGTGAGGGGTGGTAGACGCGCATGCCAGAGTGCTCTCTTTTCAGGGAGTGAGGGTGAAGCATGTGTTGTGAGCTCATATGCACAAGATTTCTGCAATCCTTCTCTGTTTGCAGGACAGTGGCAAGGATGTTGAGGCAGTAATGTCACAGGGTTGCTGGTGCTATGTTGTCATATTGATCCTGCAATGCAGTAGAATATTCCAGAGGTGATACAGGCACACCTTCTTCAGTAATGGGAAAAATTACGCTTGGGGAAAGCAAGAAAATGGCAAAATGTTAGGATTTCGATGAGTTTGGCTGAAAGGTAAGAGATTTTGCCAGAATAACCTTTCAGAGAACAGAATGTGTGGTTAATACATGTGTTTGATTACATAACAAGAGGAGGAGTTACATAGAGTGTTGTAGACATGGAATTGTAATCTCCCACAAGCTTGGGCAAGTCATTTAACAGGCAGGAAAATTACTAAGGAAAACTGCCACACTAGCTAGGTGACATTTTACAGGAGATAGGCTCCAGGATTCGGGCAATGTGGAATTTACAGAGGTGGTGCATTGTTCAGCTAGGAATATAGGTAGGAAAGAACTGGGAATTTACCATGGTGTTTTGGCACTGAATAGCTCCAGAACATGAAGCAGTAATGGTGGGTTATGGGCCGTTCATAGTGGCTTGTCCTGGAGACTCCTTTGGTGCCCCGGGGATGAAGCACTTTAAAGTTTGTACAGTTGTGATTAGTTTGCCTATTTTATCGAGGATGTAGACCCCTTCATAACACTAGTAATAAAGGTGAGGTTTTCATAGAAAAGTCTTATTTTGGTGTCAATAACACCGTGGGCAGGCCATGAGCAAGTGCATACTCCCCAACATACAGTGTTCAGATTTACCAGACTTCAATCTTACTGCTATACTGAATATTATGTTCTGACACGTGCTGCGTCCCTCCACCCTTAGGCATTTTGTCCCATTACACCAGCGCAGCTACGATGTGCCCTCTACTGGGGACAAGTCGACCTCGACCCGGTGGTTATTCCCTGCTTGACACCCAATGCCGGTGACGTGCACAAGAATGCTCCCCTCCTTTGAAACCCTCCAGGTACCGCAGGAGTCAGGTGACCGTCTCACTTTCACGCCATCAAGAGACGTCCCCAGTAAAAATACCCCTGGGGAAATAAATGCAGCGAGGGGGTTACAGTGGTTGCATACAGTGTTCCAGAAACTCCTTGTGTACCCCCCTTCATTTCATGTTTACGTACCCGTGCCTGTGTTGTGCGTGAAGTTTGAGTGTGCTAAAAACCCATAAAAATATGGGAATTATGAAATTTATTTGCAATACCCAATAAAAGTGCCTTGTATATAGCCCAATCAAGCATGGCTAATTACATTCCTCCTGGAGTGACAATGGACTCGTACACCACAAGCCATCCACTGCCACCCTATTAGTTTCAAAAATGAGGGTGCATGTGAGTTTTATATAATTTCATTAAAAACTTCAAAATGTAAGCATCCCATCCGAACAGGCAACGGGCTCGGAAAGACAGCTCCGTTGCTACTTGAAATATCATTGTGTTTTTGTGTTTTAGTGTCAATCCACTTTCTTTCTATGCGTAATTTGTTTACACAAATTCATTATGAAGGGTTATTGTGTATTTTAGTAATATGTAATTGTGTTTGTGTGTGTTCAATTCTATTTCAAAAGTGCCCTTGTATTTTAACATGCAACTGGCACGCTTTTGAGTTGAGGTCCCGGCAGATTCTGCCATGATTTTTCAGTTGGTTCCAAGTGCTTACCGAGAGTGGAAGTGTGTCGCATGTACCTCTGGACACATCAACTTCTTAGTACTGACGATTTAGCGTAGCAATAGCCTTAACATTTGTTGGTAACTTAATTCTTTCTTCTTTAGAATGGAGGCCCTGATGCTCTCAACCCAGGCAGCTCAAACCGTGCCAAGGGCATAAATGCATTTGTAATATTTCATCGGCAACGTGCCTTTTTGTTCTGTATAGGCTGCTAGCGCGCCATAGCCGGTAGACCAGTGTAAGTGCCTCTTCAGTGAGTAAAATGAATTGAGTTAAAAGTGGTTGTTTTTAATTCACTACTGGCCACTTCAAGGTGGTATAAATGTTTTGAGTCTTCTACCCACTGCTTCCTGCACCTTCTAACAATGTCTAACTTCGTAGTTTTTTGGCATGTGAGGTGGCCATCAAACAATCTCACTTAGAAGCGTATGAGTGGGCGAACACTCTCGTTAGGTAAAGGTAACAGGATTTTGCATCATTACGAGAGGTCACCTCATCACGGGGTGATCTCAGGGGAGCCACGTGGGTGAATGGACCACACCCTAGATGAGTCTCTCATGCTATAGCACCCTTCACAACTCTGCAATCATTCTAAAACCTGCTACTGCAGGTCAAATCTTCCTTCTCCCCACTCCTGAGTCCACAACAACCCATCATAAGGCTTGTCCAAGCATGTGGCTAATTCTTCACCTAAATTACCTAACTGACTTCCTATGATATGCAAAACCTGTCTTATGCCCAACCTGAGAGTGTACCCATCCATACTGCCTATGGTATTTTTACGTGTCCATATCGGTGTGGAAATCCTGTGTTTTTTCCGCTGAAATTCTTAAAGTTCCTGGCAATTTTCCTACACCCAAACTTCCAATTTCCATGTCAGAAGAGGGCAGTTTTGGTATGAATTATGGTGTGAAGAAGAAACAAAGAAATAATTATTACAAGAAATACAAATAAACACTCTTTTAATCACCAAAGATTTTACAACATTAAAATATATGATTTGCTTTTTCAGTATGTTATCTTCTCCCAGTAAGCGTAAAACACAATAAACTAAAACCATTTATCATTCATACACCAATCAATATTTACAGCACAAAAATTCATAGAAAATATTTTGGGTAAATCATCTTAGGAAAACAATGTGACACAGTTTAGTAGTAGAAAATTGGGACTTTTCACAGTGGCATCTGACGTCGAAGCTTGGAGCTGTTCATACTGTCATTCCAGTTGGCTGTCCACCATGTTATCAACAAAATGACTTGCCTCACCCAAAAGGTCACTTCAGAAATTAATTGTTTTATCCAAATATCACTTTTTTCACAAAAAAAAAAAAAAAAAGTAAAACGTCTCGATTGAGTCTTCAAATGAGAAAAGAAGATTCCAGGCTCCTTGATGTGAGCGCCGAAAAGTCCTCAAATCAGCAAAGTGGATTTGAGACTCTTAGGAGAATAAGCCACTAAAAGCTCATAGCAGTAAAAGCGGATTCGAGGCTCTTAGCGGAATGAGCCACTTAATCCTCAGAGCAGTAAAAGTGGATTTGAAGCTTCGTGCCATGTCCAGCAGATCAGCAGACATGGCACACTCTCCCCCAACTACCATCTGCGCTTGTGTCCTTGACCCTGTGCCCATGACCTTGAATGACCTTAAAACCAATAAAAAAAATTCCCCAAAAATTAAAAAAAAAGAATTAAAAACTTATAACAAATTTAAAAAAATTTTAATATAAAAATATTGAATGTTTGTGCTTAAGGGGATGGGGGACTGGAGCCGGAACCGACTGGCCACCATGTTGCAACATTACCCAATCGCCATATTGTATCTGAGTAACTTTGACCTTGACCTCAAGTCCGTGACCTTGAATGACCTCAAACTTAAAATAATCACAGAATTCCCAAAAAATAATAATGTTAAAATCTTTTAACAATTGATAAAAAAATTTAAAATATAAAAATTTTTTAGAAAAAATTTCATGACTTACTTGCAGGAGGTCAGAGGTTCGATGATGGGTGGAGCGACTAAGCCACCGGCACGAAGACCAGCAGATGACTGACACCCCACCATCAACACCTCTTATTTTTATTGGCTGATTACTCACGTTCGCTTGACTCCCTCTACCCCCCCACCACCCCCAAATTTTCACTGGCTCTATTTGACCCTCTCTGCGGCCCCCATCACTGCTAGTTTTTATTAGCAGTTTAATTGTTTCCATTTCCCCAACCACCCATTACAAACACCTCCTCCTTGTCGCTTCATCATTTGCTCACACCTTCATTATGCACGCACCCTCCCCCTCAAGGCGACCCCCTCCCATCTCTCCAATCAATTTAGCCTATTTTTCACTGTGTAATTACTCTGTTTGTTACCCCTTCACCATGCCACCATATTCAATTGACTATCTAGCTGACCCTTCATCCACCCAACTAACCCCTACAGTAAATCATGGGCTTACATCACACATCATTACTCATATTCACTCCACTCCCTGCCCCTTCATTGGCCTCCCACCATTTACACACTACAGCTCAACCACAGACAGTATAACTAGCCTACACTGGCAATTTCATGATGAAATCACATTGCTTACTCATGATTGGTTGTTGGTCAAATGATATCTCGTCATCTGTAGATAATTAATGTAACCAAAGGTGACAGGTCACAGGTTATCTTATGCAAGAGGTAACACATTTCACTTTTTTCGCTGGCATTTTCAGCATTCAGCTTGGTAAGTTATTATTTTATGTTCATCTCTTCCATTAAATTCTACTGGGTATTATTGATGTGCTCATAATTTAATTACACATACATTTCCCCAATATAGTAAAAACTCTGCGTAAAATTTTGATTACCAGTTTGGACCAGAGAGGAAATTGGAGTGTATGTATAAATATGAAGTGTTTGCTTAACAGTATGCTTAAGGCCAACATCCCGACTTTGTCTTTGGTGGTACCATTGTTGACTTCAGCTGGACTGCCTACGTCGTCGATGATATTCACAAACCATTAGGGTAGGACCCTTGAAACTTGGAATGTATAAGCCCAATTTGGGTGATAGACAATGTTATCTTCCATGCTCTTCTTGAACATCAATCAATCCACTGTCCCATCATTCCATCAATCTTTCCAACAATATTCCAATCTTTTCATCACTCTTTCAATCAATCTTGCAATATTTCCATCAATATTTCAACCAATCTTGCAATCTTCCAATCTTTCCATCAATTTTACAATTTATCCATCAATATTTTGAAATCTTTTCATCAATCTTCCAATATTTCCATCAATATTTTGCACTCTTTCCATTAATCATCCAATATTTTGATCAATCTTGCAATCTTTCAATCAATCTTACAATCTTTGACAATATTTCCATCAATCTTTCACCCAATATTTGTCACTCTCACAATCTTTCACCCAATATTTGTCACTCTCACAATCTTTCCATCAATGATCAAACCATGGATTTGTCATCTGTCCCCCATCCATACCTTTTAAAACATTCATTCACCAACTGTCTACACACATTTGTACTTGACGACTGCATTAATATTTAGTATGCAGTCCAATATCCATGCATTCTTATACTTAAAAGTCTTCATTATTATTCTGTATGTATTTCTCTACTTTATTAGTCGAGAGCTCATAGAATCACTTTAAAGTTGTGAGGGGAAAAAGGATACAACACACAAAATAAAGAAAAAAACATATATTATATAAAAAAAAAAAATTCTTATTTTGCACATTACAATTTCAGAAGAAAGCAGTTCATCACATCATGTGATATAATCCCTGACTTTCGGTTCACTAATAATTGTAGATATTTTGTTAATGTGTGAGAAATCTCCAACTTGTTGCAAAGCAATGAAATGTCCGAGTCTATCAACAAGTTCATTATGGTGTTCAGGAAATATGTAGTTTGTGTTCTTGTCATGTTCTATCTTCTTCAGGTCACATGTGGCAACTGACTTGTTTGAGAGATGTGTGAGTACATCAGGAAAAATGCCATCACCTTCATAATGAAGTGTCTTCATTTTCATCTTCAACACCTTTCTCTTTTTCAACATTAAGTTTCCTTTTCTTGAGAGTTGAAGCATTGTTGACAGTATTCGTCTTCACAGATACTGATGATGCATTATTTTTTGAACCTCATCAAGTTCATGTGCCAGTTTAGCAAGTGTATATTTCATAGGAACAGCGTGCCATACGGTAAAGCTCATAAATTCCAAGTTCCAAGGGTCCTACCCGAACAGTTTGCGAACAGCATCAGCGATGACGTAGGCAGTCCAGCTGGAGCCAACGATGGTACCACCAAAGGTAAACATGCTTCAACATCCTCTATTGCTTGCTGGGCCTGTGGGCTCCACCTATACTGGTGCCGCGGTAACAAGTATGTTGGTGGTGTAATGATGGCAGCAAAGTTCTGCACAAAATGATATAACCAGTTAACCAAACGAATGAACCTCTGTAGCTGCTGCTTAGTCTGGGGTGGTGGGGTTACACCATTTTCTGGAATTGTTTTTGGTGCAGTGTGTGCCCCCTGTTGTCTACTATATGGCTAAGGAACTCCAACTCTGGTACACCTATATGGAACTACAATTTGCGGGTAGCCAGCTGCTCTAAGTCGAAGTGGTGGAGATGGTCATCCCAGTTTGTGAACCACAATAATATTGTCTAAATAAGCAGTTGCAAAGTTTCCTACAGAAACCTCCAATGCTTTCACCATCATGTTTTGGAAAGTAGCTGGAACCCCTTCACCACAAAAGGATCACCTGGAATTGGAATCTCCATCTGTCTGGTGCATTAAACACAGTTTTTTTATGGTCCTTTGGGGCACACCAGGATTTGCCAGTAACAAGGCTTAAGATCAAATTTTCTTAACACTCATACTTCCCCAATTCCCGTAACAGTTTCTCTAAAATTTATCAATGGGGGCAGCTGGATTACAGTGACCTCGTTTAATGGCCAGGAGTCAATACAGAATCTCAATGTCCCATAATTTTTTTCCTCCAGGGCAATGAAGGAATTATACCAACTCTGAGAGCTCAATTTCATCAACCTTTAACATTTAACATACCTTCTTATGTATATCACGTCGCTCTTGTAGGCCGTAGCCATGTGGTGGGACATAGATAGTTTAATTGTGGGTGGTGGTAATCGGGTGCATGGCCACTATGGTTGGTTGCAGTGGGTCCACTGCTGCAAACACTTCCTATTGCAGATGTAAGATGTGCTGCACTGCCCCTTGACAAGTCTCTGGGACATTGTGGGCAAAGTTGTACAGGCTGATAATGCTCTGGTAGTCTGGTGATTGCTGCCAGATGCTTTAGGAGTCTGTCACTCCAGCCTTCCACGTGTATGTGTACCGGTCCTATCTCCATCACCACATCAAGGTTGGAAAGCTATGGTTGGCTCAACACTAAATCTTTCCACAGAACTTCCACCACTACAGCCAGCATAATTGATACCTGGTCTCATAACCTGACTTCTACCTCTGTCTGTCCCACAGTGTTTCCTTGTCCTAGTGTCTAGTTAGCTGTGCAATTCTGTGTTGTGGCCATATATTGTTGGCCATCATCAAGCATTGTGTTACAAACACAGGACTCGTCCCAGTGTCAATCAAGGCCACAGCCTGTCGCCCCATTCACCTGCACTAGGATCCTCATGAGTCGGTTCTGGCTCACAGTCTGTTAGTGAACCTAGGGCATCTGAAGTTGGCTATGGGTCAGGGCATGAGGCTCCTGCCCTCCCCCTCACACTCCATTTCCCAGCTGGTACTGTTGTGCGGGCTGGTTAGGGCAAACCTAGTGTCAATGCTAGGTGGGTGTTTTGCAATACCAACATTGTGGTGCTCTTTCTTCTTCCAGGTCACCTAGTGCTTGCCCATGAGGTGGTTGGGGGGCCAGTTCTGCCTTGATTGCCCATTGGGTAGCTGGGCTGGTGGGGGGTGGTGGTCTATGGTGGTGGTGTTTCTTGGTCTTTGGTTCAACTGCTCAAGTTGAGTGCAGCTCGCCTAGTAACTTGCACATGCTGTCTTCATAGCTTGTTTGGCATATTCCTCCAGTTCAGTGGGGCATTGTGGCTCTTAGGAAATGCTACAGTTCTTTGTGCATAAGCTTGGTAACCATTGGTAATGCTACTTCTGGCACCTTCCATAGGTGAATTCTTCCTGGCAATGAAGACTTCTACAGCCTTGGAGTCCTGCTGCCACCATAAAATTGGGTACAGAAATGCATACTGGCCCAGTCATCTGCAAATCAGGTCTTCTAGCAGATTGACAAATTCCCCCAGGTGATATAGAACCACCTCCATCACTGCCATGCATCCCGTATAACTGTTTACTTGTGCAGTCTGTCAACTCTTCTCAAGGTACATCATATTGCGTCAGTCAGTCTTCGCACTGCTTCAGGGTCCTTGTATGTGTATCTGGCAATCTCGTGTAATGTCAACCATACTGGTATATTAGCAAAGAATACAGTAATGCCCACATTACTGTGAGGATTATAGCTATATTTGCCCTGATGTATCTAGTTCACACATCACACTGGCCTCATTAGCCTATCCATGGTCGGTGAAGCGGTGTTTGTTTGGCACTCTGTGTTCACTTTCACTTCCCAGAGACCCATTAACTCTCCAATGGACAGTTCTACATGATTTCCAGCGACAGTGCTCAACTCAGCCTGCCCATACATACACTCCATTCCAATCCTCCACCCATTTGCTGTCCATGACCCATTGTCATATGCACTGTTGACACGTGTTTGACTGACCACATTTACACGAAGCACGTCCTGTCCATGGGGTTTGATCATCGCACCCCAGGTGTTCGGAGCCACGCCTGATGCACAAGTGAGTGGGGTGCACCATATACCTAGTGATAGACGCGAGGGGTAGAGTGAGCAAGTATCATAGAAATGCCTTGAGGATAACCTAGCCTGACAAGGAAAGAGCAGCAGTGAACACCACCAATATAGGGGAGGGGAGCCCGGGACAAGTGAAGAGACAGTAGCTGTCGTTACCCTGGGCAGCGGAGAGCCGTCCCACATCTTTACAAACACAGGATTAAACAGTGGAGACATGGAAACCCTCTTCCTGGTATTAACTGCATCAGAGACCAGTATGCCAGTCACTTGCAGGTGCTTCTTTGACCCCACCCCAGCAGATGAGCCAGTCGAGAGTAGAGCAGTGGCCGCTCCCCAGACAGCAGCCCTGCCGCTTGTGGAAGGCCGGACGATGGGGTTGCAAAATTGCCATTGCCAACTAGAGGCGGCTGTGGCCATGATGCCTCACTGGCCAATGCCACTTTAACTGTCAGGGTGGAAGAGTCGGTGGATAACCCATCCATATGACTCAGGCATCCCAGATGTTGCCAACGCCCATGCCACCTTGCCACCTGCAGATCGATAGAGGCATATCCCAACACCCTGGCCAGGACCTTACAGCTGGGCGGGTGGAAACTAGTGACCGACAGGTGGGTATTTGGAGATGACCACGTAAGCCAGCCAGTTCCCATCAGAGTCCTACACTCAAGGTTGGTGTGGGTATCAATGGCGGCCAGAGCCAACCTGAGACTGCCGCAGCTGCTGGACCTTCAGGACCGGCCTCACTACAAGGAAGTGTGTCACAGTGCCCAGCTGGTCCTATCATGCCCAGCAGTAGCACTCTGAGATAACCTGGGGGACCCAATCTGTCCTAGGATACGTGTGCAGTGTGTGTGGTGCAGTGGGCTAGGTCAAAGACGAGTTTGAGTGTGTTAAGTAAAGTGATATGAATTAGATATACACTGAAGAGCCAAAAAAACTGGTACACCTGCCTAATATCCTGTAGGGCAACCGCGAGCATGCAGAAGTGCCGCAAGACAACGTGGCATGGACTCGACTAAAGTCTGAAGGTATGCAGGAGGCAATTCACACCTTGAATCCTGCAGGGCAGTCCACAATTCCATAGGAGTGCGAGGCGGTGGAGATATCTTCTGAACAGCACGTTGCAAGGCATTTCAGATATGCTCAATAATGTTCATTTTAGTGATTTAGGTGGCCAATGGAAGTGTCTAAAGTCAGAAGAGTGTTCCTGGAGCCACTCGGTAGCCACTCTCGATGTGTGGGGTGTCGCATTGTCCTGCTGGAATTTTCCACGTCTGTCGGAATGCACAATTGACATGAATGGGTGCAGGTGATCGGACAGGATGCTTACGTATCTGTCACCTGTCAGAGTCGTATCTAGACGTATCAGGGGTTCCATTTCACTGCAACTGCACACGCCCCATGCCATGACAGAGCCTCCACCAGCTTGAACAGTCCCCTGTTGACATGTAGGGTCCATGGATTCATGAGGATGTCTCCATACCCGTACATGTCCATCAGCTCGATACAATTGGAAACGAGACTCGTCAGACCAGGTAACGTGTTTCGAGTCATCAACAGTCCAATGGCGGTGTTGGCTGGCCCAGGCGAGGCGTAAAGCTTTGTGTCATGCAGTCAACAACGGTACACGAGTGGCCCTTCGGCTCTGAAAGCCCATATCAATGATGGTCCGTTCTATAGTTTGCACGCTGGCACTTGTTGATGCCCAAGCATTGAAATCTGCGCCAATTTGAGAAAGGGTTGCATGTCTGTCACGTTTAATGATTCTCGTCAGTCGTTGTTTGTCCCGTTTGTTCACAATCTTTTTGCGGCAGCAGCGATGTTGATGATTTGATGTTTTACCGGATTCCCGATAATCACAGTACACTCGTGAAAAGGTTGTACTTGAAAATCCAAATTTTATCGCTACCTCGGAGATGCTTTGTCCCATCTCTCATGCGCCGACTATAACACCATGCTCAAACTCACTTAAATCTTGATAACCTGCCATTGTAGCAGCAGTAACCGATCTAGCAACTTTGCCAGACGCTTGTTGTCTTATATAGGCGCTGCCGACCGTATTGCGTTACTCTGATTGGTTCCATACCTCTGTTACTTGCATACACAGGCCTATACCAGTTTTTTTGGCTCTCCAGTGTATAAGCACAATGATGAAACCCATAGAAAAGTGGTTGACCTGGGGCTGAGTGCTTGACATCAATACATATTCTCGAACCCCTCAAAGGGCTGAAGTGTGTACGTATTAGTATTTACAGTGGCGAAGTAAGAGAGAACTGTTAATGTCAAAATTATTTATTTTTTTAAGGAAAAGGATTTATAATTAAGTTTTTTTAATTGGAGGGATTTCGTTTTTGTGTAATGGTCAGAGGAATGCAGGCATGCACCTCCTTTAGGCTGTTATGTCTTTAGTCTTGGAACATCCGCTGTCAGGTAAAGACATGCATCATGTGGAAGTCCTCATCGTTTTTGCTGCACTGCCGTGTTTTAGTTTCAATAATGTGTAATATGTAGCTAATTTTTTCATTTTGACCTCCACATTACCCCTGTGTCTGCAGTGGACTTATTCATTTTCCATGCACACACTGTACTCGTAGGTTCTCCGGCGTGTTAAATGTAAGGTACCGGCTGACTCTGGCATTAATTAATATGTTAATATTCCGGCAGGCAAATGCCTTTCACCAGCACCCCAATTGTCGAATCCAAGAGCACATTTCTACATAATTTTATTTTGATATTAACATGTTTTTTTAAGTGAATTTTTCGCAGCCACATGCCTATGTAAAGAGGTTATATGTTTAGTCATTCAAATCCATGCTTTAAACCAGACAACCAGTGAGTTCTTTTCTCAGAGTTCTTCATCATATAAGTGATTACGATGTTCTGTATAACCATAAAAGCACTGCACAGTACAAGTTTTTTACTGTGTGCATAGTCGCCATACTCCCGGAGCCACACAGGCCAACATACCCCTCAGACCCGGCCGTAACTTGGAGCTAGCCGGCATGAGGGCAAAGAATATGATTGTGGTGTGAGTACCAATTGCAGGATCCAAACTCCTATGGTGAAAAGTTTAATATTTAATTTCATTTTGAAATAAAAAAATTTTCTTAGACTCGTGCATTTCGGATTATTCCAGGCTTTATCAGCTGTATGTTTCTTGGCTTAAATTTTCTGCCCCAATATAAAGCTATGAGAGATTGCAAAAACAAAGTTTTATGGCTAGATTTCAACCAATCTATTGAGGCAAGTCTTGGGAAGAATTTTATCAGAAGTGAAATATGTGGGGGATTAAATGAAAAAGATCAGGAACTTGAACAAGAGCATGAAAGGGTCTCCAAAGTTTACTTGATGAATTTCAAGATGTCAATACTAAGAGATTAGGTATTTGTGACCTAATGCCATATGAAATAAAAACTTGTGATTATGAGCCCATTCGGTGTGCTCCTAACAGTGTTCTCCCCATAATATTAAAGCATTCAGAGTAATTATTCCTGATTTGAGGAATAAGAAAGTTACCACTCCTTTGATCTCTCCCTATGCTGCCCCTGCATTTGTGTCAAAAAAAGAGCCAGCGAAATATTGGTTAGTTATTGATTATCATATGTTGAATAAGAAAATCAAAGTTGATCTATTTACATTTTCCAACATTTAGATAGTGTTACAATATTTGGGTCAGTCAAAGATCTTTTCAGTCATTGATTTGAGTTCTGCTTTTCATCAGTGTATCCTTCATGAAAATATCAAAAAATATACAGGTTTTGTTACTCTCTGGGGACACTTTCAGTGGAACATGTGCTTTTTGATGTAAACTTCGGAGGCCAGTGTCTCTCGTGTATATGACACAAAGTGTTAGTAAATTTTACTTTAAATTTGTAATTTCTTTTCTTGATGGAATTTGCATTTTTTTTCAATAATTCCAGTGAATATTTTCAGCATATTAGGAAAATTATGACAAAATACAGAGAGGTGGGATTTACTGTAACCCAGATAAGGTTACTTTGGCCTGCTCAGAGATCAAGTTTTTAGGATTTATCATTTCATAAGGGTATAATTACTTATGGAACCTGTCGTTATCCTACATCTCTGCTCTGTCAGTCACTCGCCACCTTGGATTAAGGGGGATGTGGTGGTGGTGGTTGTCCATTATGGTATGTATCATCTGGGACTGATTCTGGCAGGTATTCAATCAAGATCAAGGCATCTTGCCATTCTAATTCCGTGAGGGAAGTCTCTGAAGGGAATTATCTGGTGTTGCCCCAGAGTGATCCAAAGCTATACCTGCCCTCACAAAGTCGTCGCCCAAGGGGGTCATTGGGTGGAACCTGGTTTGCGCTCACTTTTGAACATGCAGCCGTCTCAGCTGCGTGCGCTACCTCTGCTCTTCTTGGTATGCTCGTCTTCAACCTGCAGCCTCTTCCTCCCTGCTGGCCTGTGTGTATGAAATGGGCTTGGCGAAGTGCCTGCTGAGCTTTGCACAATAGCTGTTAGCATTCCATAATGAGGTGAGGAAGGGATCCTTCTGCTAAGAAGAACTATTACTGTGAGTGAGAAAAACTAGTCTGTTTATTAAACTGACATCCCTGGTCACCACGCCCATGGTACACTTTCCCTCACCTCCAAGATCCAGGGAATGCCTACCATCCTATCCTTACAACATAAGGATGAATATGTACAAGATTTACGACTGTCTGCTGCTCCTGGTTGGACTGAGGAGCTACAACAGAACCTTCCCCCTGGCTGGATCGAGGAAGAAATTCTCTAGATGAACCAAGAGACTCCTCTTGACCCTGGCCTGCTGCCTTGCTTTGCGACAAGGGAAAAAGGACCTTAGTTTATTGGTAACCTTAAATTTAGGGGAGGAACAAGTTGAAGCCTTGATTGATACGAGTGTCACTGATTGCTTTGTAAATCAGAAGTTTCTCAGTGAATTGGTAAAAAAGACACCTGAACTGAGAAATAAAATTCAGGTTAATGCTATTTACATTGCAAGTTGCAAATGGCAGCAGTCTTAGACTAAAAACTATGGTAAAATTGCATTTTAAATAGCAAAGTTTTTGTAGACTCGTAAGTTTTGGGTCATGCCAAATTTGATTTGTGATGATGTGCTTGGCCTAAATTTCTTGGGAGAAACAAGGGTGATTTTAAATTGTGAAGAAAAGGTATTAACTTTTGGTTTTATGAAAATTTACCCAATAAGTTTGCTTGGGAGGAAGTGTAGGCAAGGTAGACCAATAATCTGTATTGGAGTAGGAAATCAGGCAAAAGATCTGGATATTCATCGGAAAAATAAATTACAATTACTTATTGGTCAATATAAAGACATATTGACTGAGAAGATAGGTAAATGTAAGATGTTACTTTATAAAATAGTCATTAATGATTAAGAGCTTGTACGTTGTAGACTGTATCAGTGTTCCCCGCTTAAATTTGAGGTATTCAGAAACATTATTAAAGATTTAGAAAAAAATCTATAACACGTCGTAGCTTATCACCATATGCTTCCCCCGCATTTTTGGTTAAGAAAAAAAGAGTCCGGTAGATTTTGTTTCACGCTAGATTATCGTCACTTAAATAAGAAAATGAAGGTTGATCCTTTTCCCTTGCCAAATATAGAAGTTTTATTTCAGTTTTTGGCTCAAGCAAAATATTTTACCATTTTTAATTTAAATTCTGCTTTTCATCAATGTTGTTTAGAGGAAGGCAGTAAAAAATACACAGGTTTTATTACACCATGGGGACATTTTGAATGGATTAGGGTACCATTTGGGGTAAATTTTGGAGGACAGTGTTTATCGCGAATTTTGGCAGTATTACTAGAGGAATACCAGTATAAGTTTGTGGTTACCTTTTTAGATGATATGTTGGTCTTTTCAAATTCTTTTGAGAAACATCTGATTCATGTTCAGAGTGTTTCAGAAAAATTGAAGATAGTGGGGTTTACAGTAAATCCACAAAAAATTGCATGGGTACAGCAGTAAGTAAAATTGTTAGGTTTTATTGTTTTGGAAGGAAACTGATTATGGAATCTGAAAAAATTGCACCTATAACACATTTGCCTAGGCCTAAGAATGTGAAAGGTATAATGCATTTTTAGGTATGTTGGGATACTTCTCTAAATTTATTAACGGTTATGCCGAGAAATGTGCCCTCTCAAATCGGTTGAAAAAAAAAATGATTTTCTTTTTTACTGGGGTGCGGAACAGGAGAAAAATTCCAGGATTTGAAATTTGCTATATCTCACCCTCCTATTTTGCAACTTCCAAATTTTGAACAATGATTTGTACTGCAAGTTAATGCAAATAGTTTGGCAGTGGGGGCTGTTCTTTTGCAAGGAAAGCCAGATTAATTAAAACCTGTAGCTTTTGCCAGCCATACCTTGAAAAATGCTGAACAAGCCTATAGCACGTTTAAAAAGGAGGCTTTAGCTTGTGTACTTGGCATGGAAAAATTTAGTTTGTATTTAGAGCATGCAAAGTTTGACCTTAAAACTGATAATCAATCTATTTCGAATTGCATATCTTCTTGTACGCCTGCACAATTTGAGCGTAAATAGCTTGTGTTGATTGAAATGGTGAGTTTGAGATGATAATAATAATAATATTTATTACGATTTTATATTATAATTTCTATTTCACAGTCACTAGCATTTGAGTTTTTCAAGAATTTTACACCACCCACATACAGCTTTTGTTCACCAAATTTTTAATTAGGACACAAACACACTGTTCCTTTTAATTAGTCATTAAATCCCACAGACTCACCATATCTTGACCCTTTAACTTGACTTTTCTCCCATCCAAAATAGTTTGGTAAAATTGGTAGATGGATTATGCGATTAACAAGGTTCAGATTTAAAATTATGCATGTACAAGGAAAGGAAAACAGGTTAGCAGATGTTCTTTACAGAATGTTTGACCCATCAGAATTTGTGCAAGAAGAAGACAGTGGAGAAAATAGTCAAATTTTGTGTAATGTGTTGTAGTGCATGCCCAAATTGTTTGTTAACATTTGGAAATGGCAAGAAGAAGATCACCTTCGTCAGGAAAAAATAGCAAGGTTTGAGTTCGGTGCCAGTAAAAAGTTTAAGGTTCAGAATGGACTATTATATTTTATACGAAAAAAGGTAAAGAAAAGGGTTGTGGTTCCGGAAAGGGTGAGACATATGGTAATGCATTATTACCACGATTCTGAAATAGGTGGCCATATGGGAAGGGAGAAAACGGAACAAAAAATCAAAAGAGAATTTTTTGGCCAGGAATGTTGGAGGACATATATGACTACGTTAAAAAATGTCATTCCTGCCAGTTAGCCAAACAACCATTAAACAATAAAGTAAGTATATATTCTGTGGAGACTCCCAAAAGGCCATGGCAACGATTGCATATGGATGTATTTGGGCCGCTTCTGAGATCAAGTAGAGGAAGCAATAGTTTGTTGGTATTAGTTGACAGATTTACTAGGTTCATTATTTGAATCCTGTTACGAGACATGAAGGCTAGCACCATTGTAAAAAATTTGTAGGTTAAATCTTGAAAATATCTGAAAGCCCCGAATGACTCATCTCTGATAATGCTTCGTATTTTGCATAAAAAACTATGAAATATATGTGTTTTACTTGGGGGACTAAGCATGTGTTTAATAGTCCTCATTATCCATATCCAAAATGTTAACTATTTTTCACCATCAGACATAGAGAGGTGTGGGATAGTAACTTGACTTGTTTGAATGTGGCTTTAAATTTGGTGGTACATGAAAGCACACATCAGTCTCCCAGTATGGTGCTGTTTGGTAGAGAGATACCTCATCCCCTCCTCAATTTATGGCACATGCTGAATGAGTGTTTTTATAGTCTTGGTCATCAAGAGTTGGAAAGATTATGGGGGGAAGTATACCAAGCTCTTGCAAAGACAGAAAAAAATTGCAGAAAAGTATAACCAAGACAGAGTATCTTGTGAAATAAAAGTAGGAGAGATGGTATTCTGTAGGCATGTCAAGCAGAGTAAAAAGGTTGACTATGTATTGTCTAAATTGTCCATGGTGTTTGATGACCCCTGTAACAGTGTTGTTGGTAAATCCGGGTAATAATTTTGTTATAAAAAATGCTTATGTCACTACCTTGAACATATATGTACCTTCAGTTGAAACCTGATTGTGACGGGAGTCCCTTCGCTTTTCTGATATAACTACCCCTTTCTTGTGTCCCTGGTCAGGTTCTTATATTTTTGTGAATTGTTTTTCCTTGGAGTTTAAGTAATTTTGTTGGGGTGGGTATGTTTTTTATTTTGGCTGGGTTGGGTTCATTGTTTTAAAGGAATAATAGCCAAGACTGTATGACCCATGTGGTAAAAATAGTTTTTATGTAATTTTATCCATTTTGCTGGTTTTTTTTGTTATAATAAATTTTAATGAAAATGAGTGAATAATTAAAAATTTTAATGAAGTGAGGATTGTGTAATACCTATTAATAGTAATTTTTCCATCTTGGTTCTTCCTCAGTTAAAAGGGGTTACAACACAAACTCAGTTGTCGAATAATTTGTAATAATAAAACACACACATAATCACTTGAAACAGAACACAAAAAATCCTAACAGTTCCTGGTTATAGCCTAACCTAATAACTAATGTTTTAACCTACTGTTTATAATACTATGTGCTGTCCTACAAGGCGACCTGCGAGTGGTACTTCCTGGCTTACCTGAACAATTCTTATGTCTTTTGTATTACACCCACCTGCCCCTCTGTTGCAGGTGAAGCCACCACTACTCCTGTGGATTCCCACCTCCCTCCATCCCTGTGCCATGCACTGACAGAGGTCTTTGCCCCCTATGGGGTATGTCACATAGCACATGAGCTTGACGTGAGCTGTCGTTACTGGTCCCATGCCACACACACTTAACTTCCCACTGGTGGGTGCAGCTGTAGGCTGCATATGGGATCCATCTTTAAGTAGATGTGCCTCAGCAAGATCACACACAGAGTCTTTGCATGTTGGTGAGGAGGCAGCTGCTTAGTGGTGATGGGGGCTCTTCTCACCAACTTCCCTCATCATTGGTGTCCGGTACAAGGGTGGGGATGGGGTGCATCTGTAGCTACTTATTTCAGACAAGCACCGACTTTCAGAGGACGTAGATTCCATATTGAGACCCTAAATTTTTTGGATGACTTCCTCCATTGTGGCAGCTGGTTTTGGTTCGTCTTTTGGGATTGCCTGCACATCCTATGTTCCCTATACCTGCCCAGATGATTCTCTATCACATTCTGGCACTGGCACCAAGGTTAGGTTCATAGTTTTCTAGGTATGAGTGTTTTGGATGATGATCAGTTGTCAGAGGTGAGGCATGTTACCTGTGTGGGCATCTGATTTTGTTGCTCAGCCTGTAGCTTGAGTGCATCACTACTGCAGTCTCTCAGGCTAGGTGGTGTTACAGTTGCCTCTTGCATGGGTTTTGACACTCTGCATCGAGGAGTAGAAGTCTGAACAGGGCTCCTTCAGACTGGCGCTGGCTGGCAAAGCAGAAAATGATATGGTACAGTAGTTATGTACGTCATGTGGTGGGAGGAATTTCTCAAAAAATTCACAAGCAGGTATGGTAATACCTTAACTACGTTGTGCATGCAAAGTAAATTGTACACAGAATTCTAGCAGGTGGATGAGGACCTAGAGGTGTTTGTAAACAAAAGTTAAAAATTGCATTATATTTTTATTCACAGCTTCCTTCACAAGATATCCTACAGGTCATTGTTGACCAAGTTATGCCAGAATTTGAACTAGCCTTATGACCACTCATTTACAGTGGGGGACACAATTTACTCAGAATTGTACTTGTATTAGAAAGTAGAGAAGAACAAAACCAATCTAACCCAACTGGGACTCAAACCTGGCTAGGAAACAAAGTGACAGAACCCATGCAACTGAAGGAAGAGGTTGTAGATGGGGCAGACACCAGAATGCCCCCATCCTAACTGCCAGAGACAGTAAGACAAGCCAATAACATTTAGCTAGTACCAGATGGCGGGCACAGAGAGAAGTTGAGCACAATAAGGGCACAAGTCCACCCGACCCCACAAATCAGTTCATATTGCAGGCCAGTTAAGGCACAGTGAGGTCAAGACGCTTACCGCCAAGCCCGTTCAAGTTGTGTTGTGGGGATCAACTTCACTGGTGGAATGAGTGTCCAAGCCTCAAACAACAGCTGTTGGGAAATGGCCAGTGATGGTAGATCAGATCCTTACCCGCTCCCCAACACTGAGCAGAAATGTAACGAGACAACTTGACCATACAAAACCAGTGTAGTCTTAGGGTAGGTGAACAGTAGAGTGTACCAGTTATTGCACATTCCATTCTATATTGGTAATATAACCACAACAGCTTTGATTGACATAGCAGTATCCCACAACATCGTACACCAAAAATTTGTACCTGCTGAGAATCTTTATCCTTAATGACGGCCTATTCAACTAGCCGTTTGGGACAACATGGGCAAAGCAGTAGGGGAAACCACTCTGACCATAAACATGACGTGTAACGCATATTGGGAGTAGAAGCCTCGCTGACCCCCCCGCGAGCGCCTACCAGTTGACATGTGTCAAGGAGACACGTGGACAGCCAGAACGGATCGCAGTTACACGTGTCAAGGTTGTGCTGAGTAAGAGCTGGCATATTGCTGAAGCACCCGGAAGGCGCTATGTAAATACGTAGGAAAGCGGGAGAAATTGCAGAGCCAGGCAAGAACAACTATAGCTTCACGCCAGAGAAAACGGCTGACAAATTGAAAGGGGTGCCACGAACACTCCTCACCCCTACCACCCTTTTAGCCAAACCACGGAAGAATNCCCCCCAACCTTCACGAACCATGGCACATGTTAGAAGTGCTTTGTACTGCAGGCCACCACCTCCCCCCCTCCCCCAATAAGAGAAACATGAGTAGGAACTTAGGGAGGGAGTCGAGAAAGGATATAAGCCAATTTACTTGAGAAGAGGGAGACAGTTCATTATCACCGCGCAGAGAGAATCAGTTGCGTCGGGAAATTGCGAGAGGACATCGGAACGAACCCAGTGCAGCAGTCCAGGGGAGACGGCACCAAATGTGGGCCTTTTCCAAGGCCGCCCACATTGTCGGATCTCATCCAAAGCCGACAACATACCAAGCACTACCAGCAGAGTTAAGTATCAAGTTGTCGCACAAAGAAGCCCCCCCCCTCCTCCACAACGTCGCCCACAGTTAATCCGAGTTAGTTAAATAGAGTACCACACCTCGAAAGTGTTTCTGTATGTTTAAACTCGAGACAATATATCCATCCAGTAAAGTGAAACACAGAAAGACTACCTTATTGATATACCCTCAACCTTCAAGGCACCTTATAGTCTGTGCCTGGAGGAATTAACTCCAACCCTATGAATCATCCTGTATACCACAGGTGGGGAATAGCGTCAAACATCTGAGACATGTGTCTTCAGGTAGAATCCTTGGTGTCAGAAGACCTCAGAGAAAACACTATCTTGGGAATCCCCTGGCTAGTGGACCAAGATGCCATTGTAGAAATTGCACCAGATAGAATTCACTTTGTATGCACGGAGAGGACGATGGTGTACAATCTAGGTGGATGGAACAAAGTAGAGAGCACACCAATATTGCTCGAGGAGTTGGACCACCTGGTACCCCCACAATACCACAAAACCATTCAGCATGCGTTGGATGAAAGGCAGGGCATGTTCACCACAGCGGTTCCCCTAGGCGCTCCACAGTCGCTGAACATTATATACAGACGATACACAATGAACTTATCTAAACAATGCCAATAGATTACGATTTATATCCACAAAAAATGATTCACAAACAAATACACGAAATGCTCCGAGATGGGGTCACTGAACCCACAGAGAGCTGCTTCAACTATGCAATAGCCCTAGCCCCGAAGAAGAATGGAAACTGGCATTTCTGTGTTGACTTCTGCCCCTTTAACCTGCCAACCTTCAGCACACCAGCACCGTTTATCAGCATCAGAGACTCTCTGGATATCTTAGGAAATGTTTGCATCATCTCATCCTCAGACTTGCATTCCAGATAATTCCAGTCAGCCTAGCAGACCACCATAAAAACCACCTTTATGGCCCCAGATGGCAAAATGTTCCAGTTTTGTGCAATGCCCATTTAGCTAAAGTGTGCTCCAGCCACATTTCAAAGTATTATAGTATGTGTTGAGATAAGTTAGGGCGAATTCTCCTACTATGCTGTCCAGAACACGTACTATCATGTCTGCAACATATTTAAACTAAACTGTATGCTATTTTTATTGCATATTCAACAATCTTACATCTCAATTTTACAATTACAAATATTATGAGTGTGGCAATTTTACAAAGTCATTCTCACAAACTGTCAAAAATTTTCAAAAATTGAGGACATCTAGGCATAAATGAATGAAGTCGTGATCAAAACTGATTAAACAATATGTTTTCGAACTATTAACTGTCCATGTACATCTCATGGTAGCTGGTTCGGCAGGGATGCAGAGCAAGAGGACATAGAAGAGAGACAAAGGAAAGATGTAGAAAGGAGGGAAACATGGTGGGCATGGTTGCAATAATATACATTCTAAAAACATAGTTTTACGTGTTCTCTGTAAATATTGCTGGTGGAGTGGAACAACAGGGTCAGTCCGGATTATCTAGAAAACTGATTCACAGAAATAAACTTCACTCATGGATACCATTTTGCCGGACACCCCAGTGCAAAATTAACCGTGTGCAACCTCCTACAAAATTTTCACTGGCCTGGTGTACTGAGCGACGACTACGTTTGTGAATGTCTCCCATGCAATCACTATAAAGAACGTAAAGCAGATGGCCAGCAACAACAACCGAGAATGACCAAGGAACCTTTTGAGACAGTTGCTCTGGACCTTATGGGCCCATATCCGAAGGCAGCCACGGGGAAGTGCTTTATTTTAGGGTTTACCGACCTCTTCTCCTGATGGACTGAGGCCTACGTGGTGCCAAGTGCGTGCACATGCACTATTGCCAAAGTTCTGGAGACACAACTCTTTCCCTGGTGGGGATACCCACGGATGCTGCTGTCAAACAACAGGATGCAGTTCACTGACTGGAAGTGGAGGGATCTCTGTACTAAGTGGGGAGTCCACCACCACAACACACCAATTTACCATCCATGTGCAAATCCTACAAAGTAGAGGAATCAAGACCTCAAGAAACAACTACACCTCTGTGTGGGTAAGGCCCACAGGTTATTGGTCAAACACCTGCTCAGCACACTATTTACCCTATGTCATTGCATCAAAATGACGACGGGTATGACACCAGCTGCTCTACTCCAGAGGTGTGAACTAGCGCTCCCTGGCAAATACAACTGCCTGCGGGTAGGTTGTATGAGCATACCAGAAAGCGGTGCCAGCCACAAAGAGCGGAGAGAAGAAAAAACTCGCTGCAGCCTGCATGTGCAAAACAGCGTACATCACCAGATGGATGCCCGTCACCAAGAGGCCTACCAAGCAACTTGCTGGTAGGGCAAAAGGTGTTTGTCAAAGGACACTGACTGTCTACATATTGAAAAAACTTTGGCACTGGTTTGGGCACAAAGTGGAGTGGTCCACACATTGTGATGCAAGCGCTGAGACGAACAACTTATTTAGACAAGGTCAGCTGATGGCGTACTGTTCGCGTCCACTGGGATGACATATGCTGTGCAGCAAGACAAGACATGCCGAGTGAAGAAGAAGAGCAACAGCAGGATGAATCAGCCAACATGACCACCAAGTCATTGGGCGAACAAGCACTACCCCACCTGTTCGGCACCATAAAGTAAGTCATCTCGACACCCCCAGGGATAGTGGGCAGTGGAACAAAGATGGCAGCCAATGACGACTCAGCAGCCGAGACACCACCAGCAATAGCTACTTCACCGCCACCTGTAAGTGCCACAACGCCCACATCAAGACGCCTACGTAGGAAGACCCTGCCATATCGAGCATGGATGGGGTGACACCTGGAGGCAGCACACCTGGCCAGCCTGGCCCCATCTGGTTGTTACCATGATAATATGGGAGCACATCGATGGTAGCAACGCAGGAGAAGTATGGGAGGTACCAGAGATATCCAAGGGGGGAATCTCTCAACAGAGATTCCAGCACCCCCCTCGACATCGCCGGTCATGCTGGCCTTTCTGTACCAACAGTAGCAGCAGTGACGATGAGAGTGGGAACAAGAGTGACATGCCTCCATGCTGCGCCAAGCTACCTCGTCGTGCGCTACGGGCCTTGTGTGCAATCTGTAGGGATCACATGTCCCACAGCACTGCCACACATAGGCGTGCCCGCGGCAGCGCTCACTGATACCACCCACCATTTCACCATCTGAGCAGCCTCAACAGGGGCACTACAACCTGTGACCTAGCAGGACAGGCCCATCAATTCCAGCTTGCTGTATCTGATGCTGTATTACACCAATCGATGGCAATATGGTGCAAGAACTGTTTCCCTGGAGAGGGCATTTGACATGAGCTCAAACTGTCGTCCTTCTTGTGACCGTTCATTGCACCATACAACACCAATGCCTCGGCCAAGCACCATGCCACATCAACCATCAGTGGCTTACCTGATCATGTGGGTTACATTTGACAGCCCCATGGTTCGGATGCCAGTCGTTACGCACGTGTGTTCCCGCATCACACTACGCTGTCAGGACATAACACGCAAGAAGGTATCACCATGTCTACTAAAGCGGACGCCAAAGTGCTACCCGAGTATGAATGAGTGCAAAGTGGCCCATGAAGCAGAGCAGTGCATACTGTTTGCAACCCTGATTACAATGCACGCACAACATCAACACCACATGAGCCTAACTCGTGGCCTTCATCAGCAAGCCTGCGCAAGTGGCACATGGAAAATGTATACTGAATGTATATGTATTGAGTAGTGTTTTTATAAGTTTACTTTATTACAACTTAGTGCAGTCATGAACGACTGGACTTATCACTCAGCAATAATTTTTATTATTAATGGAACATTAAGTAACGTGACTTCACTGGCCCGGAAGGTGAGCCACTCTCATCTCTTGCAGGCTTCACACGCCCCAAGAGCATAATCTCTTAGTAATTTCTATGGAGACGTAAGCTCCTTTTGTGCAGCATTAGCTATCAACAGGTTAAAGTGTCGAGCCCGCTTAATAAGAGTAAAGGAGTGCTCTTGTGATAATCATGCCTGAATAAAATAAATAAATAGTATGCAACCTTACGACGTCCTTTATTTCAGGTCATGCCGCTTATGGGCTCATAGGGAGCTGGACCCACAAACAAGACTATTTATGCTTTGAGTGTTTTTGTTCATTTACGAAGTGTGTTTTTAGCATGTGGAGATGCTGACAGCTCCACATTTAGTTCACGTAAGTACTGTTTAACATGTGCACCAACAAAGTGATTGCGGCAGTCTTGTGCATGCCACAAACCACCTGCAGTTCCTTAGCAACTATAACTTCATAAAACATGGAGGACAAGAGGATCTGGCCACGATGGGTGGTCGACCATCACGACCCACTATCACTGAGCAGCTGGTTAAGTATTGCTATAGAATGTCTCTGGACTGGTGAGTGTTTTCCTGCCACAAAGACACACAAGGCTTTGTACACTGCTACATTGCCCTCCTATGCCTTTGCCCTTTAAGCAGTCACATAAAATGCCTAGCCAAATTGTGATTTCTAACTCATCAAGACTTTATATTAATATCACACGCCATTGGGACTCACCTCAATTTGGCTTGTCCAGCCATGTGACTCACATCAGTGTGTCAGTATAGATTGCGTGTATATATATATATGACACAGTAAACTCTCGATAACTCTGATTAAATGGGGTGCAGTTGTCAGAGTTGTGATTTATCAGCATTTCAGAGGGGTTAAATATAAATTACACTGTAAGCAATGACAACTGCTCTTATTTACATTGTTATACATTGGTATTATGGACTAAATACATAAAATACAAAATTTTACGAGGTGCCATGGTTCCAGAGAATGAATATGTAAAATCACTACATTCGTAAAATTGAAACTTACAAAATTTGACCTACAAAAATTTCAAAAGTTGCATTTAAAGGTCAATTTTATCCATGAAGTCTATGTTTTATCATCTTTTGCATAAAACCATGATTTTTAAATAAAATATTACTTCAATTATTTAATTGATAAAAATCATCTTAATAAAATTATATTCAATGTGTATACTAGACCTCCCCTTGTCACCAAAAGATTTTAAACATAGAGAGGCCCATAAGTTTCACTGAGTTGGAAGTCCATTTTCAATTTATTCTAGCAGAAAAATCACATGATTTGTTATTAAAATATTTACTTATTTCAATGGATACATGTTTTCCAAATAAACTGATATCCTGGAAGGGAATATAAATCAGCCCTTCCTTGTCTAACACTGTGTAGGTGACAAGCCAGAAAGCTAATGAAAAGCGCAAGTGAAATTGGACAGGAAAATCAGTTTACGTAGTGTTCTGAAAGATTAATTTCTGAATGTAGTAAAAAACAAATCTTAATGATCATATTTATTCACCCCTGTCTAAAAAATTACATGTTTTTTTTTTAAGAAATACTATTAATCACTTCAAAAGGCAGATGGTTGCCAAATAAACAGATAATCTTACATTTACAATATTTATGTGCGCACTGATTGTCATTGAACATTTAAACAATAAGCATNGTAAGCTTCTGCTGTCCTGAGGTGATAGATACTCTGTAAGGTCAAACGCAACTTTCTTTCCTCCCTTACATGGTTGGTGAGGTGGGAGATGGTTGCCTAGCAACAATTGTGTGGCATCCTCATGGCCTCCCTCTCATCATAGGCCAGGTTGGGGCCTTGTGAAAGAGGGGGTGGAGGGCGCATGTCGAAGGGTGGTCGCTGTGTCCCCTCCCCTCATCTTTCCATACACATTTTATAACGACTACACTCATTCTAATAATCTACCTTGGTCACAGTTTTTGATCAATTTTTTCCAAGTTTATAAAATTTTGATATATCAAATAAGGGCAATGTCTTTACATCTATATTATTGTCCTTGTAAATAGTTTTGACAGCTGAGGTCCCTAACTGCCTCTTTTGGCACAGTCTGGCCATTTTACTTAAAACTGGGCCGTTGCTCAGCATGACCTGGCACTTAATCAAACGATATATAGCTCAAAAAAGTGTCATTTTTAAAATTCAAATAACTCTCTCCAGTTTGCCATGCATTCTGAAGGTAATTAAGCATGTATTATAGTTATACACTGAGGTGACAAAAGTCATGGGATAGCAACATGCAAATATACAGATGGCAGTAGTATCGCATACAAAATGTATAAATGGGCAGTGCATTGGTTCGGCTTTCATTTGTAGTCAAGTGATTCATGTGAAAAGGTTTCAGACGTGATTATGGCCGCATGACGGGAATTAACAGACTTTGAACGCGGAATGGTAGTTGGAGCTAGACGCATAGGACATTCCATTTCAGAAACGGTTAGGGAATTTAACATTCCGAGATCCACAGTGTCAAGAGTGTGCCGAGAATACCTAATTTCAGGCATAACCTCCCACCATGGACAACGCAGTGGCCGACCGCCTGCACTTAATGACCGAGACCAACGACGTGTGCGCATAATGGTCAGTGTTAACAGACAAGCAACACTGCGTGAAATAACCACAGTAATCAATGTGGGACGTACGACGGACGTGTCCGTTAGAACAGTGCGGCGAACTTTGGCTGTACTGGGCTATGCCAGCAGAAGACCGACTCAAGTGCCTTTACTAACAGCATGACATCGCCTGCAGCGCCTCTCCTGGGATCGTGACCATATCTGTTGGACCCTAGATGACTGGAAAACCGTGGCTTGGTCAGGTGAGTCCCAATTTCAGTTGGTAAGAGCTGATGGTAGGGTTCGAGTGTGGCGCAGACCCCACAAATCCATGGACTCAAGTTGTCAACAAGGAACTGTGCAAGCTGGTGGTGGCTCCATAATGGTGTGGGCTGTTTTTACATGGAATGGACTGGGTCCTCTGGTCCAACTGAACCGATCATTGACTGGAAAGGGTTATGTTCAGCTATTTGGAAACCACTTGCAGCCATTCATGGACTTCATGTACCCAAACAACGATGAAATTTTTATGAATGACAATGCGCCATGTCACCGGGCCACAACTGTTCGCGATTGGTTTGAAGAACATTCTGGACAATTCCAGCGAATGATTTGGCCACCAAGATCGCCCGACATGAATCGCATCAAACATTTATGGGACATAATCGAGAAGTCAGTTCGTGCACAAACTCCTGCACCGGCGACACTTCCGCAATTATGGACGTCTATAAAGGCAGCATGGCTCAATATTTGTGCCGGGGACTTCCAACGACTTGTTTATTAGTCCATGCCACGTCGAGCTGCTGCACTTCGACGGGCAAAAGGAGGTCTGACATGATATTAGGAGGGATCCCATGACTTTTGTCGCCTCGTGCATATATATATATATATATATATATATATATATATACACACATGCATACATACATACACCAGTTAAAATGTGTTGATTAATTTTGCGAACCTTGCATGCTTTCTTTTTTTAATATAAACAAGAAGAACAATATTTGGTTAAAATTTCAGGCATTAAATTACTGGAAAGTTAATTGTCAACCATTCCAGCCTAGACGAAAAGTGGTGAGAAGAGAGGGTAGGTGGTTACACACTGCCCCAGTCCCCATTTTATGTGGTGGAAATTAAAATTAAAATACTTTGACACTTGCAGTTAATGTAGGTACTTTCATCCCACTACTGATCATAGTTAAAATAAAAAAATACTAACAGCTGAATTACTGTAACTGAAAATTTTGAGATATGAATGGGAGCAACAATGAACATTTGTATTAAAAATGTAATCATCTTAGGTATAGGCAATTCACAGTACTGTGAGCACTTCTAAAGCCTTCTCATTTTGAATAATAGTTAATAAATAGAATTTATTTTAGCCTTAGATATTAACTTCTGAGTGCGGTGGAATATACACACTATGTTTATTACTTACATGGCAATATTTATATGAAAAGGTGGTTAAAGAATAAAAAATGTATGAAAGGAAAAAGTAACTAGGGCCTGAAAAGTGCTCACTTTACCGTGAACAGCCTTCAACACATAATTTGCCTTAGAAAAATTAATATCTTATATGGATAGATTTGTTTATGCAGCATTTATAATTTTATTTTACTAGTGATTCATTTGTTAAATATTATATGCATTCAATATTGAAAATTTTTTTTCCTCATTTGTGTATAGATACCACTTAGTAACAGTTCTTTTGGATGGTGTGGTCTTGCATGTAAATGCAATTTATAGTTCTTAAGGTTTGTAGATCTTAATCCTGCTAATACCATATATTTCAAGTTTTAAGCATATGTTAATTTAGTGTTCAAACCCACTGTTTTATTTATACACATATATAAATTTTTTAGTGAAGTATATTAGTGGATGAATATAATTTTGCTTATTAATTTTTGATAAAACCTAGATCAGTGGCTTTACCTATTAGTCTCTGAGCCTGATTAAATGTAGATTTATTAAGCTTTACTCTTATAAACCCCTTTTAGACCAACAACAATTTTTGGATTCAGGTGCTGCAAAAAAAAAAATGGATGCTGTACTTTAGCTGACACAGAACTTGTTTAGTTATTACAACCATTGAGATGTAGGCTTTGTGTTAGGTGATAGTGATATTGACCAGTCATATAGTATAGCAGTAAGATAGTTTACGAATCATTTTACCATTAGATACTGAGCCTCAGAATGTACAATACCATCCAATATAACCTTTGTATATGTAAGGTATGCAATTGTGTAAACCAGGTTGAATGGCATACAAAATAACCTTGTTTCGGTGTAAATTTTGGAAGTTCATCAGTACTTGTCCACTCAGCAGTAGTTCTTTCATGTAAAGAAATATATAATTGTTTAAACTTCCTTCGTTTCCTCTATTCCTTTGCAGATTTCTTTATAAAGCTGCTCTTTCAGTTCAGCAAGCCTTATTTGCTAGCATCTCTTTGAACATATAAATGTCAACTGGGGTTGTGACGTACCAATACCTCGCACTCCCAAAAACGGTTCTTGATTTCCAGGAAACTTGCTTCCTTTTCGGCATTCCACTCAAAATTGCGAACAGGTGACGAGTGCAGTAAGAGGTGCTGTTATTACTGCAAAATCTCACATGTACTTCTGCAGCCAGTTAAGCAGGCCGAACAGTTTCCAAACTTTTTTTCTGGTGCGGAGTCACTCAATCACTCTGAGTTGTTCAGTGTTTGGTTGGTTTCCATCCTTGTCTACAATGTGGCCTAGGAAATCAAGGCAGTTCTTGCCTAGGTGACATTTGTCTGCGGATGTGAAGTCATTTATGGAGAGCTGTAAACATGGCAGATCATAGCCACTCCCTGGTACAACTATCAGTAGCCGATTGAACCCCCACCTCTATATTCCATTGACTATACAGCCGACCAATATTCTGACCCCAAAAGCGAATTGCTGATGTTATGTAACATACGTACCCCCCTCCCACACACATCACACCCTCACCTACATACCTCTCATTGCTTAAATTCCCTCACCATTTTTACTTACAATATCTCAGCCGCCATCAACATCCACGCATACCAGCAACCCCTCCCAACCAATAACTCGTCATAGTTTGTCCCCTCACCATCCACCCTCGCAATCAACCAACCATACGACTCTCCACCCCCTCCCCCTTACTGTCCAATCAAGGAGAGAATTATTGGACTTCACACTCACGTACCTAGATGACAATGTCGTATGGTATGAAGCATGGGAAGAACAACTACACCACCTAGCCATAGTGTTCCTGTGTGTTTGGTGCAGGGTCGTGTGATGCATGTGTTTGATGTGTCTGCATCTAATGAAGAGTGCACTGAAGACAGGCCAAAAGTCCAAACACGACAGTGAAAAGGGTTAATGTAGTAAGTAATGTTGTTATGTATTTGTTTTGCCATTGCACTTCTGTCCATGTTTTTGTAAACTAGTGTTAATTTTGTATACCTTCCATTTCAATCAAACTTCATATTTAATGCACGTGCTTGCATTGGGCCACCACTTCCGGCATGGGCTTGTGTCCTTGCTTTCGACGGCCATTGGGAGTCTCTCCTTAGAGCTCAAGCCCGACGGATGTATGCCGAGTGGCCTGCGGGGTAACAACTTTGCGTTCACTGATATTGTAATTCTGGAATGTAATTTCTTCTTAAAACATCTTTTAATTACTCTCGCAGCCAGCTAGACTCTTCTGTTGTATGGAGGACCCTTAATCATGTACCCTTAGGGCTTTTTGCAACATAACATGTGTCAACCTCGGACTGGTTCATACGAGGGCTCAAGTAAGTGCATTCGTGCTGCAGCGCCTTTGTACTGTTTCTTTTTATTGCAAGTGAATTCATTTAGTGCCCCGCACATCTTACAGTGCCTTTTTTGTGTATTAAATACCGGATGGCTTTGGATTTTACGTGCAGACGGTTGCCCTTAATTCCTATGCTTACGTAACACAGCCACCCCTGTACTAGAAATTTAGCATGCTCCGTGGCCAACAGCGGAGAAAATAATTTTGTATGCATTATTGACGTCAATTAATTAGCCATATGGTGACGTCATGACCCTAGTAAGTGTTTCTGCTCACTGTGTGACCATGAGCGAAAACATGGACTGGAGACATGGTATTACAACTATAACTCTGCCTCCAACTATCTCCTCAATACGTGATGCTGATATTATTACTAAAACTCATCCTTTTCCATCGCACTACAAAAGGTTAGAGCAGCAGTCTGGTTCACTTACACAACTTGCATTGTTTATGTTTTCACATGTTCTGTATTGGTTGTTTGATGGGACAGACTCTACTTATCAATAAGCAGATTGGAGAAGCCAATTTATTTGGTTGGACGCATGCAAGTTCAACAGATTTTGACTGGCCCGGCTGCTGAGGTTTGAGATACCAAAGTAAACTGAATTTTATTGAGATGATTGGCACGGCTAACAGCAGCACGTAGCAGATGCTTACCATAGAGGAATATACATTGAAAATTGTGTGAAGTGATGTCATAACTGTCCATTCTGGTGGTGCTTGCTACCGGGCACACACACCTTCAGCAAAGTACTGTCAGGTTGCCTGCTGTAGTATGAACAGCCATCCTTGTGTGAAGCGCGAGCTAGCGTCGGCATGTGGCTGCAGCATAGTTACAGCACGAGTTACAGCTGTGCTAGTCCGATGACCTTCTTCACATGGCTGATCACCTTATTGATCTGCAAGCAGGATACCTGGTCCACCGTAGGAGGTGTTGGGGGAGAGGGGAGGTTCACCCTCCCTTGTGTTCCTTCATTGCTGCTAGTTTTCCTCGTTCTCCAGTAGGCACTTGACATCACAGGATGTGTGGATAGTGATATCAGAAAATTGTTGCTTTGCTCAGGAATGTGGGGTGGTGCTATCAATGGCTGCTGCCTGATGCTTGCCATCCGCCATATTGAAAATGTTGTGCACTTTTCGTGAAATTCCATGTTTGGTGGCTTGAAAAGCCTACATGTCCCTATAAAATGTTTTTGTGCTCTGCCCCTTTGTTCTGCATACTGTTGAGGTTTAATGAATAAAGGCCTTTTAATAAACGAAATGTTTTATTATACTTTAACAGCAAAACTGATACAACAATGTTGACAGTTATATATTTATCAACTAGAAAAAACAAAACACTACACAGTGTTGCCAACAACTTAAAACTGAAGTTACCAAATAATAATTATTACATTGCCATATTGTGGCATATTCACATTGTGAATAAAGAAGTGAGTGAAATTTTCTCAAAACGTGGCATAACACATCAAACTACAGTACCATATACTCCGGAACAAAACGGAAAGGCCGAAAGAGAGAACTGAACTTTAGTTGAGGCGCTTAACAGTGTCTGTGCCTGCAATAAAAATGGCTGACTGGTTGTCACAATACATACTTACTGGACATACATTTGAGTAACCAAAATCACTTAACAAGTTTATCAGCCAACAGGCTTCGCTTCCTGCCATACTCACTGCAACATACTCAGCCTCAGTTGACGACAGACTGACTGATACTTGTTTCTTCGAGCACCAAGAAATCAAACAATTGGAAAACTTAAATAAATAGCCTGTGGTAGACTTTCTGTCTTTGAGATCACCTCCCCAATCAGCATCACAATATCCCTCTAGGACATTATCTTCACACTTGAAAACTAACATATAATTTAGTGTATTCTTGACATACCGCAGGACTCTTTTTAATGCAGTTACTAACATATCATTTGAATATGTTTGAAATCTGCTCAACATTGAGACAGTAAAACATAAATCAGGCCTAGTACTTGACACTGCATACATAAGGCATCCTATAACTTCTCTACAATATTTTTCAATATTCTCATCATTACTTTTATTACAATTTTCAAGTATTTTAACATTAAAGTTTGGGTCAATAGGAGTTGACATAGGTTTACAGTTTTCCATATTAAACCTTTTAAGTACATTTTCTAGGTAATTTCTTTGGCTTAATTCAGTAATCCCCGTTTCTAGATTTTGGTTAACATTTATACCCAAAAAATTGGTTACTAAACCTAGATCCTTCATCTTAAATTCTTTGTTTAGGACACTTTTAAACTGAACAATTTTCTCCTCATTTGTACCAAATATTAACAAGTCATCAACATATAGCAAAACAAACATTTTATCTTTACCATTGCACCTTTTGTACAAGCATGAATCACTTTTTGAACTAACAAAGCCTTCTCCTGTTATAATAGAATTAAATTTATTATTCCAGGATTTTGGTGAACTTTTCAGACCATATAGAGACTTGTTTAATTTTGCAATATTATTATTACCCGAATAAGCCCCTTCCGGCAAACGAATAAATACATTTTCATTTATTTCTCCATACAAAAATGCTCCCGTTACGTCCATTTGATAGATTGGCAATTTTAATTTGGTTGCTATAGCAACAAAAAGTCTAAATGTAGGTAATTTTGCAACTGGAGCATAGATGTCATTCAGATCTAATACATCATCCTGTTCAAACCCTCGGGCAACTAATCTAGCTTTATACTGTTGAACATTATTTATTGTCTTTACTTTAAAAACCCATTTACTACTCACTATTTTCTCTTTTGCTGGTGCTTCACATAAATCCCAAGTGTTGTTCTCTTTCAGTGTCTCCAGTTCTCTATTGATAGCTTCACTCCATTTACAAGCATCCTTTCTTTTCATTGCTTCCTTGTAAGTCACTGGATTATCATCTTCGCTGTAGATGTTGTTGCATTGATAAAATTCGGTCTGTTTCCTTACACGCTTGCTTCGTTCATTTCCATTTTGTAATGGTGTGATTACGCTTTCTTCTTCACTTGTACATGGTTCATATTCACTTCCAGATTCATTTTGAGTTATTAAGCTTTCATTCATGTTAACCAGAGTTTCTTGTAAGTCTTGGTTTCCATCAACTTTATCTACTATTTGTTTCAACTCGTTCTCCAAATCAAGTGTAACTTGGGGTTCTTCCCTTCCTTCTTGTTTCTGTTCTAAGAAAACAATATCACGCTTTGTCTCTACAGTATTTTTCTGTGGGAAGTATATCCGGTAACCCTTGGTATCTTCGCCATATCCGACCATCAATCCCTTGTCTCCTTTGCTATCCCATTTTCTTCGTCTTTCTTTTGGAATGTGTACATACACCGGTGTGCCGAAGACTTTTAATTGTTGAATATCGAAACTTTTATTGGTCCATACCTCATATGGTGTTTTTCCTTCAACTTTACTCTTACCCGTTCTGTTCAGAGTAAATGCAGCAGTATGTACCGCTTCTGCCCATAGTTTCTTAGGTAAACTCTTTGCATGTAAAATTGTTCTTGCCGCTTCAACCAAAGTTCGGTTCTCTCTTTCGGCCTTTCCGTTTTGTTCCGGAGTATATGGTACTGTAGTTTGATGTGTTATGCCACGTTTTGAGAACATTTCACTCACTTCTTTATTCACAAATTCCAGCCCATTATCACTTCTGAACAATTTTACTTTGTTCCCAGTTAAAATCTCCGCCTTATTAATGAAATCTTCTATGCAGTTCTTCACCTGATGCTTATTTTTAATGAAATAGACACTTCTATAATTTGAGAAGTCGTCCTTTAACACTACGAAATACCTCGACCCGCCGACAGATACCTCCTCCATGGGACCGCACGTGTCCGCATGGATTAATTCACATGCTTTAGAAGTACCATTTTCGCTGTTATGAAAAGGTAATCGATGAATTTTTCCCTTCAAGCAGCTTTCACAGGTTGGAGCAGACGTTTGTTTCACATTTATTTTCCTTGTGGCAAGTATTTTCTTCACATAATCGAAGTTTTGATGAGCCAATTTTTCGTGCCACACATTTAAATCATCGTTTGTAGTACTAGCTACGCTCGCAATATCATTTTCATATCGGAAATCCATATAATACGAGCTCCCAATTCGGTTTGCAACCGCCAAAACTTCTTTGTTTTTATAAAATTTACATGAGCTGTCACTTGTCATTATGACATAACCTTTGTCAGTCGCACAATTCATAGAGAAAAGGTTCGTTTTCAGTTCGGGAACGTAAAGAACGTTGTCTATGTTTGTGTTGATCCATTCGTTCCCATTGTGCACTTTTACCGCCATCTGCCCACAGCCTAACACACTAATCGCTTGCCCATTGCCGAGAATCACAGATTTCTGTGAAACAATTTGAAATGATGAAAATAACGCGCGATTGTTACACATATGTTCACTGGCCCCAGAGTCAACCAGCCATTTTGACTCTTGATAATGTTCATATTCTGCGTTTGACACGACAAATGCATTACTTTCCTTACTGCCCCTGTACTTCCTAAAGCGACACTGTGCCTTATAATGTCCGAACTTTCCGCAATAAAAACACTTATTACTGTTACTGTTATTGTCTTGTAATTCACTGTTATTCACTTTGCTTCTGCATTCGCTTTGGAAATGCCCCAGTCTGTTGCATTTGTGACACTTTATGTTTCTTCTATTTTTAACAAAGAATGCAGATGAAGCTTGTTGAGACGCTTCACCCTTCTCCTGCACCCTTTCTTCTTCCACCAGAAGCCTGGCTATCAGATTATCCAGGGTTTGTTTATCGTCTGGCGCCGACTCCCACGCCGACACAAAGTGTTTGTACTCATCTGGCAACGACATTAGTACCTTTGTAATAACTAACTTGTTTGATATTTCCTCTCCCATTTGCTTAAGCTGATTTTGCAGCTCCTGTATTTTTGACAAAAATACTGACATCTCAGTTCCTTTTTCAAACTTAAACTGGAAAAATCGCTGCTGTGTAATATGGATGCTTGTTTCCGACTTTTGCTCGAAAACACTTTGGAGTTTACGCCACATTTCAGCAGATGTTGTGCAAGAAATTATATGCAACATGACTTTCTCCGTCATTCTGGTAACTAGTAGTGTCTGAGCCTTAGCATCTTTTGACACCCAAGCAGCATGTTCAGCCGCTGCCTCAGGTTTTATTTTCTGCCCATCAACTATGTCGAGCCATCCTTGACCTCGTAGCAATACCGTTGTTTGGAACTTCCACAGGTTCCAGTTGCTAGGTCCTTCCAGTTTGATCACACACTGATTTCCTTCCATTTCGTTGTCCTGCCTCGCTCAATTTAGAGAATGAACGAGTATTACTCCTTCTTGGCGCGGTCACGTATAACCTCACTTTTATCGCGGGCCGGCACCAATATTTTCGCCGATATTTCTACCCCTTCACAGATTCTATGCAGAACTATGTGTCTGGGCCCATAACCTGTTAAGGTTTAATGAATAAAGGCCTTTTAATAATGATACAACAATGTTGACCGTTATATATTTATCAACTAGAAAAAAACAAAACACTACACAGTGTTGCCAACAACTTAAAACTGAAGTTACCAAATAATAATTATTACATTGCCATATTTTAACACATACTCTGTTGATGCCTGAAAGGCATTTAAACTGATAAATTGTTTTTTTTTTTGTGACACAAAGTTTTATGTAAAATATTTTAACTGCAAAAGTTACGTAAAAATTATGGCATTGTTCACACTGTTTGTCTGCTCTGGACACACTCTGGCATACATTTACACTGACAAGATACATGGGGAAGTTAATGACAATTCCGCATGCCAGTATTGGCACTGTTTTTGCAAAATGTACAAAGTTACATAAAAATGTTGCTTTTATGTGGTGTTTTCAGTCAACATACTTGCTAGTTGTACTTTTACACATTTGTTGCTCGTGTACTCTGTTAAAATTTTCACATTTGTGAAAAGTTAGCAAAGATCATGTAATGATATAAAAAGAACATTTGAAACATTTACACTTACATATCATACTTAGGAAGCCCTAAAAAAGGGTCACAACCTTTTTAATACTGTTTTCTAAGCACTTTGATACTTTTGACTATTAAAAGTTTTGAAAATTTGGAAATTTTCCCAGGTGCTATTTTGAAATTCTGTATTCAAAAAAGCAATTTTGTGGCAGAAAATAGCAAAAGAAAGTTTCTAATTGGGCACACAGCTGTATAAATAATTTTGATGAAGAAAAAAATGTTTCTGAAAAATTAATGGCCAACGGTTGTGAAAGCCATTTTGATGCGAGTAACATGGCTGGACAAGCCAAATCGGCGTGAGTCCCAGTGGCGTGTGATATTAATATATAATATAAAGTCTTGAAGAGTTATAATTCACACTTTGGTTAGCCAATTTATGTGACTGCTTATAAGGGCAAGGGCATAGGAGGGCAATGTAGCAGTGTACAAAGCCTCGTGTGTCTTTCTAGTGGGAAAACACTCACAGGTACAGAGATGTTCTGTAGTAATACTTAACCAGTTGCTCAGTGATAGTGGGTCGTGATGGTCAACCACCCATCGTGGCCAGATCCTTGTCCTCCAAGTCTTGTGAAGTTGTAGTTGCTAAGGAACTGCAGGTGGTTTTTTTGGCACGCACAAGACCGGCGCAATAACTTTGTTGGTGCACATGTTAAACAGTACCTACGTAAGGTAAATGTGAAGCTGTCAACATCTCCACATAGCAAAAACACAATAAATGAACACATTATAAAAACACTCAAAACCTGGATAGGCTGGTTGGGGGGTCTAGCTCCTTATGAGCCTGTAAATGGCATGACCTGAAATAAAAGATGTTGTGAGGTTGCACGCTATTTATTACTCTTATTCAAGCATGCTTACCAGAAGAGCACTCCTTTACTCCTGTTTATCGGGCTCAACACTTTAACCTGTTGATAGCTAATGCTACACAAAAGGAGCTTATGTCTCCACAGAAATTACTAAGTGATTATGTTCTTGGGGCACGCAGAACCTGCAAGAGATGAAATTGGCTCACCTTCCGGACGGAGAAGTTATGTGGCTTAATGTCCCGTTGCTAATAAAAATTATTGCTGAGTGATAAGCAAGTGGTTGTTAGGCCCAGAATGGACTGGAGAACCCTGCAGACTCCCGTGACCGCCCACTTCAGACTGGCTACTCCAGAGTCGTCATGTTCTCACTAGAGATGCAGGGCACCATAGTAGCTTCCGCTAAGATTGTTCAAGAATGTTCTAGATGTTGAAGAACATGGAAACAGAATGTTTTCACACTTCAATTATAAAATGAGTGTGTGAGAAAGTTTTCTAAACTACTGAAATGATACATGGCCCCTAATGAAAAACATACATGCCCTACATGATATTGAATTAAACAGAAAAGTTGGACAGACTACTTTTTTGTGTCAGGTTGCCTTAAGTTGCAATGAGTTGGCATGAGTCTGTCTAAGTTCATAACTGCACTAAGTTGTAATAAAGTAAACTAATGAAAGCACTACACATGACTGCAATAAGGTATAATAAAGTAAACTAATAAAAACACTACTCAATACATAAGTATTCAGTACACTTTTGGCCTGTGTCACTTTGACACTTACGTAGGCTTACTGACGAAGTCCACGAGTGAGTCTCATGTTGGGTGTTGACGTTATGCGCTCATTGCAATCTGGGTTGCAAATGGTATGCACAGCTCTGCTTTATGGGCTACTTTGCACTCACTCACACTTGGGTAGCACTCTGGCGTCTGCTGTAATAGATGTCTTGATCAAGAGTGCTATTCTACCTGGTGATGCCTTCTCGCATGCTATGTCTTGACAGCATACTGTAATGCACGAGCACACATGCCTAACGACTGGCATCCGGACCACGGGGCTGTCAAATGTGACCAGGTGAGCCGGTGGTGGTTGATGTGGAACAGTGCTCAGCCGGGGTTGTTGGTGTTACATGGCACAATAAACAATTGTGAGTGGGATGTGAGGTTGAGCTCACGTCAACACAAAGGATGAGTCAGAAAGAGCGGAACAACCAAGCATCTTCCAGAAATATATACAGAGAGAGAGTCTCATAACTTCCTAGTGGTTTGAAAAGTGTGACAACAAATTCCCACAAAGGAGGGTGTCATCAGGCACAGACAAAGGCATGGACTATATAGATTAATAACCATTGCATTATTATATGACTAATTAGTAATGACTAAATATCCATGTAATTATTATTTTTGTGATAGAATGAAGACATAAATGATAAAATGTGAGATGTGCAAGTTATCAGCATGAAGCAATGTTCTGATCTGCAGATTATCATCCACAAGTCTGTAATGCGATCACTGGTATCAAACTACAGTCACAGCCAATATGTTATCAAATGAAATAATACAGAAATGTTAGGATACTGTTGAAGGCTCCAAAATTTTTTAGCCTGCTTTCTTAGAAAAACAAGTTTTAAAAATGTGTATTTTTATATACAGTAAACTTTCGCAAATCTGGACCCTGAGAATTTTGTTGTACACAGAAATTTGTGGTCTTGTCATGGAAAAAATAATATTTTTCATGCTGCATCTCTATGTGTTGCCACAGTACAAAAGTCATGTTGCACGGCGCCGTGTTGCTGCGGTACAAGGCTATGCTGCACCGTGTTGTGTCGCCATGCTACACACACATGCCGCACTTGTCTGATTCATCACTCAAACTCTAGGAGGGGAGGGGAGGCTGAAGGTCAGGAGTGCATCTGGGAAGCAAAGCATTGCCGGTATCTCAGCAATATGCTATAGTTAGTTGCACTGGAAGGTGTTGCAGAGTGTAAACAATGCCGAAAGTTAATAGAAAACACCTAACACTGACAATAAAACCAAAACTTGAGATTCGTGAGAAATTGGATCGAGGTGTACATATTGCTGCTATCGTGCTCGAGTATAGTACTGGTTTAGGTACATGTTGTGAGTTCTGTATTTGATGGCACTCATTGCCGCGGTCACGATATACAGATATTGTAAACAGGTATCTCACTGCTTACAGCACGACAAGCGGTGTAGGAAATGTACATAATACTACAGTGAACGGGAGGCTGAGTTATTTTCCTTGTACTGCAGATCTTAAATAAATTAAGTAAAGTATTAAGTTTTATTTCTGGTAGATCATTTCATTATTTAACTGCTGTCGTCATTATATGTGAGAGGTGTGGGGGTGGGTAAGAAACGTGTTTACGATATTATTGTATACAACAAACATAAAATGGGGTTTTATAGAAAGGTTACTCAAATATCCGTGATTTTCACAAATCTGTAGGTCGTAAATCCCTGAGAGCCCCAGACTGGCAGGAGTTTAATGTACTTAGCAGTTTTCTTACAGATTATCATTGATCTACGGTTGGTTTATGATATCACAGTGCATGGATAGTTAAAGGTGTATCAGAGTTGCAGGTACTAATGAGTACACAAGCAAAAATGTGTAAAAGCATAACTAGCAAGTATTTTGACTGAAAACACCACATAAAAGTAATATTTTTATGTAACTTTGTACATTTTGCAAAAACAATGCCAATACTGGCATGCGGAACTGTCATTAACTTCCCCGTGTATCTTGTCAGTGTAAATGTATGCCAGAGTGTGTCCAGAGAAGACAAACCGGGTGAACAATGCCAACATTTTTATGTAACTTTTGCAGTTAAAATATTTCACATAAAACTTTGTGTGACAAAAAAAAAAAAAAAAAACAATTTATCAGTGTAAATGGCCTTCAAGCACCAATACAGCATGCACAACATAGGAACAGAGCACAAAAACTTTTTAAAAGTGCGTGTAGGCTTTTAAAGCCACCAAACAGGGAATTTCATGAAAAGTGCACAACATTTTCAATATGGCGGATGGCAAACATCAGGCAGCAGCCATTCATAGCACCACCCCACATTCCTGAGCAAAGCAACCATTTTCTGATATCACTATCCACACCTCCTGTGATGTCAAGTGCCTACTGGAGAACAAGGAAAACGAGCAGCAATGAAGGAACACGAGGGGGACCAGGTATCCTGCTTGCAGATCAATAAGGTGGTTAGCCATGTGAAGAAGGGCACCAGCACAGCTGTAACTCGTGCATGCCATGTATGCTGCAGCCACATGCCCACGCTACCTCGCACTTCACACAAGGATGGCTGTTCATACTACAGCAGGCAACCTGACAGTACTTTGCTGAAGGCGTGTGGGCCCAGTTGCAAGCACCACCAGAATGGACAGTTATGACATCACTCCACACAATTGCCAATTGCCAATGTATATGCCCCTATGGTGAACATCTGCTACGTGCTGCTGTTAACCGTGCCAATCATCTCAATAAAGTTGAGTGTACTTTGGTATCTCAAACCTTAGCAGACAGGTCAGCTGAAATCTGTTGGACTTGCATGCGTCCAACCAAATAAATTGGCTTCTCCAATTTGCTTATGGATAAGCAGAGTTAGTGCCATCAGACAACCAATACAGAAAACGTGAAAACATAAACAACGCAAGTTGTGTAAGTGAACCAGAGAGATAGTTGGAGGCGGAGTTGCGGTTGTAATCCCATGTCTCCAGGCCGTGATTTCGTGTATGGCCACACGGTAAGCAGAAACACTTACTAGGGTCGTGACATCACCCTGTGGCTAATAAATTGATGCCAATAATGCATACAAAATCTTTTGCTCTGCTGGTGGCCACAGAGCATGCCAAATTCAAGTACAAGGGTGGCTGGGTTACTTAAGCATAGGAATTAAGGGTGACCACGTGTACGTAAAATCCAAAGCCATCAGGCATTTAATACACAAAAAACACACTCCAAGATGTGTGGGGCACTACATGAATCAAATTACAATGAAAAGAAACAGTATAAAGGCATTGCAGTGCGAGTACACTTTTTTGAGGCCTCGTATGAACCAGTCCGAGGTAGACACTTGTTATATGGCAAAAAGCCCGAAGGCAACATGATTAAGGGACTTCCATACAACAGAAGAGACTAGCTGGCTGCGAGGGTAATTAAAAGAGGTTTTAAGAAGAAATTACATTACAGAATTACTATACCAGCGAATGCAAAGTAGTTTACCCCCACAGGCCACGTGGCATGCATACATCCAGCTTGAGCTCCAAGGAAAGACTCCCAATGGTCGTCGGAAGCATAGCCACAAACCCACGTTGGCAGTGGTGACCCCATGCAAGCACATGCATTAATAATGAAGTGTGATTGAAATGGAAGGAACACAAAATTAACACTAGTTTACAAAAACGTTCACAGGAGTGCACTGGCAAAACAAATACATAACAACCTTACCTACTTACATAAAGCCTTTTCACTGTTGTCTTCAGCCGTCGGGCCTATCTTAAGTACAGTCTTCATGAGATACAAACACACCAAACACACGCATCATATGACCCTGTACCTTGTGCACGCGCGGCCCATGATGGGCTTCTGCCGGCCGAGGAACGAGGTCAGATGAAGTGTCAACGTCAACAATCTCTTCACCATCAGTGTGTCATGTTGCGGGAATACACCCCAATGTTGTAATGACGCAGTAGTATTCATTTTCGGGATATGCGGTTCATTTTCTTTCGCTTTACCAGGTGACGTAAATTGTTATCGGGTTAAAAATTAAAGCCGTGGTAGTTAGTTTATCGTAGTAGTTTGTTTATCGGGCATCCGTTTGCCGTTTCAAAAGTCGTAGGTTTTTGTTACGCGTCAGCATTAGAGATAGAAGCTTTTCCAAACTGCGTCATCAGTTTGTGTTCTAGAAGGTTTCGATTATCTTTTACCTACGATGCAGTTTGGATGGCTACGCAGAAGCTTTCCAAACTGCAGGTCAACAGTTGTTATTTCTAGAAGATTTGATTATTTTTTACCGATGATGATGCACTTCGGATCGGCCCGCAGCCCTGCCCTTATCTGTGGAGAGGGGAGGCGATAGGCCCGCAGCATAAATACTCTATGTGTCTGTCACCGGGGTAAGAAATGTAACAAGCAGACAAGGAAGATGCATCGTGCGTGACGAATTTTGCCAACGCCGGCAAGCACCCGCGACCACTAAATCTTTTAACTTCATTGTTTTTCTGAATTTAATAATCTAATAAATTCTTTCTGACAGTGTGGGAGGTCGAGAGGGTGCCAGGAGGGAACGGACGTCCCTCTTGCCTTCGCATTTTCTTCTTGTGAGGCAAGTTTTTGAGGCGTAAATGAATAATTAAACGACTGTGGCGCTGCTCTCTGTTGGTTTGCCTGTAAACAGGTTCGTACTCTGCATACCTGACGATTGTATGTGAACAGTTTCATTGGAATGATTAATAAAAGTACAGAGTAATAAAAAAACATTGGAATTTATTTATATTTATTGGCGCTTTTAGAGTTTCATGTTACTACCAACTGAGCTAAACGAGTGGTAATTTCCATTCGTCATACCCAGACATGGAATGCTAAAAATATGATGGCCTTAACGTGCCACTGCAATATTACAAATATGGCAGCCTAACTGTGGGGCTGTAATATTATAAATATAGCCGTCAATACCTTGACGTGCATCGCTACAAGGTGTAAAGGACAATTTACATGCAAGCGTTGCAAAGAGTAATGGAGAACTCTGTGACATAGTGTTGATGTATGGCAAAATGTTAGGTAATGCAATGGCTGCATATGAAAGATCTGTTGGAAAAATTCCCACAGTGAGGGTTACATAATGTACAAATAATCACTGCAGTGAATTGTCACTAGTCAAAAAAAGGAAGTGTGTGCGTAACAAGTCATGCCACTGGCGGTTGCAGATATGGTATTGAGTGTAATGTTTTGAACTGTGTGGCTGACAACCTACTTATAAGTAAACAACATATTGCTGCTAAACTGAATACATCACAATCTATAGCATGTCACATATTTTGTTGGGAGACAGACTACATGCATTTCACTTATAGCTAGTACAGTCACTTAGCCAGCTGAGTTACAGTACTGGGAGTGGTTCCTAAACCACAAAACCGGAAATGCTGGTTTCTCTAAAACTGCCCTCTACACTTATAAATTGCCATTCACAATAAAATGTATTTTTAACTACCAGCTATCACTGAACATTTTTGGGTGAAATGGTACGTGAAATATTAATTGGCCCCCCCAACATATTTTTTGGGCATCTCACTGGAGCCTCATATCAGCCCTTCTTGGAGTTTGGCCTAAAAGAGCTACTGAAAGATGTACCACATTACCTACAGTACATTGTGAACTGTGACACATGCGTGATTCATCAGTGCACTTCAGTCTTACAGTCGGGCAATACTCGGATGCAACATACCCACAGTGCAAGATTAGAAGAGCAGGCCCAGTAGCATGGCCATTTCGGTTGCAGGACATTAACCCCCTAAATTATTACTTGGGGGGGTCATTTAAGGCATATGCTAATTATATGGCAAATGAACAAGAACTGTGGCTATATGCTTATAATGCAAGCCAGGGAGCACAAGCATATTCTGGTATACTTTATGATTCACCAGTCCTTNCATATTGTGTAAACATGACCTTGTTCAATAAATTTGTATGAACAGTTCTGTATAACTGTATCCTTTGACATCACATTTTGTAAGCTAACACATTTGCCTTTACAATAATAAATACGTAATAAATATAATGCACTGAATAATCTGCTTATGTCATAGCCACCAACCACATGACAGCACGGTCATTCAGGACAATATAATTAACTACATAGCTATCGATAATTATTACCCACCTTTGAACACCAATATGTGGTTATCTCAAAAATGGCTAACCTGACCTAGTCTGGGAATTACAAATATTTTGTTAATTTGCACTTTCTGGATAAATTTTTATAAGGACATACAGTATTTCAATTTTAAATATAATACTTTTATTATTTGTTAATTATTTATTGTTAATGTTATTATTATATAGGTAAATGTGTTAACTTACAAAAGTCTCTATGGTAACTTGTCGCCAAACTTTCCAATTCAGAACAAGGCGATTCGGGGTCTGCATGCACAAATGTACATGCATCTGAGAAATACTTAGTTCAATTTCACTGTGTTTCAGGCTGCATAAATTTCGGAATTAGTATGTACACTTTTAAAAATAAGCTAAACCTGAGGTGTACCAACTAAAATTTTTTTTTGCTAATTTTTACATGCTAATTAATTTATTATAAATAATAATGAATTACAGGAGTGTGTTCTGACATTAATGAGCAAAATAGGATATGAACCCCTATTAGTTACCACACTGAAGGATGAATGATATTACCACCAAATTCCCACAGGGTTAAGATATTAGTTTTCTTTAAAACTGATCAAAATATATTGCTTAATATCAAATAGTTGTGATGTTTGTAAAGTAACTTAATTTTAACAGTATATAACTGCCCCACAATTTTGACTTTCTTTATCAAGAAAAGCAAAATACACGTTTGACTTATTTTCTCATAAGAAATCTCCTCCCTAAGTCAAGGGCACTGCCTACCGGCTGGCAGCTGCGAAATTGAAATAGTAAATCCCATGTTAAGAAAATTTTGCCTCAGTGCGTTATTTTTAAAGATAGGCATTTCAAACATAATGTATTCTTCACAAATTTTATAGAAGTTCCCTACAGCTAAGATGTTTCCATAACATGTATAGCCCAGTGCAAGGAATTTTTAAAATAATTTATGTTTTGTAAAAAAAGTACATACTACCTATCTATATAGAAAACATATGCTCCTAAGAATCTTCTCCTAAAAAATTTGTGAAGAATACATTCTGTTTGAAACGCCTATCTTTAAAATTAATGCACTGAGGCAAAATTTCCTTAACATGGGATTTCTTATTTAAATTTTGCTGCTGCCAGCAGGTAGGCAGTGCCCTTAACCCACTCCATCCTGACTTATTCTGTGTGCACACGGACGTTTGTGTGTAAATGTGCGTATATAAACCAATGTCATTATGTAAAAATATTCACAATTCATACTTTATAACACTGAAAAACTAGTTCACGGATAAAACTAATTTTTAAAGCACAATAATAAAAGCAAAGGAAGCACACTAATTAAGTGAATAAATAAATCAAATAAATACATAAAAAAAATAAAAACAGAACCAACCTTTGTTTGGGATTAGGGGACATTAAAATATATGCCAACAATATACACAAATAATAAAATACGTTAAATTAAAAATATATTAAATAGTACAATAAACTGAAAACTTCACTCTGGTAACATCTTAAATTCAAAATTTTTATTTTAAAATTAGGATATTATTAACTTACCTTATTGGCTAAAAGCATGCATGGGATTGGACTACCATCAGGAAGACTGCACTTAGAGTCCACATCTCGTTTCCACTTCAGAGTATTAATGAATGAATTTTTATTTGTCAAATCAAACATGATGACGCAGCCATGAGAATCTTTGTAGTAAACTCTTGTCATCCATGTGAACCTTTCTTGTCCTATAAAACACAATATGCAACATAAACTAAATCTAACTCTATATATTACTTTGCATATCACATATCTTCAATTTTCTAACTTTCTATGTGAGAGAGTAATTTTCTATGTTATAAAATACATCCCAGAAAATGTTGTTTTATTTTATCTTGTAAGCCCCCTGAAGAGTTTTTAGAGTGACGCAAGTTCACTTATCCTGATGTGTGTTACAGTAAACCAGTCATGCATAAAAATATATTTAATATAAAAACAAAACATAGCAAAGAAAGAACACTACCATATATGGAAAATTACATTTTATTATTGCTGGTAATTCTCAGATCTACATGGACAAGACCAAGGGAACATGGTGTGGTAGATACTGCCAACCCATCCTTGGACCTCAGCCAGGGCCAAAGGAGGACTAGCAATACATCTCTCATTTACAGTAAAAAAATAACGAGAATATGTAATTTGTCAATGCCACGTGAAGTAATATATTTTTATCATTACATTGTAGTTCTCTGTCAGACATTATTCTACTTTCAATAGATTATACATTTTATTAAAATATTTGCCATACCAATGTTCAATTTCATTATATTTTGTCATTCCATGCAGCACTTTTCTTGAATTATTTTGATAATCTTAATTTGTTTACTTTCCAGTTTCCCATAGCCAGTGTCCTTAACACAGGTTCAAACTGTCAAGGGATACTTTAATTTGGTCCATATTATGGTGGGGAATGTGGAAACTGGATTTGGGAAATGCTGATGGTGAATCTTGTAAAGAGTGTGCCAATGACAAGGATGGAAGTGGCTAACGAGGAGAGGTGGAAAGGGGAGATGGTAGAATTGATGAGCAAGAAAGAGAGGGAAATGATTCACAGGATTGAGAGGGTGGAGGAAAAGGTCAGGAATGAGTTGGAAGGCATAAAGGGTGAGTTAGGCAAAATGCAAGCTGGTTTACAGAAGGAAATGCAGGAGGAAAAGCAGAGGAGGAGGCAGAGATTGAGGTGGTAAAATTGAGGAGGATAAAGGAGCTGGAGAGAGTAGAAAGGGATAAGGCAATAGGTGACACTAGGAAGCAAATAAGGATACAAGAGCAGGAAATAGTAGCAAGGGATAAGGCAGTAGGTGACATTAGGAAGCAAATAAGGATAGAAGAACAGGAAATAGTAGCAAGGGATAAAGTGATAGAAGAACAGGAAATAGTAGCAAGGGATAAAGTGATAGTAGACAGCAGGAAGCAAACAAAGATAGATGGGCGGGAAACCGTATGTAGGGAACAGGCAGTGGTGGAAGGCAGGGAGCAGTATGTTGAGGCTTGTAGGAGAGGGATTAGCAAAGACCAGTAAGTACAAAAAAATGGACAGTTCATGGATGGAGAAGAAAAAAAGAGGGCTGGTCAAAGGGGTAAGGAAACAAGGGTGGTGCAGGAGGAGACTGGAGGCAGGGATCAGGGAAGAGCTGAAGTAGACAAGGGGAGGCAGGTGGGTGGAAGGGACACAAAGCAGGAAAGGGTTGTAGGAAATTAACCTAGGCAGTTCAATTGTAAAGGGGGTGGAGTTGAGGGAAATCAGGAAAGGAAATACATATATCAAGCAGTGTTTGGTGGTGCAACAATCAGTGTTTGGTGGTGCAACAATCAGGGATTTGGAGGAAATAGTTAATAGTATGAGAGGTAGCAGGGTGGCAAAGGTGGTTTTAATTAATGTGGAGGGAAATAACCATGCTCGAAAGGAGGTGGGGCAAGAGGTAGAGTGGAACCTCAGGGGGTTACTAAGTAAAGTGCAGGAGAATTTCCCAAGAGTTAGGACAGTAGTTAGTGGCGTGCTGGTTAGAAAGGGAATAACTTACAGGAAGGCAGTGGTAGCAAGTGAGGTTTATGAGAGTGTATGAAGGAATTTGGGGCTACATTTATAGATAGTAGGTAATAGGTAGGCTGGGAAAGTGTAGGAAGAGACTAGGTACACCTGACAAAGCAGGGAAAGAGGATCCTAGGGGATCTGCTTGGTAGGGAAGCAGCTGACAGTATGGAGAGGGTCAAGGCTGAGCACTGAGTGTTTAAATAGCAACCAAAGAGGGACAAGGTAACCGAAGTAGAGCAAAATGGAGAGGTAAGCACTGATGAGCCCACAGGGGCGGAGATAGGGGATAAGCAAAGTAGGAGAGTAAAGCAACATGTAAGCATATATTTAATGGTGGTGAACTGTAGGAGTGTGTACAGCAAGCTGGAGGGCTTCTGGGGTAAGGTTGAAGGATATGGGGCAGATATAGTGGTAGCTGTGGAGACTTGGCTGAATGAAGAAGTGCTTGACATTAAATGTAGGCATGATAAGTTAACCATCTTCAGAAGAGACAGGGATGGGAGAGGAGGAATAATGGTGTGTGTAAGGGAGGAGCTGAAAGGGTCAGTAGAATGGATTAGTGAAGATGTTGAGGTGATGAAAATTAAATTAAGTAGGGGTAGTAGTATGAGGATTACTTTGTGGCAGTGTGTAGGCCAACAGGACAGAGATGGCTGGCAATTGAGACGATCAAGGAGAGGGTTGATAGACTAAAGGACAGGCAGTGGGTTGTTGTAGCAGAGGATCTAAATATGCCAGGTGTGAGATGGCTAGAGGGTGCAGAAGGGATGGGCAGCATGATGTAGAGAATGGCAGCACAGTTAGTCAACAGAGGCTTGGTCCAGGTAGTAGAAACACCTATGAGGTGGAATGAAGAGGGTGTTGGGTCAGTGCTGGATGTGGTGTTTGTCAGACCTGGGAAAGCTGTAGTTGGTTCAATAGTATTAGATGGCATAAGCGATCATGATATTCCTGTTGTGGAAATTGGGCTTGGCAGGATGAGCGAAGAGAATGGCAGATAGGTTGGTGAGGCAGTATGGGAGAGGAGACAAGAAGGGGGCAGAAATCTTCCTGAGGGATAGATTTGAAAAGTGGTCTATGGAGGAAAGTGTGGAAGGATTATGGGAAAAATTTAGAAGAATGATAGAGGTTATGTTGGAGGAATTCGTGCCAAAGAAAAGATTACGGTCTGAGGGAGATCCACCATATATGGACAGGAGATTAAAAGAATGAAAAGGAAGTGTAGAAAATTACATGCAAAGTGGAGAAATAAAGGGATGACAAGAGCTAAGGAATTGATGAAATAAATGGGAAGGGTGCCTGAAAGGATGATCAAATAGGCAAAGAATATATTTTTAGGGAAGATGGTGGAAGGAAAAGGCAAGGAATGGGGGAAATTATTTAGGTATGTTAAGAAGGTAAGAGGAGGATAGGAAGGGATCCCTCTGCTGAAAGGTAGGGATGGCAGGACTGTGACAAATGACCAAGAAAAATCAAAGATACTGCAAGGCCAGTACTTGTCAGTGTTTGAGGCAAAGGAGGATTGGAATAGGGAGGCTAATAGGGATTAGGGGTTGTTTAGTAAGTTTAAGATGAGGAAGTGAGATAGCAATGGTAATCAGGGGGTTGAAGAGCAGTAAGGCAGTGGGACCAGACGGGATAGGGAATGCAGCACTTAAGTTTGGTGGGAGAGAGTTAGTGAAATATTTGGAGGTGTTGTTTAGAAAGTCCTCAGGAGACGGTAAGTTGCCACAAGGTTGGAAGGATACGTTGGTGGTCCCAATACACAAGCAGGAGGAATATCGGAGGAAGAAGAGGTTACATCAGGGGTGCCGCAGGGAAGCGTGCTGGGTCCTCTGTTTTTTACCATAATGGTAAATGACATGGGTTTGGGGATTAG